>CM021102.1:22932493-23519360 GCA_007115665.2 Sequoiadendron giganteum
CTAGAGAGTTTGGGTGTGACACGCATTAATAGGTTTTCAATATTAATCAAAAATGTCACACACCCAAAGGATATAACAGGGTCAATGTCAAAGCATAATAGGGCAGAATGGTTATACTCTAATCAGGGCTTATGGAGCCAAAGTAGCACCAAATTGCTTGCCCTTATATGTCTTTGACTGGTTCGAATTTATGGAGTTGATGTGCCAAATTGATTTTATGGATTGATAATCTTTCAAAAATCCTAGGAAGGGTATTGTGCTAATGCTCCAATGTTCCTTTGCTTACTTTAAAGCTACTGCCATGGAGCCATATGAAAAATTTGGAATCATGGTGAATAACCTCAGGCTACTTGTTGATGAGGGTAAGAGTTTTGACACCCAGAAGGTTTTGTGCATGCAAAGAGAAGAGAAAAGAATTTATTTGGGTACCCCCACCATTTCCTATACATAGATGGTGTATTGAGAAACTTGAATAGTGATGGGGTTTTTGTATCTAGAAAAAAGGAATGGAAAGCAATATGTGAAATCGAGGAGAGAATTATGAAGAGAAAATCATCTTATGTGAGTCCCTATGATGTCAAAGATAATCCTTTTGAGAGGGATTTTTCAAAGCTAAAGGATTATAAAAGTGGTGACTTTAAGTTAAAGGTAAAGGAGGTTGTTGAGAGAGCACAAGCTCTTTTAGAGAAACAACCTTAGTTTATGGACATTCCAGAGCAGCCTGCAGATATGCAAGGAGAAGATATCAAAGTAATTAGGGAGGAACAAATGGTAGAACATGTAATGAGTGATGAGGAGGTGGAAATAAATTCCCTCCCCCAAATATGGAAGATACTCTTGACTCAGAAGTTCCCCATGATAGAATTGTCTAGTGGCATTATGATGAAAAGACTGATGATGATCCTAGGATCAAGGAGTATAATGAGTTTCTTGTGGATGATGCATTTGTGTAATCTAAGGAATTCAAAGAAATTATGGTTCAACAAAGGATAAAATAAATAAAGGAGAGGATTGAACAAGCAAGGGCTAATGTTGATTCTCAACAAGAAGAGGCTGAGAAGGCAGAAGAAGAAAATATTACAGCTGAGATTGCATCTATCACTCTGGTTGAGGCTAGGGATATTGTCACAAAAAGTGGATTGATGTTACCAAGGTGCACCATCACCTCAACTATTGTACTTGATGCAATAAGAAGAAACCCCTAGGCTTCTATATTTGAGGACCATTTTGAAGACAAGGTGTTTGGTTCTGGTTATAGTCCAAAGTTGCATACTGTTGTAATTTGGTCCATGGCACCTAATACTAGGAAACATGAGGTCACCAGGCCTATTGAAGAGGTAATTGGTTCACGGTGGTGAAGATAGCTATAGATATAACTCGTATCCAAGAATATAAGTTAACTATTCATGCTACAATGTTCAGTGTAGATGCAAAAAAAATTTCTCAAAAGAAATATGATTCCTTGGTGAAGGAGTACAATAAAGCTTTGGATGAGATAAATAGGATGAGAATCACTATTCAAGCTAGCTAGTCAATAAAGATATTATATTTTCCATCCTCTTCTTCTCTGGACTTGTCTACACAAGATAGGGAAACCTCAGCCTTAAGGATTAGTGATTTGAATAATTGGTTGAATTCAAAGAAGGGAAATGTCAAGAAGGCCAAATTTGAAACTATTAAGGTGGCGAATGAAATTTTTGAGAATGTGTTGAGACATAGGGTAAAAAAGATGGCAAACATAGCTGATGATGTGTGGGATGCTTATAGGAATATTCATGAAGAAAAAATAAAGTATAAGTAGGTTCAAGAAGATTTCCAGAATCAATGGAGCAAATAGAGCACTAGGGTAAGGACTTTGAAATAAATGATGTCTAAGATGTAGGAAGAAATTGAGGCTCCTACAAATGTCCTTGAAATAATTCAACCTATTCACTTGGTGAATGAAATAACAACATTTCATGGAAAGCTAGGAATGCAACTCCAAAACAAACTAAAAATATTCAGAGAAATGGAGGAGTTGGGTATGCTTGTGATATTGAATTACAAAGATGAGTTGAAGGAGTTTGATACATGGAGGAATGATCTGGGAGACCTTCTCACACAAGTTAAGATGATACTAAAGGTATTTGATTATTCCTTGTTGAATCCTAATATTGATGTTATGGTGGGGATTGAAACAAAACTAGACACTTTTGGTAAAGAGGCCAGAGCCTTAATTGATGCAAGGTATAATCAACACAATGCAAAGGTACAGGGTTTATTAGATGAAAAATGGCCCATTGAGGAGGTATACAACACCCGCTTGGAGAATTTTACTAAGTAAACTTGTGTGTGTGAAGGTGTTAATGAGCATGGTGAATAACAGATAGGAGAGAAACAATGTATAGCCTGGAAATAGTACAAATTAGGCTTTCGCTGAAGTACTATAAAATATTGTTATGTCCCTATCAAGAATTTTGATGACACAAATGTTGACCTGGATGAGTCGGTCTTCTTTCTTTCAACTGCTTTTCATGCTTTTGGAGTTCTTTGCTGACTAGGCATGCATGTGGTTAATATTTTGGCTCATGAGGAATATATTACAATGTTGTTGCAATGAGTGAAAGGTTCATTTTGGAAGGATGGTGTATCTCCTTCAGCAAGTGAAAATAACTGTTGTCTTATATCCTTCCCCCCCAACTTTGCAAAGTGTAAATATAACTATCTGGGGAATTTTAAAATTAAAATTGAAATGTATGTCAAATGCAAATGTGACTTTGATTGTAATTTGGCCCGATGCTTGTTGCTCCCATTTTTTTATAAATGGGATTTCAAGGCTAGTTACAGGGGTCTTTTGATGGTTTAAGAATTTTTTTGAGCTCATGTATGAATTCTGATAATTTAAAGTACAAAGAGATAGATTAGTGTTAAAGTCTTAAGAATATGTTCAGATCTATAATAGGCTTAATTGTTTTAAAATAGAAAAGATATATGAAAGTTGTAAGTTCTTGGATTAGCTTCTCTCCTCAGTAATTTTGGCTTTCGAATTATGAATAAAGAAATCAAGGTTCAGTTATTCATCTTCAATCAATTCGATTGAATGTGTGATTTCATCTTTTTCTTTAGTTCAAAAGATCTAGGTAAGTGTGTATATGAGATCATAGATTTGTAAGTGAAATACAAGGATTGTTAAGAATTTTCTAATTTTAGACACATTGAGATGTGTATTACAAAGTAATATGCAATAGTCTACAAATAATTGTCTCTATTAGTTATTGTATTATTATTTATTGCATATATGAATCCTTTGCGCACTCAGATAAAGGTCTAGTCCATTTGTTTGGTCATCCTCTAAGATAGTGAGCCGAATGTACTTGACACAGAACACAAATCTTTATGAATTTGTTTGACACACTTGTGATTGCAGTATAGTTGTATGAAGTACTGCTTATTCCTAGTAGTAGGTACAATTCATTAGAGGGTCTGCCAAATCCTTTAGGAAATTTACCTATTTGCATTAAGTAGGAATATATATGTTTATTTTCAATGTTAGTGATAAAATGGCACGTGAGTATCATATAGAAATTGTTAGGATCACCCTCATGGGTTTCACGGATCCCAAAGAGTAGAAGTAGAGAACTAGCAGCCCTCTACTTATTTGTTGGCCAATCCTTACCCTTGCTAATCCTTGGATTCTGGTAGGTTCATAGGTAAGTGGTAAGATCAAGTTTTGTTCTAAAAAATAACCAAAAAATTGGCGACTTTGTTGAGGACATTGGTAAGTCTAATGTCTCTAGGTAGATCTGGTATAGTTAGAGTCAAATATATTAATTGTTCTTAATTTCTTGGAGAACAATTGGTTTAAATTTTTATCATACAAGCCATGGCTATTTTTATGCTTCAAAGTGTGGTTCACTCTTCTAGCTTTTGTCGGGTTATGTTCAAAGTTTTCTCTAATATTGCAAGTGTAAGGCCAAAGTGTGATAAAAATTTATTTCCCAGTATCCTAGGTGGCAACTCTGAAGTCTCTCATGCCAGTGTGAAAATAAATTCTAAGAGAGAAAGTGAGAAATAAAATTATGAGATACTCTTTGGCCCTATGGTGAAGACTAGAAGTCACACAAAGAAGCACCCAGAACAAAATATGGATTCCAAGCACTCAAAGGAAAAACAACCCACATGGGTAAGGAAACGTATTGAATCAAGTGAGTCGACTGAAATTCTTATTGATGCATCTCCTACTTTCAATAATGAAGTAAATAGTGCAAATGTTCATGAGGAAGCTCATGAAGTGGGGGTACCCAAGGTAGATCAAGGAAGTTATCCCATCGAGGAAGTATTTGACAATGAATTTGATGTATCAAGAGAAGAAGATAGGTGGGAATTTTCAGAGAAGAATAAGAAGTTCTCTAAGCCTTTAACTCCTAGTGTTGGATCTATTTTTCAATGGAGGTAGTTTTAAGCCCAGAGGTGAATCCTCCAATGTATAGCTACACCTTCCCCTTGAGGAAGAACCAACTAATCATGATTTATTTACCCCCGAGCCAAGTGAGTTTGGAGATATCCTTGAAAATGAGGAAGACATAGATAAATATATGCAAGCCTTGGAAGAAGAAGAGCTTAGGCTTACAGAAGAAGAAGAATGCAAGCTCAAGGAGTTGAAAGAAAAAGCAGCAAAGGAGTTAAAATAAAACTAAGATATAATTAAGGTTGAAGTGCAAGAAAGAGATGATCGAAGGAAAATGATAGAAAAGATGAGAGAAGAAGCAAAGAAAAAAGAATTTTAGGAAAATGTTTCTAATTTTCCTGCTAAAGTGACCCTTGATCCATCTAAGGTGACTATTCAAATGGGAACCTCTGCTGTCAGCACTTATACTACATCCATTGCAACTTCCAAAGTTGTAGATCCATCTGTTGTTGTTAATAATCATAATATGTAGATCATGGGAAGAAGCCCATTGATCAACCAAAGAAAACTACCTTTAATACCGTCAATACCAATACTAAGAAAAGTACCAATAATTCATTTGTTAATACTTCCACCTAAAATGTTAAGATTGATCCTACCCCATTCACTGCACCCCCAAACCTTGAGATCTTGAAATTGTAGTTGGAAAATGACAAGTTACTGGAAGAATTGAAGAAAGTTGAAATCGAAGCTGCTAATGCAAAGATAGCTAAAAATATTTATTTTCTTAAGATCTCCATACAAAACCTAGAAGCTTCAAGCTTTGGACATATTGATAATGAATCCCAAAAGAAGAAGTCTGAGGAACATAACACTAGTGGAGGTGGTGGTGGAGATCTATGCTAGGAATGGTAGAGAGTGAAATCACAGAGTTCATTCTTACATACATAATGAACAATATTGCTTGGAAAATAATAACAAGTGTGTTGTAACAAAAACAAATAATAGGTTCTGGTAAAGCAAGCCCATACTCTCTGAACTCCATTTCGGCACTTTTCCCAAAAGGTAACTTTCTAATATAACAACTATCTACCTCCTAGCAGCAACTACCCATAGGTGCTCTACTCAACTAAGGTATCACTATTCTATTGTAGTATTTAAAATATTCTTTCTCACATGTCTTCAAAGAAGAACACAATAAAAATATATACTCTAAACATAAATCAGATTTTATGTTTCACAAATTATTTCAACAATCAGTCATATCGTTATTATGACCTTTTTTTTCTTAACATCTTAAGCATTTTACCTTTTATGAATGTACTAAAAACAAAAGAAAGTATGTCACAAGTATGTGTATGTACATAGACAAAGTCTATGTGCATACACATATATGTGCCTACTAATGTTAAAGTTTGTACATACATTCTGAAATAATCATTATTCAGATTGTAATATTTAAATAGTATGTTGGCAACACAAGGGCAAACAACTGAGAGGGGGGGTGAATCAATTGTCACATAATTTACACTTATTAAACTAATTCTCAGATCTGATAATAAAACATGAAATAAAAAACCATCACCACATCAAAAACACACATACCACCAAGATTTTTGTGTGGAAACCCTGTTAGGGGAAAAACCACGGTAGAGGTTAATCCACAAGTTTATACTTTGTTAAAAGTATAGAAAATGGGGAATGCACTTGCATTCAAGAACACTTCCTAGAGCTCACTGCTCAAATACAAAAAGGCTTACTAACCAAAGGAAGACACATTGTCTTACAATTACATTCAGATTAAATCCATATGAAGATTTTGAACTGAGAAAATATCATCTGTTAATGCCCGATTACAGTTCTGGTTAGGCACATAAACTCTGCTCACTCTTCTTCACACTTAACTTCTACCTTCGAATGATCAAAAATTTATTCACACATAGCACTCGCACTTCACACACTTCACACCATACATGTCTCAAATGAGATAAACAATTGCTCATATATATTTGCAACCAAGAATAATAAAATATAAAGTGAATACAAATTGTCGGCCCAAAACATAAATAATTATCAATGCGAATCAACCAAAGTCGTCCACAACATAGTAGGGACCCAAAAAAATATCCTTGAACACAAAACACCTTCAAAAGTTATTCCTCGAAGATCCACAACACGCTACAATCACCCTATCGACCATGAACATGAAAAAAATGAACACACAAGAGAAAATATTCAATCGTGAGCACATCGATCAATGCAAACCAAAAACATAGATAGAGCACGATCTAGAAACATTCACAACAACTTAGATTACCATTATCACATTATCTTCTTCTAGGAACACCAACTACAGTAATAGAATAATTGTAAGAACATAGAAACTCATAACTTGCTCGAATATTCATGCAAACCTCTGAAACTTTTGGTAGATAAACTAGATAGGCTTCTCAAAAAACCCTTTAATCCACAACTTTTGATCATTAATATACTGAACTATCCAACATACTGAACTTCACTACTTCACAAACAACCTGCAACTTATTTTATTACAATTTTCTCAATATCCTCAACATATATAGTTTTAAAGACATTAATGCTAATAGTGTTGACATCAATGACAACCACATATCAGAAATTTCCAACAATTCCCAACATAGTATTCTAATTGAGGTTTCATTTTCAAAATAATTATTCTAAGAAATTCTATGCTAACAGTTTCTCACTTACTGTTATATTCTAACATTTCTATTTCCATAAAAACTTTCATTGTTTTAACAAAACAAGTATTGTTTCCTACTAAAAAGTCATAAGGTAGGCTGTTTACATACTAAACTGTCATAAAACAAGCTATTTACATATGAACATTCATTTTTTATACAAAATAAGTACTATTTCCTTCCATAACAGTCATAAAGTAAGCTGTTTACATACTAAACAGTCATAAAATAATTTTTTTACATATGAACATTCATTGTTTGTACAAATTAAATAAGGTTTCCTACTAAATAGTTGTAAACCCTACTATTTACATATGTAATTTCATTGAGAAATGTAGTTTCCAACTATATTGACAACCTTTTTAAATATAATCGAGTTGTTTACCAAAGTTTAGCCTCTAATTTCATCAACACAATACTGTTTTAAATCAAACAGAACTACACTTAAGATAAATAATGTTGTTTACTCGGTTTGTTGTCCTCAAGATATTTACATGCTACATGATCACTTTACAAGTAAAATTTCACTACTTAAATACAAAACTAGTTTTTATATTATGAACTAAAAAATAAATAAATCGAATAGCCCAGTTTCAATCATATGGAAAAAATGCCTATTATCGAGATCTTGAAACACTTTCATGATTGGAAATACAATGTGTGATTTAAATGATATAGAGAAACCAAGTGCATGCCCGATGATGAATTTATTGAGGAAAACCTTAGTGGAAGATAACATAGAAGCTTTAAGTTCAACAATTTCTAATGCCTATACAAGCTGCAACATAACAACAATAGTAACTTAGGATCGACCAATCTCTTTGGTCAGGTATCTTCTCCCTAAGAATAAAAGTAAATATATTAAATTACCCATGAGGGATTACTATTTTATCCCATGCATGCTACAATATTATACATGTAGACTTTACACATTCAAGGGTTAACATTGATAATAAGATCGAACCCTGCATGGCTTGTTGTTTCTTCAAACACAAAATCCTTTCCACCATTCTTACTAAATAGGGTCAGTTACCCATTATAGGCTATATATTTAAATGTAAAGATATAAGAGTTTGTTCATGCCTATTACAAGCATTGACTCATCAATAATAAATTGTCAATACAAAATCAATAGAGAGAAAACATACCCTTATCACATGTTTACATTTGATCCTTCTTGAGGATCATATTTACATCACAAACAACACATCAGAATTATTTTTGATAAACCTACATAAGGTTTAGCATATTTAAACAAAGAAAAAGGTGGTCACTGAGCCATTGAAGGCTCTCGTGCCTCGGCTTTGGCTTTATTCAATATCCATGAAGGCTTTAACTAAGTTGGTTTCCCCATTGTGCAAGCCATAGGCCATGCACCTGCATGTGGTGGTAATGTTACATATTAAATATTCAAACATGCGGCTTGAAGTCATTCGACATACATAAGACAGACCACGTCCATTGTGGATTCACTATGATATTCTTCATTGATTTATTTCACAATTTGATTCATGATGAATCAGTTATCCATTCAAATTTGATTTGAATTTACATATTTATATGTATGTATGTATACATACATACATATATATTTATATATATGTCTATTGGCATTTAAAAAAAATCATTCTCATTCACCTTGTATTTGAATAATGTATGTATCTATATATATATATATATTTACATATATATATAAATATATATACATACATATATATATATATATATCTATATATATATATATGTATGTGTTCAATTCACATACACGCATATATATGTATATATATATATATTTACATAAGCATTTCATAGGTAAGTTTCTTGTTTTGAAATGGTTTATAGGTTTCATACACTATCATTTAAAGTAAAGAACTTGAATTTCCAATTAAAGCACCTTTAAATAAATAAATAAATATATCTACACTAAAGAGAAGAATTTTATTTACAATGCTCATTTTCATTCCATTCATATATTTAATCTACAAACCATTTGTTTACAAGCACATACACAATTCAATTCAAGAAATTACGTTCTCATATATATACAAATTTAATCAAATACAAGTCAACTTGCCATTTGTGGTGTGTGCACCAAGATTCCAACTATCTTACTATTCGATCTAGCTAAACAATCCTACTTCAACCGTGTTCTCATCCTTTGACCTGTCACCCTACAACTGCACACACTTGCACTTGCAAATCGATCAGTAACATTTAATTCTTGATGCCATATAAAATAGTTTTTAAAAAGTCACAAAGACAACATTAGTCAGCTCCTTATATTCAACATTCGAATATTCTAAAATCTTCATTTAATATTTAATTGAATTTCATCAATAATTCAATTTTTTCGTATTGAAATAAATATGCAATAAATTTGGGTTATGACACATTGTAATTCTTGTTTTGTGGAGTAGCATATTCTATTGTTGCTTCTCTCTTTTACACATGGAGTTTATTTGGTGTTGTAGATTGAAGATCTTGGTTGCTCACTTCAACGAAGTTAGAGTCACTCAAGGATTCAAGCCTCCAAAATCACCTACAAAAAAAAAAAAAACATTCTACAATAATTCTACAATAGAGAAAAGTAAAAATATAAATTTGCAATAATGAATGCAAGATAATATAGCCAATGTGAAATACTCAAGATTGCAATTGTATTGGATTGGAATAAAATGGGTAAGTGCAAGAATTTGGGTCCATAGAGAGAGGAAGTTTTAGCAAAAAAAAAAGCTGACACAAACAGAAAGTTAAGCTTTAAATTGGGATCTTGTTCCCAAACAGGTACCCGTTCTAAAAAAAATGAAATCTCGACTCATTTTTTAATTTTATTTTAGGCTCGGGAAAGGTTTGGAAATCCAACCCTTAGCCTTGGACTTGCAACTAAAATACTAAGGCAATGTCAAGATAAATGTCTCACTTTGGCAATATAACTAATTTTATTTTTTTAGAATTGGTTTATGAAGTTAAAACCCATTATAGATCATGATGTCTAGTTTTCAAATATGTAACATTTTATGATTGGTTTTATGTTTTATATTTTTTATTTTAGTGTATTTAAGTTTATCTTAGGGTAATTACTCCAGGTGGTTTTTCCCACAGAGTAGTTTTCTCACCCGTTTGATGTTTTCATTGCTTTAAAATCCTGTACCATTATGTATTTTATGCATCTCATATTTTTCCCTCTTTTTGGTGAAATAGCCTATGTGCTTCTCTCATTTTTCTATGAAGTTTTATCCTACAAATGGTGATCTTGGGTTCCACCTACATTTAATTAATTTCTAAGGAAACTGGTCCATAAACTTGAAATGTCAGGTTTTTTAATATTTTTAATAAATTTTAATTTGTTATTTTTTTTGTTAAAAAATTATACAACATCAATCTACAAATAATTATCTACACAATGAGAAAAGTGTTGGACTCAAGGGAACACTGAGAGGAGGGGTGAATCAATGTTCAATAAATCTTAACTTTTATTACTCTGAAACTTAAACCATTCTGTCATTATATTAAAAGAAAGATGCAAGCATTCAAGGAAAACATTCTTAACACCATGAAACATAGATTTTTGTGTGGAAACCCTGTTAGGGGAAAAATGATGGTGGAGGTTAATCCACAATTTGAGTACTCAAATATAATTGTTTACACAAGAGAATGCACTTGCATTCAGGCACACTACCTAGAGCTCACTGCTCAAGAGAAGAGGCTCACTGCCATACAAAAGTTCAGATTAAGACCATCTAAAGGTTGAAATGAGATGATAGCATCTATTTATGCTAGGTTACAGTTCTGGTGAAGCTCATAGATTGAATTTTGGATTTGCAGACTGATTATGCTCTTCACTTTTCTTTGCTCTTCTCATAAGTCCAACATCCGCACAATTACTCTACTGATTTTTGCATCACACACATATTTGCACATTTCAACACTTCTTCACTATTAGACACACCTCTATCTCACACATCACACACCAAATGATAGAACCGATCTCAAATATATATCCACTAACAAGGATTTGCTCATCCATCAGTCAACTTCATAAAATATTAAGTTACTTTCATCTTGTCAGCTATATCCACCACTAAATCTTTATGCACATCTTCCAAAGTAGGTTAAGAAAAAGAGAGGTCCCAAAAAAAACTTAATCGAGCATGAAGAATTTTGATTAATTACTCATACATCTGTGATTACTATACTCGCTGGGTCGACCTTGTAGCATAGATAACCAACAAATTAGTGCAACAGATCTTCTAGATCACGTACCAGTGAGTGTGCATCAGAACAATCCTTCACCAAGGTATTAAAAAAATAAAAAAACCTTCCTCAAAGATCCACAACCCAAAATATATGTCTGGTAAGGTGTTTAGATCAACTTTTATGCTTATAACCAGATGCCCTATTCTTTACTCTGTTCTGCCAGTAGAAACCAAAATTATACTGCAGACTAGATGTAAGACTTAGGATGCCATTTAGGCTGCTCAGGTTTCCATAAATGACAAAAATTACAAGCCATATGCCAACAATCTCCCCCTTTGGCATTGATGGCAACACTTAGTGAAAAATGACTAAGTGTTAGAATCATTATAGGTATATTGCCAAACTTTTTACTGCACTTTTTCCCCCTGAGATTTATAAGGCATTCTCCCCCCCTATACTGCATTCTTCTCTCCCCCTTTGACATCAATGACAAAGCATGGATGCCATATGCCAAAAAGACAAAAAGTGATATTGACAAGATAGTGAAAAAACATGTGTTCAAAATCCTCAAAGCTTCAAAGATTCAACACATATGCCAACCATTCTCCTTCTTTGATCAAAACTTCAAAAACTTGAAAGCAATTAACTGCTATCTTTAGAAGATTATCTTATGGTTTTTCTTCACTTTCAGAAGGAATTTCTTCCAAGCATCTATTGTGATTCCAATGATAATGATCAAACTATTGTTCTTGGAATTCTTGTTAACAATTTTAGTTAGAGATTCAGGAATTGTAATTGCTTCTTCTAGTTTCTCACCATTCCTCAATATCTCAACCATCTACTCCAACATGCATTCAATTAGATCCTTTACCTTTTGTTAGGTCTCAAAAATGAAAGTTTGAACCATGAGAGGTTGCCAAGCTCTCACAATGCTATTGGCCAACCAACAAGGCCAACCAATACAGTTGAACCTTCTACTCTTAAGGCTCTACTAAACCTAGGTAGGTGTACCTATATGAATGCTATAGATTTTGAACTATGCTTCCTACTTGAATAAACTATCCACAATGGCAATTTGACAGTAGAGAAATATGATCTAAATTTGTTATAAATTGTATATGCAATATCAAGGAAAAACCTGATATGTTTAGTTAATAGGTGTTAAATGAAATGAATAAAATTAAATAATGAAATATGGAAGACCAGTACCTTGTTGGGTAAAACGAAGTTAAATGAAAGTCTTAGATGAATGGTTTCTATCTAGAAAGTTCTCTAATTGTTTGGCATACAAATATGAGTTTATAACTGGTATAAACATGCAAGAATGTGATTGAAAGACCCTACTTGAGGCAGAATATCAATCCTAACTATTTGATTCTTCTTAATGATCTGAATAACATTCCCAAATTACTATAATTGATTGAAAGGAATTTAATTATTCTTTAAAGAACCCAATTAATCAAATCACACCGATACAACAAATGTGCATTGATAAATTGAACATAAACTTGATATTTCAACTTAAATAATCAGGAAACATTAGATTGGAGACAATCAAATAATTGCAGAAATCCAACAAACAACTGATACAAGAATAAAGCCACCAAATCGAAAGTCTTTCATTATCTTCCTCAAAATTTATACATGCAACATAGTCTTCTTGAATGCAAACATTCTGAAAATATTATGCTTTCCGCTATCTGTCCCTTTTCTAAGTCTTCTAGTTCTATCTCCTTAATGTTACAAAAACGGATATTTATATATATCAACCACCTTAAAAGATGCGTCCTTTCAGAAATGTCTTAAGAATAAAACACTAACAAGATTAAAATTAATTAAGCTCTATTAAGCCACAAATGAACTCTCGACATGTGATCCATGTAGTCTCGGCCCTCATGTGTATCTACATCTCCTAATGCATTGTGGATCATGATCTCCATCATCACCATCCTTTCGTTCTGCTCACATGCTTCATCCAATGTTGCATCTTTCGCAGTGGTTGTCTTTAAAATCTCCTGCAACATTAATTCACTTTCGCTCTTCCGCGCAACCATTTCTTTTAATTTTCCGCCACCATCAAGGAACACAGTCAATCCATTTTTGGCGGCTTCTATCAATCCTTGCGCATCTCCTTGTAACTCTTCAAAGAATCCTCTGTGCTTATCCATAAAATGATTAGCATCCTCAATTGCTACATTGTCAGGAGTACCCTATTGTTTTATTTCCTCGAGTTTCTCTTGGATTCTACCATCCACCCTTTTATGTTCTTTTATTGCATCAAAGTTTTGTTAGTTTTTTCCCCAAAGTTTTTTCAACCAAGTGGCTAAACTGGCCTGCCTCCTTTTGATTGACCACTTTCCCCATTTTTTCTACCTTTTGATTTCTACAAACTAGTGCTTTTCATTCTTTGAAATTTACAAGATTCAAGGGATGAAGAACTTACTTTATTTTTCCTGAAATTCCAAGCTGAATGAACACCCCAATCCTTTGCTCGTTCCTTAGCTCTCCTTTTCTGCCAATTCCATGAATAAATTATTTTAATTGAGTTCACCTTGATTCACAAAATATTTTATGCTTCATGACGCCATTTATGTCTGGGATGAGACATGAATGAAGAAGGATTTTTGAAATTCTCGCTATCACATCATGTAGCATATCGACAAGACATTTTAAAATCTTTTCCGATCCTTCTGTTCGAACCTTTACCAATGTTCACATGCCTGCTAAGACATCTTGTAGTTCCCCTAACATCTCAAGTCTCCCCGGCAATTTTATTTCCATCCTTTACATCATCACAACTCCCACCAAAGCACGCCTATCGCCATGACTTAATCGATCGGGAAAACATCCCTTTATTCTATTCCGAAGGCACATGTTTCATCGATATGTTCCCCTTTTAATTCAAATCGCTGAGACATAATGGTTATCCTGTCGATGGAACAATACTCGTCGTGACCTTCCTAGATCTCCCTATTGAGGCTTATCTTACCGATACATTTTTTCTTTGGCGAGACCATGCACATTGTCCCTTTGAAAATTCTTATCTCCATACATGTTGTCACACCCAATCCTGTCAGTATAACATGGGAGGTTGGTAAGACACCCCAAACTCTTCCCGACAACATTATCTTATCTACCGAATCCTTTTTGCTTTATCGACGAGATCGGTGAATGTTTTGGGTTGTCTTTTGGAACGTCACTCTGATGAATTTAGTCTGGCCGATACATTTTATTGTACTCCAAGCGCTGAAATGTATACAAGCTCAATATGACCTCACACTGTCATATCGATAACCCTTTGTCTTGCCGATAGAAACTGTGAACCTATGTTCTCCTGACATATATCCTCTTTGGTATGACACTTCTGATTTCTTGCTGATATACTGGGAGAGATGTGTATTAGTATCGGTGAGACCTACATTATCTTATGGCAATATGTTTCATATATTAAATATTTAGGGTTAGATAAATTCTATGTGATCATATGATAAAAATTGACCTAGACCTTGGTGAGTATGTTATGTGAAGAAAAATTTAGGACTCTTTGGGAAACTAATGAGCATGAATGGCTAATGAGATTTTTTCAAAATTTTATAGTTCTAACAGTGGCTCCATCTGGGGATGAATGATTGTGAGATCATTGCAAGGATCCAGATCTTTGGGTGAGTAGACCAATTTTTTCAGAGTCATGGATTAATGAGAAGGAAGGAATGAAAACAAGTGGAGATGAAAATGATCCTATACTACTGTACATGGAGAAAATTTTAAATAAAGGAATTTCAGGATTGTCCTTGTACTGGCAATTCCTGTACCTTTTATTTCCTAGACTACTATGCATGGAAAAATTCTGAAGTTTTTGTCAAGAGTTGTCCATGCACTCGCAACCCTTAATCCTCTATATCCTTTAAGAGAAAAAATTCTTTAAAAATTGCCTGTGAACAAGCAACTCATGTTCTTCACCACTCATGTTTTGTAAATAATATGAATCCTCTCCTCTTTTACCAACAACAACATAAGGTCCCAACCACAAAGCTTCAAATTTCCCATGTTTTCCTTTCTCCTGGCACCTGGCATTCCACATCCATACCAGATCATTTTCTTCAAATTTTCTATCTTTTCCCTTTTTATCAAATAAATACTTCATTTGTGCTTGCAGCTTCATATTCTGGTTTTGAGCTAGTCTTCTCATCTCATCAAGCTCTGCCAATTGTTCCATTCTCTCATCCATTGGTTCTAGAACCTCTATGTCTTCTTGAAGGATAAATTTGTAAACTGGCACAAAATTGTGTAAAGGCATTCTAGCTTGTGTTCCATATACTAGTTCAAATGGGGATTTTCCAATTGCCTTTTTTACAGTAATCCTATCAGCCCACACAACCAATTTTAATTTTGAATCCCAAACCTTTTTACTTCCACCTAGCATTCTCCTTATGATTTTTAGAAGGCTTTTGTTGTTGGACTCTGCCTGACCATTAGCTTGCGGGTGGTAAGTGTTGGAGTTGAGAAGATACAACACCACAGAAGCCCAAAAGATATTTGCAAGCAAATAACCTATTACAAGGGGAAACAAAGAGAAGAAACAAAGGAAATGCTCAAGAATGTGGAGCCATGAATTCACACAAAATGTAAAATGAATTAATGATACAAAAGATAGTTTTCAACTACATATAGATGAAAACCCTAAAAAGGAAAACCCTAGGCTTGCACAATAATAATTAATAAAGTAATTAATTATTATGTACCTAATGTTAGCTTAAGTGAAAAGAGGTAAAAGGGAACTTTATGTAATTAAACAAATATTGTTTACTTAATAAAGTAAATACCCAATTACTCTAACACCCCCCCTTAAGATAGACATAGGGAGAAGCTAAAACTTAGAAGAAGCTACTGAAAGCAAAAGCAATGGGTCCCGACAACAAAGCCTGATCAGGTACCCATGTACAAAATCAATGCAAACTAAATGAAATGGGGTAAAGGAGAAAACCCAGTGGGAACAAAACTCCTCCCCAAAATAGAATGCAAGGAAGGAATGTAATGCACTAATGAAAAAAGGATAGGAGGTCAATAACATGATACTCCCCATAGACAACTTCTATCATATACGTACATGCACAATGGTCTCCATAGGAGAGATAGAAAGAGAGAAGAAGGCCCCCCCATAATGAAGAAACTCCTGTCACAATGGTAGATGCCTGATGTAGAATCCAAAAGGAGATCCTAAAGCGGCAAATGATATTCCTCCCCTTGGGAAGAAACGGATCCATGGACCTGTATCGAAGAAACCCTGTGAAGAATGATGAACCAATCTATCTCAAGATGTGTGCCATGATAGGATGCTGAACAGTCTCACTGTCTGAACTGAAACAAATAATGCCAAATCCAAGTTGATGCGGAGAATACTGAAATGCAACCTCTGAATGCACGAATAATGGTGGGCGAACAGTGATAACCTGACTGTCAAGGTAGAGGAGATGAATGTCCTCAAAATAATAACCTGTCACAAAAGAAGAGATGGAGACAAACAAGCAAGGGTTCTTTGAAAATTGAAAATGTATATATCAGAGAGAATGAGAGAATGAATTGATATGAAATACAATGGGATCAATCCTTATAAAAAGGAGATCATGCAAACCCTAATAAAACCCTAATAGGAAAAACCCTAATAGAAGCCCTAATAGGAAAACATTTAATAATTAATATAATTATTAAATGTCACATTATGCAAACTAATGTGAAATATTAAGAAGGGAATAAAGGTAACTTAATCAACATAATTAAGTTAAGACCTTTACTCTAACAGTAAGGAGCAGCATAAGAAATAGTAATACCATGCATACTGCAGAAAGTTTTAAACTCATCAGATCTAAAACACATCCCATTGTCTTTAATTTACTTTAATGGTATACCAAACTTGGTAATAATGTTATCCATCAAAAAATTGATCACCACTTTATTCGTTGCTTGCTTGGTTGGGATTGCTTCTACCCATTTGGTGAAGTAATTAGTGGCTACCAATATCCATTTGTGTCCTCCACTTGATTTCTCTTGTATATCCCCGATAAAATTAATCCCTCATTGATGAAAAGGGGCTTCAACCTGCATAGGTCTAAGTGGTAAAGCTCCCTGATATTTGATCTTGCCTGAAAACTTCTAACATGCCTCACACTTTCTTACATATGAAAAAGAATCATTAAAGACTTTTGGCCAGTAATAACCTGCCCTGAGAATCTTATGTGCAGTTGTCTTTGCAGAATAATGACCTCCATAGAACTCTTCATGCATTTCTTTCAAAACATGATTAGCTTGTGACTTATCTAAACATAACAATAACATTCCATCCTTGTTCTTCGAAAATAAATCACCCTCTATGAGTACATATTTAGATGCGTGTAGTTTCAAATTTCTTCTCTGGTTATCATTAAATCCTTTAGGGAACTTTGTGTTTCTGATGTAATACATGATGTATGTATACCAAGGTGTATGCTTAATACTTGCAATTGTGTTTCCTCCATCTTCCACGTTGCATAGTTGATTTGCTTCAATATTTGATTATGTCATTAACTTGGCCAAACCTTTGCCTCTTACCAACTTGGTAATTTTTATTTCCATATCAAATTCCTGGATTTTATTAATCCATCTGCATCTCTTCCTTGTTACTTTTGACTGTGTTAAAATGTCTTTAACAACTGTGTGAGGAACATAAGCAATCACTTTGGCTCCAACAAGATATGGTCTAAAAGCTTTTGTGGCTTTTACTAATGCAAAGGCTTGTTTTTCCATTATATCATATTTTAATTTTGACCCCTGCAATGATTTAATAAAGAAGGACACAGGCTGCTCATGACCATCCTCATTTTTTTGTAACATAATAGCAGCTATAGTGTGTAAGGAAGCAAATGAAAATATTTGAAAAGGTTTAGAAAAATCAGGATATTTGAGGATGGGAGCTTCTTTGATGGCCTTTTTGATTCATATAAAAGCTTCCAATGCTTCTAGAGTCCATTCTAATTTTTGTCCCTTTAGCATTTTTGATATGGGTTTAACAATTTCAGCAAAGTTAGACACAAATCTCCTAACAAAGTTAATCTGCCCAAAAATTGATTGGATGGATTTGATAGTTTTAGGAATAGGAACCTTATCTATGGCCTCAAATCTCTCAGGATCTATTCTAACTCCTTCCTTTGACACAATATGTCCTAAGATTTTTCCCTCTATGACAACAAAATGACATTTTTTAGGGTTCAAACTAATGCCATATTCTAAAGCTTTAATGAATATTTTTTCCAGATGTTCTACATGATCTTCAACCCTTTTTGAGTAAGCAGTAAGGTCATCTTGATATACTAACATTATAGAACTAATCAACTTTGCAAATGCTAAGTCCATAGCTCTTTGAAAGGTTGCTCCTGCATTTGTGAGACCAAAGGGCATTCTCACATAGACATATGTTCCCCATGGAGTTGTAAAAGTTGTCTTGTATTGCTCAGATTCCCTGACTTTAACCTGGTTATAACCAAAGAAACCATCCATCATAGATAACATCTCACACCCTATTACTTTATGCAGTATAGCCTCCATATTAGGTAGAGGGTAATTATCTTTGAGGGATACCACATTTAAATTTCTGAAGTCCACACACAGTCTGATATCTCCATTCTTCTTTCTCATAGGAACTAGGTTTAACACCCATGTTGAATGCCTGACTAGTTTAATGATACCCCCATCTCTAAGCTTTGCCAACTCCTCCTTCATTTTTGGTTCTAATGTAGGGTTAAAAGGTCTTTGTTTTTGCCTAAACGGCTTTGCATATGGTTTCAATGAAATTTCATGTTGAAATAGGTCCTCCCTATATGCTTTGAGCTCTTCATAAGACCATGCAAACACATGTTTATACTTTTTTAGTAATGAAATCAACATTCTGTGAACTGTCGGGCTTATTTTCTTTCCAATATATACTTTTCTTGGTGCCAGTTCAGTCCCTAAATTTACCTCTTCAATATCTTCTTTCTTGACTGGTGACTGTTTCATGAGGGACCGATCATTTCCATCATATACCCTCTCCAACGCTACTAGTCCTTTGGGGAGTTTATTAGTTCTAAGGTGTAAAACCTTTTTCCTGAATATTGTCTGCTGTCCATCTATGTCTTCTACAAAGGCATTAAAATCAATCTCTTGACCCTCATATTGGTTTATACAACTTAGAAACTTTAGGAGGTCAATGTCCTCATTAAAAACCTACCAACTATATATATTGTCAGGCACAATGGGTCTTGTTTTAAACTCAATTTGAGACACTCCTTCCAGCGTGATGTCATCTTGTCTTTGTGCTACATTGGCTAGGAAGTCTACCATTATATTTTTGACCTATCCACCCAATTAATGGAGAAAGCATCAAATAGCTCAATTGTATCCCATATAGCATTCCTATATTGCTTTAGCCTCTTGTTATTTGCAACATATTTTGATCTGACCTATGACACAACTAGTTCAGAGTCTCCAAAAATAGTTAACAATTTAATCTTGTGCTTGACAACCATGTTCAAACCACTTAACAAGGCTTCATACTCCACTACATTGTTTGTACAGTCAAATGCCAACAAAAATGAATATTTAAATGTTTTACCTTCAGGAGATATGAAAACTATCCCAGCTCCATTACCTTCTTGGCTACATGCCCCATCAAAGTACATTTTCCATACCCCTTGTTGATTTTCAGAAATATGTTTATCAATTGGGTCTTTGTTCACTAATTCAAGCTGAGATAATTCTACTCTAAAACTCCCCAAATCTAAATCATAGAAGCAATTAAGTTGCTCTTGAGGAACACACTCAACAATTTGATTCATTCTTGTCTCCCTATATAACTTGACTTCTTCATCATTTACTCGTATAGTGGCATATGATAAATCAAACTACACATTACCTCCTACTGCTGCAGTCCATTGTCTTGACAAAAGAATTCCAAAATGGGGAGGTGTGTAAATTATGGTTATATCAATATTGTAGGTAGCTTGCGGGTAAGTTTCTAATCTTACTTCCACATTCTTTATTACTCCCACAATCGGAATAACATTTACCTCCTTCCACATCTACCCACATACCAAGCTGTTTCATTACCCCTATTGGCATAATATTCATGGAATCACCTGAATCTATCATGCAATTTCTCACTAACTTACCACTTATGATAAGGGTGGTAAAAAATGGGTCAATCTATGGTGTATTCATTAAGCAAGCTTCTGGAACTTTTATCTCCTTCCTCTTATTAGTTATTTCAAGGACCTCCTTATTTTCAAGGTTTATATTTTGATTCTCGTTAGACATCAATTGAATGGAACCTTCCCTATATTCCTTAATCTTCATCATTTCAAGTAGTGGGACAAACATTTTTAGTTGAGATAAGGCTTGTATGAAATCAAAGGATGTACCTACAACTCTGATCACCTTCTTTGGTTCTATCAACTCTCCCTTGTTTTCTTCCTTTTCCCCTTTGGATGTTTGACTTGGATTTTGTTTATCCATAGGGACTTCTTTACCTTCCTCTTTAGGAGTCCACTTATGTTCTTTTTTGTCAGATTTCTTATCACCTGTCCTCTTTGATATCTCATTCGATACCTTTTTATTTTTTACAAACATTCCTCTCAGGACACCCTCATCTTCGTTCACTGTTCTTTTCCTCAACCGATATTTTCTTCTAGCTTCCTCCACCACTGCAATAGTCAACCTCTTAATCTCTTCTTCACTTAGTCTCCTTATACTGCATCTATTAGTTTAACATGATGCAATAGGGGGATCTTGCTCATTTTCACTTTCTTCATAGTCAAAAAAATTTGTTGCTCTGCCATATGAAATTTTTTATTTTTGATGATCAACATCATACTCATATCCCTCCTCCTTTGAAGATGAATATTCCTGCTCCAAAGAATTAAGAGTGTGGGAAGTTAAATAGACATTCTGGTCTTCACCACCATCATTTTCCAATATGTCTTCTTCTGGTATTGACTGAGCTCTAACACAATGCTCTGGGGAGTGTGGTGCATAAAAAACTGAGCACCAAGGATTATTATCTATCATATATTCTCCTTTCCTTTTTAATGGATTTGGTGTTTCTTTATTCCTTGGTCTATCAATTACTGGCTTCCCATCCTTCCAGTTCTTATTATAGGGCATGTCATGCAACCTTGGTCTTTCATTCTTATATGTATTCTCTTGTCTATTTGGGGGAGCATATGGGGGAGCCCTAGGGTTTTCCCTTTTATAAATCATCCCTGCAGCCTTCCTATTATTCTCAACTGTGAGTGCTATCTTTTGAGCTTCAGCCAAATTCCTAGGATCTCTATTCCTAAGCTCATATCCTGTCTTGGGATCAAAAGCTTTCAAGTAGATGCTCAATGCAGTAGGATCAACCAACTTGGATCCACGAGGTATCTTATTATGTATTTTCACAAACCTTTGATTAAAGTCATAAGCTGACTCATTTTGATGCTTTTGGATAGTTACCAACTCATGCAAAGAAAACTCTAATGCACTTTGATTCCCATATTTTTGGAGAAGCTACTCATAAAATATATGAATGGAATCAATGAATGTTGTCGGTAAACTGTTAAACCAGTCCCCGAAATCTTTGATCAGTGACATCATAAATAATCTCATATGTACATCCTCATATTGCATATCCACATCTTGAATAACTACTTTAAAGTTTCTCATATGCTCCTCAGTTGTGATTGAACTACTTCCTGTGAATTTTGGCACTAGGTTTCTCCAATTGTTATCTAGAGGGTAAGGGTATATCTAAAATCCAGCCAAATCAAACTGCTTGATCATGGTTGTATATGGAGGAGGATTTTGGTAATGCTGATGCTGGTACAATGGATTACTATTTTCCACATATTGCTGACCTTGTGGGGGTACGTGTTGCTGATGAGGAGGTGATTGAACACCCTTATGTTGTGGTGGAGCATTTTGATGTCCGCATTGGTTCCTTGGCTGATTTCAATGGGCCTGTGGGGAATTTGATGGTTTCATATTGTTATTTTTATGAGGGGGCATATTTTTGGGTGTCATCCATTAGTGTTTTAATCTGAGCCTTTTGCAACTTCATTTTCTGAAATTCTTTCATTTCCTAAAGCCTTTGCTCATATTCTACCCTTGATCTTTATGTTTCTTGCCTCATGCGTTCCCACTATGCATCTATCTCATTTTGGGTCATAAGTTCATGATTTTCTTCATATGCTACTTCATATTCAAGTCCCTCCTCAAAAAATGTTGTTCTCTACTCATATTCAAACTCTCTCCTTTTTTTAGATTCAAAATCAGCCATGAACCCATCATCCTTCTCATGGTCGATTTGCTAGAGGGGGTTTCTCTTCTCCTTTGGAGTGTGAAGTTCTTTAGATGGGCTGTTTTCATTTGTTAATGCATCATATGAATTATGTGTTTCCACCGGTGGTTTCGATGTTTTGTTTTTTGTTGCCGGGCCCAGGTCATTAGACGCTTTCTTACCCTGATCATTTTTGTAAGTCGACTTACCTTTATCATTAGGACCATCACTATCTCTGTACAAAGATCTTCTTCCCTACATGCTGTGAGTTATCATAATAGTCTGAGCTCTAGGATGATTTCTTTCCAATCTGTATTTTATTTTATCACTCTCAATGCACTTGTTCATTCAGAGTCGCCACCCACCTTTTCTAAAAGTGAGAAAATAGAAATGTTATTATTTCACCTAGTGGAGTCAATTTTCAAATTTCTTAATTGTGAATCTCTTGAATAACCCTATATGGAAAGGTTGCCTACCACCAGAATCTTCTCAAGTTACTCCCTAGTAGAGTTGCCAATTTGTTAGGTCTCAAAAATGCAGGTTTGAACCATGAGAGGTTGCCAAGCTCTCACAACGGTATTGGCCAACTAACAAGGCCAACCAGTACAGTTGAACCTTCTACTCTTAAGGCTCTACTAAACCTAGGTGGGTGTACCTATATGAATGCTGCAGATTTTGAACTATGCTTCCTACTTGAATAAACTATCCACAATGGCAATTTAAAAGTGGAGAAATATGATCTAAATTTGATATAAATTGTATATGCAATATCAGATATGATCTAAATTTGGTATAAATTGTATATGCAATATCAAGGCGAAACCTGATATGTTTAGTTAATAGGTGTTAAATGAAATGAATAAAATTAAATAATGAAATATGGAAGACCAGTGCCTTATTGGGTAAAATAGAGTCAAATGAAAGTCTTATATGAATGTTTTCTATCTAGCAAGTTATCTAATTGTTTGGCATACAAATATGAGTTTATAACTGGTATAAACATGGAAGAATGTGATTGATAGACCCTACTTGAGGTAGAATATCAATCCTAACTATTTGATTCTTCTTAATGATCTGAATAACATTCCCAAATTACTGTAATTGACTGAAAGGAATTTAATTCTTCTTTAAAGAACCCAATTAATCAAATCACACAGATACAACAAATGTGCATTGATAAATTAAACATATACTTGATATTTCAACTTAAATAATCAGGAAACATTAGATTGGAGACAATCAGATAATTGCAAAAATCCAACAAACAACTGATACAAGAATAAAGCCACCAAATCGAAAGTCTTTCATTATCTTCCTCAAAATTTATACATGCAACATAGTCTTCTTGAATGCAAACATTCTGAAAATATTATGCTTTCCGCTATCTATCCCTTTTCTAATTCTTCTAGTTCTATCTCCTTAATGTTACAAAAATGGATATTTATATATATCAACCACCTTAAAAGATGTGTCCTTTCAGAAATGTCTTAAGAATAAAACACTAACAAGATTAAAATTAATTAAGCTCCGTTAAGCCACAAATGAACTCTTGACATGTGATCCGTGTAGTCTCGGCCCTCATGTGTATCTACATCTCCTAATGCATTGTGGATCATGATCTCCATCATCACCATCCTTTCGTTCTGCTCACATGCTTCATCCAATGTTGCATCTTTCGTAGTGGTTGTCTTTAAAATCTCCTGCAACATTAATTTACTTTTGCTCTTCCACACAGCCATTTCTTTTAATTTTCCTCCACCATCAAGGAACACAATCAATCCATTTTTGGTGGCTTCTATCAATCCTTGCACATCTCCTTGTAACTCTTCAAAGAATCCTCTGTGCTTATCCATAAAATGATTAGCATCCTCAATTGCTACATTGTCAGGAGTACCCTATTGTTTTATTTCCTCGAGTTTCTCTTGGATTCTACCATCCACCCTTTTATGTTCTTTTATTGCATCAAAGTTCTATGAGTTTTTTCCCCAAATTTTATTCAACCAAGTTGTTAAACTGGCCTACCTCCTTTTGATTGACCACTTTCCTCATTTTTTCTACCTTTTGATTTCTCCGAACTAGTTCTTTCCATTCTTTGAAATTTACAAGATTCAAGGATGAAGAGCTTACTATATTTTGCTTGAAATTCCAAGCTGAACGAATACCCCAATTGTTTGCTCATTCCTCAGCTCTCCTTTGCTGCCAATTCCATGAAAAAATTCTTTTAATTGAGTTCACCTTGATTCACAAAATATTTTATGCTTCATGGCGCCATTAATGTCTAGGCTGAGACATGAATGAAGTAGGCTTTTCAAAATTCTCGCTATCACATCATGTAGCATATCGGCAAGACATTTTTAAATCTTTGCCAATCCTTCTGTTCGAACCTTTACCAACGTTCACATGCCCGCTAAGACATCTTGTAGTTCCCCCGACATCTCAAGTCTCCTCGACAGTTTTATTTTCATCCTTTACATTGTCACAACTCCCATCGAAGCACGTCTATCGCCATGACTTAATGGATTAGACATACATTCCTTTATTCTATTCCGAAGGCACATGTTTCATTGATATGTTCCCCTTTGAATTAAAATCGATGAGACATAATGGTTATCCTGTCAATGGAAAAATACTTGCCGTGACCTTCCTAGATCTCCCCGCTGAGGCTTATCTTACCGATACATTTTTTCTTTGGCAAGACCATGCACATTGTCCCTCCGACAATTATTATCTCCATACATGTTGTCACACCCAATCCTGTCAGTATAACATGGGAGGTCGGCAAGACACCCCAAACTCTTCCCGACAACATTATCTTATCTACCGAATCCTTTTTGCTTTATCGACGAGACAAGTGAATGTTTCAGGTTGTCTTTTGGAACCTCACTCCGATGACTTTAGTCTGGTTGATACATTTTCTTGTACTCCAAGCAGTGAAATGTATACAAGCTCGATATGACCTCACACCGTTATGTCGAAAACCCTTTGTCTTGCCGATATAAACTATGAACCTGTGTTCTCCTGACATATATCCTCATCAGTATGACACTTCTGATTTCTTGCTGATATACTAGGAGAGATGTGTTTTAGTATCGATGAGACCTACATTATCTTATGGCGATATGTTTCATATATTAAATATTTAGGGTTAGATAAATTCTATGTGATCATATGATAAAAATTGACCTAGACCTTGGTGAGTATGTTATGTGAAGAAAACTTTAGGACTCTTTGGGAAACTAATGAGCACGAATGGCCAATGAGATTTTTTCAAAATTTTATAGTTCTAACACCTTCCAAAAATTATCCACAAGAGTGTTCTTGGAGAGTTGAATTTTTGTGTGTGTTGAATGTAGCTCCCAGATTCTTTTCTTGATGGTGCCATCCAGATCTTGAGATATGTCAAATATTTTACCAATTTCATTCAATTCTATTTCAATCTGACCCAACTTCTCTTTGTAAATGCTTACTGCATGGGGCCAATGAATGTAGTAGTTGTAGATGCCAGCGGCTGAGTTTATGCATTGCCTTAACTCATTCATTTTCTTCTTTAGTTTGGAAAGGGATAGTCTAAATTGCTCTTTCAAGTGAGAGATAACGTCACCAACTTCCTTTTCTTGAGCTTCAGAATTCAATGTTTCTTTGCTACATTCAATTATTTCATCGAGTAGAATGTTCTACAATATTTCCAATCTAATCATGGATTGGTCAACATGAGCATTTAACAAACTTAGAATCATGTCTTGATCATATGATGGTTTGAAAGACCATAACCTAGCTATTTTCTGCATTCCACGTTCTCCTTGAATAAGTTGTTGTAGCTTTTATTTTGTCAGATCTTCTTCTTCCTCACTACCTTTTTCTAGTTCAGATTCATTTTTCAGTGGATCGTCAGTTTCTTCATCCAGAATGTCCAAAATTTCTTTTTCTTTTCCTTTTCCCTCAATTCTGGGAACTTTTCTTTCTGAAGGGCTGTATTCAACAATTTCCTTTCCTCTTTTCTATCCTTTATCAATGCCACCGAAAGAGGAACCAACTTCAATTGATCTTACCGAAAGGGAAATACTGACTGAACCACACTTTTCAATCACATTCTTAAAGAAAATTTCAAATTCGAAGTCCCAATCGACTAAGCTCCTAGAATATGAATATATTTCTTTGCATACTGGTTCATTTTCCTTCCATACCACATTGTTGAGTTTTGGCAAGCAATTCAAGAAATACATTACTAAACATGTAATCAGAGTACCGAACCTGAAAGGATAACTTGTTTCCTTTTTCAGTTGTACATTCTCCATGAGCTGATCCTTTAACAACCCGTATAGGTCAAAGTCCTGACCTTCAATTATCATCTTGTGAGAAATGTAGACTACGCCAACTGATGTGGCTCCTTCTCAATTTCTGTAGAAGATTTTATATGTTATTCCATGTGCAATGTACTTTGTAATAGGATTCTTGATTTTCACAATTATCAAGGCCCTCTGATATTTGATTATTCTAGTTAGGGTTTCGACCTCTTTGTTCCAAATAGATTTCTTCCTTGGTATATCTCTGACTTTTCAAAATCCAGTTAAATTATCAATTACCTCCTTTGAGATGATGTAGGGTTTTTCCAAAGTTAAAACATCATCATGTAATCTACTCAACATGAATTTCATGAATTCCACATTCTCAAAGTATGAAAACTCATTCAAAATATCCAAATTCCCATGTTTAGCTTCACTCAAATGCTTCAATTCATCAGGCAGTAACAAATTCCTCATAGACCTAATCTTTGCACTATTATATTCATCTAGAGTGATCAACCCTTTGATTTTTTCCATTTTCTTTTCGTATTTAGGGTTTGCAGCCACACACCAAATTGAATGAAAATTTTAAGAATAATTTGAAATACCTAATAGATTTTGAGATTTGCCGATGAATCAAATTTTTTTCTTCGAAATTCTACTCCCGAGTGCTCTCCATCTTTCCTTCTTCGACTCAAAGTGACAAATGATAGTTTCAACTTGTCTTTTTTAGCTCGCACAATTGCAATAAATGCATTTTCCCTAAATTTCTTGAAACTTTGTTTTCCCAAACAATGACAAAAAAATATTCTATGGACCTATGAATTGTTTAAATTATTTTTTTGAAAGATATCCAAAATTTTTGTACACCATAAATACACCTTCTCAACTATCTTCTTCATTATGATACCATCCATAGACAGGGGAGAAAAGATTTTCTTGAAAGACTCCCCCTAGGCTAGTGGCCTGAAATCAATTACTGGAAGAATTACTAGAAGCAAGTTTTGGTATGGAACCATTTCCAGCATCATAATCATTCTTTCTTACCCATGTCTTTTTCATCTGATCTTTGATTTCATCCGTACTCACTTTTTCTTTTTCTTTATCATTTTTCTCTATATTTTTGCCTCTATATACTAGACCTATTCTGTCTACATTTTTGTTTATGTAGAATTTTTCAATGTGAGCATACTTATTGCAGTTGTAGCACACAATGCTTTCTTTTCCTGACTAATCATTCTAATGACTTCTTCTTGATTTGCATTGATTAGCAACATGCCCAAATTTCCCACATGTAGAGCATTCAACATTTCTTCTATCACTAGAGTAACTTGACACATTTCTGCATTCAATGGATTTATGACCAAATTTTTTTCAATTGAAACACTAACCAGAGAATGATGAAACTTTTGACTTCATATTGCTTCTACACTGAGCAATCATATGACCAAACTTATTACAAGCAAAACAATACCCATTAAAATTTTGTGCATTAGGTTGTCTTACCGAATACCTTCCATTTTTGTTCTATCTGAAATTCTTTTGTCCTGATCTGGAAATTTCTCCCTTTTCATATCCAAGACCTCTCTTATCATTTCCACTCTTCTATCCTTGAGCTAGTTCATCAAGCTTGACTGCACTGATCTTAAACTTTTCTTTGTATTCATTTGCAATGACAAGATCATTCCTAAGAGTAGCAATCTGCTTACCAAGTTCTTCTTCATTTTTTCTGGTTCTTTGTAATTCATTTTCCAACTGAGTAAATTCCCCTTTTATTCTACTACATTCATCAGATTCTTCTTTTAGGGTCTGAGCAATATTTTCTTCATTTTTCTTCCTTTCTTCAATCTCTTTAGTCATCTTCATCATCATAGATTCCATCTCATGTTTTAGGTTTGTATCGTCTCTAGCAAGCTTTTCACATTCTTCGATTATTTCCTTCAAGGTTTGATTCAAGTGAGAATCCTCCATATTTTCGTTCTCCTTTTGCTGTATCTGATCACATAGATACTTTCTTTTCTCTCTAGATTTAACAATCTGATCTTTCAATGACTGGATCAATTTCTCAGCATCTCTAAGATTTTATTTTAATTCATGTACTTCTTCTTTAGAATGATCAAGATCATCAAGTGCCACCAAAATGCTACTAGTGAAGACTACCAAAATCCATCACATTCCAAGATCCACCTCAAGTTGCTAAACTTCTTCAGAGGAATTGTGCTCTGATACCAATTTTTGGACTCAAGGGAACATTGAGAGGGGGGCCAACTCGGTGTTCAACAAATGTTAACTTTTGTTACTCTGAAACTTAAACCATTCTATCATTATATTAAAAGAAAGATGCAAGAATTCAAGGAAAACATTCCTAACACCACGAGACATAGATTTTTGCGTGGAAAAATTGTTAGGGGAAAAACCATGGTGGAGGTTAATCCGCAATTTTTGTACTCAAATATAATTTTTTACAAAAGAGAATGCACTTGCATTCAGGCACACTACCTAGAGCTCACTGCTCAAGAGAAGAGGCTCACTACCATACAAAATTTTAGATTAAGACCATCTGAAGGTTGAACTGATATGATGATATCTTTCTATGCTAGGTTACAGTTCCGATGAAGCTCATAGATTGAATTTTGGATATGCAGACTGATTCTGCTCTTCACTCTGCTCTGCTCTACTCATAAGTCCAACATCTGCACCATTACTCTATTGATTTTTGCATCACACACATATTCACACATTTGAACACTTCTTCTCTATTAGACACACCTCTATCTCACACATCACACACCAAATTATAGAATCAATCTCACATATATATCCACTAACAAGGATTTACTCATCCATCAGTCGACTTCATAAATTATTAAGTTACTTTCATCTTGTCGGCTAGATCCACCACTAAATATTTATGTGCATCCTCCAAATTTGGTTAAGACAAAGAGAGGACCCAAAAAAAACTTAATCAATCATGAAGACTTTTAATTAATTACTCCTTATACATTCGTGATTACTATACTCATCGGGTCAGCCTTCTAGCACATATAACCAACAAATTAGTGCACCAGCTCTTCTAGATCACGTAAGAGTGGGTGAAAATTAGAAAAATCATTCACCAAGGTATTAGAAACATCAAAAATATTCCTCAAAGATCCACAACCCAAAATATATGTTCGGTAAGGTGTTCAGATCAACTTTCATGCCTATAACTAGATGCCCTCTTCTTTACTCTGTTCTGCTGGTAGAAACCAAAATTATACTGCAGACTGGATGTAAGACTTAGGATGTCATTTAGGTTACTTAGGTTGCCAGAAATGACAATAATTAAAAGCCATATGCCAACAAAAAACTTAAAAAATAATTAGTTTAGGTCAAATTATGGTGTCCGTACACGAGGGTTTTCAAAAACAACAGTTAGGGCTAATAAAAAAATTATAAAAAAATATCCTCATCAATCTTTAGTTTATTAGAAATCTTGCCCCAAAATAAATTATATAAATAATTTTATTTAGGTCAAATTATTGTGTTCATACATTTGCATGGTATGGTCCTAAAAAAGTGACTTTTTAAAAGTGGTTTCTATACATGCCTATTAAACATTAATTTTTATCATTTGGATATTAGAATAAATTACATATTTGGAAACTAGAATCAAAATAGTAAATTTCATATTACTAAATGTTTTTAAGATTCAATAAGTAAGTGCTTCAAAGTTTTGGTCAGATTGTGAAAATTTCTGAAAATAAGGAAAAATACTTCCACTTTTTGAACATTTTGTGGACCCAACTTCTTGCACATGCCCAAATACAAATGAGAAAACCTTGGTTATATATCTAAGGTGTGAGATAGGATTAGAAAATATTGTGAAATGTGTCTTAATCCTATGTTATGAGACAACTAAGACTTCTAGATCACCTAGAGCCTAAGTAAACTTAAAATGTGAATAGGTCCCCTTGCTAGGAATTAACTAGGTACAAGACATTTATTCACATCGACACCCTCCCTTAAGTGAATCCTATGGATTATATTATTATGCAAAGATGCAAAAAATAATTTTTTTTATTATGAGTCCCAGATACTAGGCCATGTTAGGTACCCATTTAGAATGCAAATGTGCAAAAAAATAGAGAAAAGGAGAAAACCTAGTGGAACAAAACTCCTCACCAAAAGAGAGAAAAATACAATAAGGATGATGTATAGAAGACTCAATGATACCCCCCAAGGACTACATCCATCATGAATATACAATCAATGACCCCTCCCATAAGAGATAAAAAGAGAGACACGATATCCCCCTATAATTGAAAAGCTCCAATGTCGATGAAGAATGCCTATAAATAAAAGATGATCCAGTTCTTGCAAGAAACACATCTTCCCTTAGGAAGAAAAAATCCATAGGTAGATGAAGAAGCCACTCCATGTCCAAATAAAAGGAGGAATAATGAAGTCTCAAAATTTATGCCTTTGAAAAATCATTAGGATTCTCCAAGCTTGAATAAGCCACAACATAATCATGGTCAAACTCAACCAACAAACATGAAAAATCAATGGAATGAGGAAAATCATGAATTTAAATCTCTTGAATGAAGAAGAAGATGGGATAAAAATTGTGTTGAAACTATCATCAAATAGGAGAGGAACCCCCTCAAGCGTTTCCTCTAAATTTGCAATATGAGATTCCACAAACAAGTTATAAATCTTATCAAATATTTGTCCCACAAAGAAAGATTTGAATAATTATGATAATCCTGCTGAATAGAGGCACTAATAGCTGAAGAAGTAGGAAGTGGAGGAGTAGGAAGCTCAACACTGGTCTCTAGAATACCAAGGTTTACATGACCAAACTTCTCCTCACAAACATGATTCACACTTGATGAATGAGTGTTAATATCATTTAAAGGAACATTATCATCAACAAAAGAAAAATGAGAAAATGAATAAAAAAAAGATGAATGATGAACCATCCCAATAGAAATGATATCTCTCATCTCCAAGTCCTTTACATGTATACTCTATCAGGAGTGAACACAACTATTTTACCTTTTCCACAATGGGTAATTTGATAAACACAAAGTAAATAATTAAAAGTTCCTTCTCCCATATCAGTAAAACCCTTCCAACATACCTTCATATATGTGTTGTTTGTTGGATGTTGTGGTTGTGTTGCTGATATGTGGTTGTCATTGATGTCAAAACTATTAGCATTAATGTCTTTAAGATTGTATATGTCGAGGTTATTGAGAAAATTGTAATAAAATATGTTATATATTGTCTATGAAGCAGTGAAGATCAGTATGATGGAAAGTTTAGTATGTTGATGATGAGAAGTTGTGGATTAAATGGTTTGTTTTCAAATCTATCTATTTTATCCATCAAAAGTTTTAGAGGTGCGCATGAATATTTGAGCAGGTTATGAGCTTCTGTGTTCCGATAGTTATTCTGATACTGAAGTTGGTATTCTTCGAAGAAGTAATGTGATTCTGGTAATCTGAGTTGTTGTGTATGCTCTTATGGTTTTTTTTAATGTTTTGAGATCATGCTCTATCTATGTTGCATGCCTGCATTGATTGTTGTGCTCGCGATCTATGATTTTCTCTTGCGTGTTCATGTTTTCCATGTTCATGGCCAACAGGGTGATTGAAGTGTGTTGTGGATCTTCGAGGAAGAATATTTGAAGGTGTTTTGTGTTCGAGGAGATTATTTTGGGTCTCTACTATGTTGTGGCTGACCTTGGTAGATTCACATTAATAGTATTTATTTTTTTGGGCCTACAATTTTTATTCATCTTATTATTTTGTTGAAGCCGACATGAATCCATGTAATTACTTGTTGTGGATATATATGAGCGATTATTTATCTCATTTGAGGTATGTATAATGTGAAGTGTGTGAGTGCTATGTGTGAATAAAGATCAGATCATTCGAAGGCAGAGCAAAGTGTGAAGAAGAGTGAAGAAAAGTAAAGAAGTGTTCATGTGCTTAACCGAAACTGTAATTAGGCATTAATAGATGCTACTTTCTCAGTTCAAATTCTTCAAATGGATTTAATCTGATTTTTTTTGTAAGACAATGAGTCTTCCCTTGCATTTGAGTAGTAAGCTCTAGGCAGTGTGCCTGAATGCATGTGCATTCCCATTTATTCTTCTTCTACTTTTAACAGAGTATAAACTTGTGGATTAACCTCCACTGTGGTTTTTCTCCTAACAGGGTTTCCAGGTAAAAATCTTGGTATTATGTGTATTTTTGATGTGTTGTTGATTTTTTCTTTCATGGTTATTAATCAGATTTGAGAATAAGGGTTATTAAAGTTAATAAGTTTGAAATTATGTGACAATAGATTCACCCCCCCTCTTAGTTGTCTTCCCTTGTGTTGCCAACAATTGGTATCATAGTAGGTTCCTTGGAAGAAGTCTAATAGCTTGAGGTGATCTGGGATGGCGACATATAAGAAGGATAGTTTGAGATTTGATGGAATAAACTATTCTCTGTGGAAGACTCGAATGGAGTGTCATCTGAGATGCATTGGTGAATCTTACTAGAACATTACAAATAATAGGTATGTTATTCCTCTAAATGTTCCTACTACTACTGAGATTAGGGATGTTGAATACAATATTAGGGCTAAGGAAGAATTGTTGAGTGCTTTAACTAATTCCAAGATGATGAATGTTATGGATCTGAAGACTACTTATGAGATTTGGAAAATTTTGGAAACTTTGTATGAAGGTCATGCTAATGTGAAGATTGCTAAGATACAGAGTCTGAAAGGGAAATATGAACTGTTGAAAATGGGTAATGATGAGAATATTAATACTTTCATGCAAAGAGTGAATGAACTCATGTGTGGTATCAGATGTGCTAGTGGACAACTAGATGAATTAAAGATTGTTGCTAAAGTGCTTAGATCCTTGCCCGATGCATTAAAAATCAAAGCTACAACTATTGAGGAGATCTGAATTGTGACAAATATAACCAAAGATATGTTGATTGGTAAACTTATTTTGAGTTGAGTGAATTTAGTGATGCCCTTCCTAAGATAGAATCTGCATTTAAAGCTACTACCTTAAGAAGAGACAAGAAAAGATATGATCCGGGTGAAAGTTCTTCTAGAAAGGTATTCAAGTATGGGGAAGAAATAGAATTGAACAAGCTTGAAGCACTTATTGTCAAAAGAGAAGCCAGAGGAGAAGGTAAGTACACAGGAAAGTTTCCTATTAAATGTTTTTTCTACAATAGGATAGGTCATTTTACATAAAGGTGTAATAGATGATGAATTTGATAAAGGGAATGTAAGTGAAGATGAATTTGTGTTTATTGTTATCAAGGAAAATAAACACGTGTCTATTGAATTTGCTAGTTGTACAAATGTGGAGAAAGCCCTGGCTCCTCAAGTTGAAGAAAAGGATGAATGGGTAATTCACAGTGGATGTTCACATGACATGACATGTGATAAAAGAAAATTTGTGAGCCTAGAAAAGTATGATGGTGGTGTTGTAAGATTTGGTGATAAAAATGGTGGTATAATCCATTATAGAGGATGTATTTCTTTTGATGGTAAGCATAACATTGATGATGTTCTTTATGTGGAAGGTTTGAAGCATAATATTTTAAGTGTTAGATAGATGGTTGATAAGGGATACAATCTTCAATTCAAGGATGGAAAGTGTAGAATATTGGGAACTTCTAGAAATATGATTGCTTCAGGTACAAAAATAAAAGGTAACATTTTTCACCTGAATGTTGCTAGTAAAATTTGTTTGATTTCTCAAGTTAATGAAATTTGGTTGTGGCATAGAAGAATTTTTCATGTAAACTTTGACAGTATTATCAAGATAAGTTCTACTCAGGCAGTGAGAGATCTTCTTAAGTTGGTAAAACCTTATAATGCCATATGCAAGGAATGCCAATTAGGAAAGAAAACTAGAATTTCATTTCAGAGAAAATAACATTGTTCAAATGAATTGTTGGAGCTTGTGCATACTAACTTGTGTGGTCCTGCTAGAATCAAAATTTTACAAGGTTACAGGTATTTCATGTTGTTTATTGATGATTATTCTAGGATGGTGTGGGTTACTTTCTCAAGGGAGAAATCCGAAGCTCTAGAGAAGTTCAAGATTTTGAAGGCTATGGTTGAGACAAAGACAAGTCTAAAGATTAAATGTCTAAGATCAGATAGAGGTGGTGAATTCACTTTCGATGAGTTTAATTATTTTTGTGAAGTGCATGGGATAAAGAGAAAATTATCTGCACCATAGACCCCTCAACAAAATGGAGTTGTGGGAAGGAAGAACATGATAGTTCAAGATGCTGCTAGAACAATGATGCTTGAAGGAAATGTTCCTCATATCTATTGGAGAGAAGCTATGAGTATTGTTGTTTATATCCTCAACTAGGTACAAATAAAAGGTTATACTAGTAAGACCCCTTTTGAGCTATGGTTTGGTCACAAGCCTACTGTTAGATATTTCAAAATCTTTGGGAGTAAATGCTACATCAAAAAAGATGAAGATATAGGAAATTTTGATGCTAGAAGTGTGTAAAAAATCTTTCTTGGAAATTCTACTAAGAGCAAGGCCTATCGATGCTACAACAAGACATTGAAGAAAATGGTTGAAAGTGAAAAAGTTAAGGTTGATGAAGACATTGCTAGTGGATATGATTCTAATGATTAGAATGACAGTAGAAAAAAAGGTCAGACTTCAAATCAAGTTCAGATTGTTTCGGTGAATCAAGAAGATCAAGAAGGAGAAACTAGTGAAAGTATAGAAGAGAGATCACAAGAGCCTAAAGTTCAAGAACAACCTAAGACTCCAAGGCATGTGAGATTAAATCATTTAGAAAATCATATTATAGGTGATAAGAACAAAGGTGTCCAAACTAGGAGAAGAATTGCAGAAGAATATTGTTTGATATCAAAGACTGAGGCAAGTAATGTAAATGAAGCATGCAAAGATGAACATTGGATTGAAACAATGAAAGAATAATTGCAGAAAATTGAGAATAATAATACATGGATTCTTGTTCCTAGACCTAAGGATAAAAATTTAATTGGAACTAAATGGGTCTTTAGAAACAAACTGAATGAGCAAGGTGAAGTTATCAAAAAAAAAGAAAGACTGGTATGTAAAGGATATTCTTAGATGGAAGGAATTGACTTTAAAGAGAATTTTACCGCTATTGCTAGAATTGAAGCTGTGAGATTGTTTCTTGCCTATGATGCTTACAAAAACTACAAGGTTTATCAGATGGATGTCAAGTCAACATTTCTAAATGGTGAATTGGAAGAAGAAGTGTACATTGAGAAACTTGATGGATTTCAATTGTCTGATTAGGGAGATATGGTGTGTTGGTTGAAGAAAGCATTGTATGGAATCAAGCAAGCCCCCAGACCTTGGTATGCTAGATTGGATATGTTGGGTCTCAAAACATGCAGGTTTGAACCACGAGGGGTTGCCAAGCTCTCACAATTCTATTGGCCAACTAATAAGGCCAACCAGTATAGTTGAACCTTCTACTCTTAAGGCTCTGCTAAACCTAGGTGGGTATACCTATATGAATTTTGCAGATTTTGAACTATGCTTCCTGATAGACTAAACTATCCATAATGGCAAGTTGATATTGGAGAGATATGATCTAAATTTGGTATAAATTGTATATGCAATATAAGATAAAATTTGGTATAAATAGTGTATGCAATATGAAGGTGAAGTTTGATATGTTCAGTTAACATATATCAAATGAAATGAATAAAACTAAGTAATGAAAATAAGGGAGACTAGTGCCTTGTTGGGTGAAAGGGAGTCAAATGAAAGTCTCAAATGAGTGGCTTTTATCTAGCAGAATCTCTAATTGTTTGACATATAAATATGAGTTTATAACTGGTATAAACATGCAAGAATGTGATTGACAGAACCTACTTGAGGCAGAATATCAATCTTAACTAGTTGATTCTTCTTAATGATCCAAATAACATTCCTAGATTACTGTAATTGTCTGAAAGGAATTTAATTCTTTTTTAAAGAAACCAATTAATAATATCACACAAATACAACAAATGTGCACTGATAAATTGAATATATACTTGATATTTTAACTTAAATAATCAAGAAACATCAGATTGGAGACAATCAAATAATTGCAAAAATCCAATAAATAATTGATACCAGAATGAAGGCACCAAATCAATAGTCTTTCATTATCTTGCTCAAAATTTATACACGCAACATAGTCTTGAATGCAAAAATTTTGAAAATATTATTCTTGCTGCAATCTATCCTATTCTAATTCTATTGCCCCCCTTTTTACAACTGAAATTTACAAGTATTTTATACATTACATTTCAAGAGTCACGACTCTTCATTTTACTGTTACAGCCATTCACATTCCGTTGACATAAATTAAAACATTTAATTATATTTCCTTATCGGAAAATTAAATATTTTTACATAGTTGGCCCTTAATTTTAACTCTAATACTTTTCTCGCCTTTATGTTTCACTTTATGCCTTGCTACAGAGTCTTCTTTTATGCTTACCGCTCCACCGCGGCCAACTTGTTGACTGACCATGGTATTGCGGTGAGACTGTCACGGTCTCTTCTTCACTATTATTGCGTTACCACAGTCTTCATTCTAACCACTAGCAGTGTGGCAGTTACCATCTTCAACTGTCATCCTTACTACCTACTAACCCTCCACCGTGCTACTACAGCCTCTTTGTTGCCTGCCAATGGTACTACGGTGTCTTCGATTTTTCACTTCTTTCACCGTATGTGTTGTCTATCTCCTTCCATCGCACCACCCCGGTCTCTTCCTTCACCACATGCGGTATGGTAGTGCCAACATTAACTATCATCTTCTCCAGCCACTACATTACCACGGTCTACTTCCTAACCTTGTGCAGTATGGTGGTGTCTCGTCAACCATTATCCCCATTGTCAACTTGCACTGCTCATCGGTTATCTCACCGCCACCGCAATATCGTGGTCAATGAATTGACCGTGCGTGGTGTGGTGGTAAAAATTCATGCCAGCCTATTGTCTACTAACTGCTTACCACACTACCACGGTCTGTGGTTTAACCACGCATGGTAGCACGGTAAACACTTCATGCCCTGCTTCTTAACCGTCACCCTCCATCACCACAGTCACCAGACTTAGTCAGATGACTGGTCGCGGTGTAGCGGTAACAGTAATCGTGATTGTGCCTTGTCTCCACCATGGTACCGTGAATGGTTTGATGGATGTCCACGGTAAAGGGGTAGGAATCAAAAGGATAGTAATTTCAAAGGGAAAAAGCTAGCGGTAGAATATATAAGTCATTTTGGCTTCATGGACGGGGAATAAATGAATCATTTTATGAAAGATAGGAAAATATATGGGTTTAAACAGGTAAAGACCTTAGGATTCTAATGGAAAATAATAGGAAAACCCCAATAATTCTTATGGAAATTTTGGTTCTAACAGTGGCTTTGTCTAGGGATGAATGATTGTGAGATCATTGCAAGGATCCAGATCTTTGGGTGAGCAGACCAAACTTATCAGGGTTATGGATCAAGGAAATAATGAAAACAAGTGGAGATGAACATGATCCTATACTACTGTACATGGAGAAAATTCAAATGAAGGAATCCCAAGATTGTCCATGTACTAGCAATTCCTATACCTTTTATTTCCTATACTACTATGCATGGAAAATTTCTGAAAGGTTTTGTTAAGAGTTGTCCATGCACTACCAACTCTTAATCCTCTGTAATTTTCAAGAGAAAAAGTTCTTTAAAAATTTCCCGTGTACAAGAAACTCTTGTTCTTTACCACTCATGTTTTGTAAGTAATATGAATCCTCTCCTCTCTTACCAACAATAACAAAAGGTCCCAACCACAAAGCTTCAAATTTTCCATGTTTTCCTTTCTCCTGGTACCTAACATTCCACATCAATACCAGATCATTTTCTTCAAATTTTCTATCTTTTTCCTTTTTATCAAATAAATACTTTATTTGTGCTTGCAACTTCATATTTTGGTTTGGAGCTAGTCTTGTCATCTCATCAAGCTCTGCCAATTGTTCCATTCTCTCCTCCATTGGTTCAGGAACCTCTATGTCTTCTTGAAGGATAAATTTGTAAAGGCATTCTAGCTTGTGTTCCATATACTAGTTGAAAAGGGGATTTTCCAGTTGCCCTTTTTACATTAATCCTATCAGCCCATACAACCATTTTTAATTTTGAATCCCATACCTTTTTACTTTCATCTAGCATTCTCCTTATGATCTTTAGAAAGATTTTGTTCTTGGATTCTACCTGACCATTAGCTTGCAGGTGGTAAGGAGCATAATAAGAAATAGTAATACCATGCGTACTGCAAAAAGTCTTAAACTCATCCGATATGAAACACATCCCATTGTGTGTGATTAATCTTAATGGTGTACCAAACCTGGTAATGATGTTATCCATCAAAAAATTGATCACAACTTTACTTGTTGCTTGCTTGGTTGGGATTGCTTCTACCCATTTGGTGAAGTAATCAGTGGCTACCAATATCCATCTGTGTCCTCCACTTGATTTCTCTTGTATCTCCCCAATAAAATCAATCCCCCATTGATGAAAAGGGGCTTCCACCTACATAGGTCTAAGTGGCAAAGCTCCTTGATATTTTATTTTTCCCGAAAACTTCTGACATGCCTCACACATTTTCACATATGAAAAGAATCATTAAAGACTTTTGGCCAGTAATAACCTGCCTTGAGAATTTTATGTGCAGTTGTCTTTGCAGAATAATGACCTCCATAGACCCCTTCATGCATTTCTTTCAAAATATGATTAGCTTGTGACTCATCTAAACATAACAACAACATTCCATCCTCGTTCTTCCAAAATAAATCACCCTCTATGAATACATATTTAGATGCTTGTAGTTTCAAATTTCTTCTCTGGTTATCATTAAATCCTTTAGGGAACTTTGTGTTTCTGATGTAATACATGATGTCTGTATACCAAGGTGTATGCTCAATAATTGCAATTGTGTTTCCTTCATCTTCCATGTTGCAGATTTGATTTGCTTCAATATTTGATTATGTCATTAACTTGGCGAAACCTTTGCCTCTTACCAACTTGGTAATTTTTATTTCCATATCAAAACCCTGGATTTTAATCCATCTGCATCTCTTCCCCATTACTTCTGACTGTGTTAAAATGTCTTTAACAACTATGTGAGGAACATAAGCAATCACTTTGGCTCCAACAAGATACGGTCTAAAATATTTTGTGGCTTTTACTAATGCAAAGGATTGTTTTTCCATTATATCATATTTTAATTTTGACCCCTGCAATGATTTACTAAAGAAGGACACAGGCTGCTCATGACCATCCTCATTTTTTTGTAACATAATAGCAGCTATAGTGTGCAAGGAAGCAAATGAAAATATTTGAAAAGGTTTTGAAAAATCAGGAGATTTGAGGACAGGGGCTTCTTTGATGGCCTTTTTGATGGATATAAAAGCTTCCAATGCTTCTAGAGTCCATTCTATTTTTTGTCCCTTCTTTAGCATTTTTGATATGGGTTTAAAAATTTCAGCAAAGTTAGACACAAATCTCCTAACAAAGTTAATCTACCCAAAAATTGATTGGATGGATTTTTATGGTTTTAGGGATAGGAACCTTATCTATAGCCTCAACCCTCTCAGGATCTATTCTAACTCCTTCTTTTGACACAATATGCCCTAAGTGTTTTCCCTTTGTGACAACAAAATGACATTTTTTAGGGTTCAAACTAATGCCATACTCTAGAGCTTTAATGAATATTTTTTCTAGATGTTCTACATGATCTTCAACCCTTTTTGAGTAAGGAGTAAGGTCATATTGATACACCAACATTATAGAATTAGTTTGCAAATGCTAAATCCATAGCTCTTTGGAAGGTTGCTCCTGCATTTGTGAGACCAAATGGCATTCTCACATAGACATATGTTCCCCATGGAGTTGTAAAAGTTGTTTTGTACTGCTCAGACTCCCTGACTTTAACCTGATTATAACCAGAGAAACAATCCATAATGGACAAAAATTCACACCCTGTTACTTTATGCAGTATAGCTTCCATATTAGGTAGAGGGTAATTATCTTTGAGGGATGCCACATTTAAATTTCTGAAGTCCACACACAGTCTGATATCTCCATTCTTTTTTCTCATAGGAACTATGTTTGATACCCATGTTGAATGCCTGATTGGTTTGATGATACCTCCATCTCTAATCTTTGCCAACTCCTCCTACATTTTTGGTTCCAATGTAGGGTTAATAGGTCTCTGTTTCTGCCTAAATGGCTTTGCATCTAGTTTCAATGGAATTTTATGTTGAAATAAGTCTTCCCTATATGCCTTGAGGTCCTCATAAGACCATGAAAACACATGTTTATATTTTCTCAGCAATGAAATCAGCATTCTCTGAACAGTCGGGCTTATTTTCTTCCCAGTATATACTTTTCTTGGTCCCAGTTCAGTCCCTAAAGTTATCTCTTCAATATCTTCTTTTTTGACTGGTGTTTGTTTCATGAGGGACCGATCATTTCCATCATATACTCTTTCTAATGCTACTAGTCCTTTGGGAAGTTTATTAGTCTTAAGTTGTAAGACCTGCTTTCCAAATATTGTCCGCTCTCCATCTATTTCTTCTAAAAAGGCATTGAAATCACTTTCTTGAGCCTCATATTGATCTATACAGTGGAGGAACTTCAAAAGATCGGTGTCATCATTAAAAACTTGCCAACTCTATATATTATCAGGCACAGTGGGTCTTGTTTTAAAATCAATTTGAAACACTCCCGCCAGCGTGATGTCATCTTGTCTCAGTACTATATTGGCTATGAAGTCTTCCATTATATTTTTTGACCTATCCACCCAATTGATGAAGAAAGCATCAAACAGATCGATTGTATCCCGTATAGCATTTTTGAATTGCTTCAGCCTCTTGTTCTTTGCAACATATTTTGCTTTGATTTATGACACAACTAGCTCAGAGTCTCCAAAAACAGTTAACAGTTTAATCTTGTGTTTAACAACTATGTTAAAACCAGTCAACAAGGCTTCATATTCTACCACATTGTTTGTACATTCAAATGCTAACAAAAATGAATATTTAAAAGTTGAACCATCAAGCGATATAAAAACTATTCCAACTCCATTACCTTCTTGGCTGCATGCTCCATCAAAGTACATTTTCCATACCCCTTGTTGATTTTCAATAAAATTTTTATCAATTGGATCTTTGTTTACCAAATCAGGTTGAGATAATTCTACTCTAAAAATCCCCAAATCTACATCACAGAAGCAATTAAGGTGCTCTTGAGGAGCATATTCAACAATTTGATTCATTATGGGCTCCCTATACAACTTGACCTCTTCTCCATTCACTGGTATAGTGGCATATGATAAATCTAATTGCACATTGCCCCCTACTACTGTAGTCCATTGTCTTGATAGGAGCATTCCAAACTGGGGAGGTGTGTCAATTACGATTATATCATTATTGTAGGCAGCTTGTGGGTAAGTTGCTAATCTTACTTCCACATTCTTCATTATTCCCACAACTAGAACATGCTTTCTATCCATGGCGTAGCATTTACCTCCTTCCACATCTATCCACATACCAAGCTATTTCATTACCCCTACTGGCATAATATTCATGGAAGCACCTAAATCTATCATGCAATTTCTCACTAATTTGCCACTAATGAGTAAGGTGGTAAAGAATGGGTCAATCTATGGTGTGTTCATTAAGCAAGCCTTTGGAATTTTTACCTCCTTATTTTCAAGGTTTATATTTTGATTCCCATTAGACATCAATTCTATGGCACCTTCCCTATATTCCTTGGTCTTCATCATTTCAATTAATGGCATACATTTTTAATTGAGATAAGGCTTGTATGAAATCAAAGGATGTACCTTCAATTCTGATCATCTTCTTGGGTTCTATCAACTCTCCTTTGTTCTCCTCCTTTTCCCCTTTGCATGTTTGACTTGGATTTTGTTTATCCATGGTGAATTCCTTACCTTCCTCTTTAGAAGCACACTTTTGTTCTCTTTTATTAGATTGCTTATCACTTGCCTTCTTTGATATCTCATTTGATACCCTTTTATTTTTTAAAAACACTCCTCTAGGAACACCTTCATCTTTGTTCACTGTTCTGTTCCTCAACCGATATTTACTTCTAGCTTCCTCCACTGCTGCAATAGTCAATCTTTTAATCTCTTCTTCACTCGGTCTCCTTATACTGCACCTATTAGTCTGTCATGATGCAATAGGGGGGTCTTGCTCATTTTCACTTTCTTCATAGTCAGAAAAAACTTGTTGCTCTACCATATGAATATTGTATTTCTGATGATCAACATCATACTCATATCCTTCCTCCTCTGAAGATGAATATTCCCGCTCCAAAGAATTAAGAGTGTGGGAAGTTAAATAGATGTTATGATCTTGCCCACCATTTTTTTCTAATATTTATTCTTCTGGTATTGACTGAGCTGTAACACAATGCTTTGGGGAATGTGGTGCATAAAAAACTGAACACCAAGGAGTCTTATCTACCATATACGCTCCTTTCTTTTTTAAAGGATCTGATGTCTCTTTATTCCTTGGTCTATGAATTACTAGCTTCCCATCATTCCAGTTGGTATTATAGGGCATGCCATGTAACCTTGGTCTTTCATTCCTATATGTATTCTCTTTTCTATTTGGGGGAGCATATGGGGGAACCCTAGGGTTTTCCATTTTAGAAAACATCCCTGCAGCTTTCCTATTATTCTCAATAGTCAGTGCTATCTTTTGAGCTTCAGCCAGATTCCTAGGATCTTTGTTTCTCAAATCATATCCTGTCTTGGGATCAAAGGCTTTCAAATAGATACTCAATGCAGTAGGATCAGCCAACTTGGATCCCTAAGGTATCTTATTCTGTAATTTAACAAACCTTTGGTTAAAGTCATAGGCTGACTCGTTTTGATGTTTTTGGATAGTTACTAACTTGTGCAAAGCAAAGTCTGATGCACACTGATTCCCATACTACTGAAGAAATTGTTCATAAAATATATGAACGGAATAAATGGATGTTGTTGGTAAACTATTAAACCAGTCCCTGGAATCTTCGATCAGTGACATCATAAATAATCTCATCTATACATCCTCATATTGCATATCCAGGTCTTGAATAACTACATTAAAGTTTCTCAAATGCTCCTCAGCTGTGACTACACTACTTCCTGCAAACTTTAGGACTAGGTTTCTCTAGTTTTTGTCCAGAGGGTAAGGGTATATATGAAATCCAACAAGATCAAATTGTCTAATCATGGTTGTGTATTGTGGAGGGGGATTATTGTAATGCTAATGCTGGTACAATGGATTACTATTTTCCACATATTACTAACCTTGTGGGGGTACATACTATTGATGAGGAGGTGGTTGTACACCCTTATGTTGTGGTGGAGCATTTTGATGTCCACATTGGTTCCTTGGCTGATTTTGATGGGCTTGTGGGGAGTTTGATGGTAAAGTATTATTTTTTTTTATGAGGGGGCATATATTTAGGTGAGTCAACCATTGGCATTTTAATCTGAGCCTTTTGCAACTTCAATTTCTCAAATTATTTCATTGCCTAAAGCTATCCTTGATCTTTCTGTTTCTTGTCTCATGTGTTCCCACTACGCATCTGGCCCATTTTGGTTCATAAGTTCATGATTTTCTTCAAATGCTTCTTCATATTCAAGTCCCTCCTCAGAAAGTGTTGTTCTTTGCTCATATTCAAACTCTCTCCTTTTTTTAGCCTCAAAATCAGCCATGAACTCGTCTCCTTCTCATGGTTCATTTTCTAGAGGGGGTTTCTCTTCTCTTGTGGAGTGTGAAGTTCTTTAGATGGGTTGTTTTCATTTGTTAATGCACCATATGAATTATGTGTTTCCACTAGTGGTTTTGATGTTTTGTTTTTTGTTGCTGGGCCTAGGTCATTAGACACTTTCTTGCCCTGATCATTTTTGTAATTCCACTTACTTTTATCACTAGGACCATCACCATCTCTGTACAAAGATCTTCTTCCCTACATGTTGTGAGAAACTATGATATTCTGCACTCTAGGATGATTTCTTTCTGATATGTATTTTATTTTATCAATCTTAATGCACTTGTTCATTTAGAGTCGCCACCCACCTTTTTTTTTTTTTTAAGTGAGAAAATAGAAATGTTATTATTTTACCCAACAGAGTCAATTTTTTCAAATTTCTTAACTGTGAATCTCTTCAATGACCCTATATGGGAAGGCTGCCTGTCACTGAAATCTTCTCAAGTTATTCCCCAGTAGAGTCGCCAATTTTTTGTGTCTCAAAAAATGCAGGTTTGAACCACAAGGGGTTGCCAATCTCTCACAACGCTATTGGCCAACTAACAAGGCCAACTAGTACAGTTGAACCTTCTACTCTTAAGGCTCTGCTAAACCTAGGTCGTATACCTATATGAATGCTGCAGATTTTGAACTATGCTTCCTGATAGACTAAACTATCCATAATGGCAAGTTGATAGTGGAGAGATATGATCTAAATTTGGTATAAATTGTATATGCAATATCAGATAAAATTTGGTATAAATAGTGTATGCAATATGAAGGTGAAGTTTGATATGTTCAGTTAATAGATATCAAATGAAATGAATAAAACTAAGTAATGAAAATAAGGGAGACCAGTTCCTTGTTGGGTGAAACGGAGTCAAATGAAAGTCTTACATTTCAAGAGTCATGACTCTTCATTTTACTATTACAGTCGTTCACATTCCGTTGATAGAAATTAAAACATTTAATTATATTGCCTTATCGGGAAATTAAATATTTTTACATAGTTGGCCCTTAATTTTAACTCTAATACTTTTCCTGCCTTTATGTTTCACTTTATGCCTTGTTGCATAGTCTTCCTTTATGCTTATTGCTCTACCGTGATCAACTTGTTGACCGACCGCGGTATTGCGGTAAGACTGTCACGATCTCTTCTTCATTGTTACTGCGTTATCGCAGTCTTTTTTCTACCCACTGGTGGTGTGGCGGTGACCATCTTCAACTGTCGTCCTTACTGCCTGCTAACTGTCCACCGCGCTGCCGCAACCTATTTTTTTCTTGCTAGCGGTACCATAATGTCTTCGATCTATCACTTCTTTCACCATCTACGCTGTCTATCTCCTTCCACTACACCACCGCGGTCTCTTCCTTCACCTCATGTGGTATGGTGGTCTTAACCATCACAGTCTTCCTTTTATCTACCGCCCTAATGTGGCCTTCACTTTTGTTGTTAGTGGTAGCGCGGTGCCAACATTAACTATCATCTTCTCCAGCCACCACATTACCGCGGTCTACTTCCTAACCTCATGCGGTATGGCGGTGTCTCATCAACCACTATCCCCATCATCAACTCACCACTGATCACCGGTTATCTCACCACCACCGCGATACCGTGGTCAATGAATTGACCACGCATAGTGTGGTGGTAAAAATTCATGCTAGCCTGTTGTCTGCTAACTGCTTATCGTGCTATAGTGGTTTAACCATGCATGGTAGCATGGTAAACACTTCATGCCCTGCTCCTTAACCGACACCCTCCATCACCGTAGTCATCGCGGTCAGTCGGATGACTGTTCGCAGTGTAGTGGTAACAGTCATCGTGACTATGCCTTGCCTCCACCGTGGTACCGCAGATGGTTATATGGCTATTCGCGGTAAAGTGGTAGGAATCAAAAGGATAGTAATTTCAAAGGGTAAAGCTAGTAGTAGAATATATAAGTCATTTTGGATTCATGGACGGGGAATAAATGAATCATTTTATGAAAGATAGGAAAATATATGGGTTTAAACAGGTAAAGACCTTAGGATTCTAATGGAAAATTGTGGAGAATAATAGGAAAACCCCAGGAATTCTTATGGAAATTTTGGTTCTAATAGGATAAGTATTTGTTGAAGCTTGGATTTAAGAAAGGTACTACTGATAGTAATCTATATTTCAATATTGATGATGATAAAGATTTGTTTGTGGAAGTTTTTGTTGATGATATCATTTTTGGAGGAGATGATGGTTTGTGCATGAATTTTGCTAATAAGATGCAGAATGAGTTTGAGATGTCAATGATTGGAGAGATGAAATTATTTTTGGGATTGCAAATTATTTAGTTAGATAAAGGGATCTTTACATCTCAGTCCAAATATGTGAAAGAATTGCTAAAGAAATTTGGTATGGAAGATTCAAAGCTAGTCAGTACACCCATGGTGACCAGATGTAAGTTGACAACAAATGATGATTCTCTGAAGGAAAATCAAACTAGATACAAATCAATGATTTATGGATTCTTTATTTAATTAAAAATAGACCTGATATCATGAATGTTGTATGTATTGTCGCAAGATTTCAAGCTGATCCTAAGGAATCTCATGTGACTGCTATAAAGATAATTTTTTAGATACTTGAAGGGAGCAATTGATTTTGGCCTATGGTATCATAAAGATGATGATCTTACTTTAAGTGCCTTTATTGATGTTGATTGGGTAGGAGATGTGAATGAGAAGAAAAGTACCAGTGGTGGCACATTTTTCATGGGAAAGAAGCTGATTTCATGGTTAAGTAAAAATCAAAATGCCATTTCTTTGTCTACTATAGAGGAAGAATACATTGTTGTTGCTAACAATTGTACTCAAGTATTATGGATGAAGCAGATGTTGAAAGATATCAGAGTTGTGTATGATGAACCTATTGCTATATTATGTGATAATTCAAGTGCAATTAATTTTTTTAAGAATCCGATGTTGCATTCAAAGACCAAGCATATATCTATCAAGTACCACTTTTTGAGAGACAAGGTGAGTGATCAGGAATTTAGACTGGAGTATGTGCCTACTAAGGAACAGATTGCAGACATATTTACTAAGCCATTGCCTAAGGATACTTTTGATTATCTCAGAGGGAAGTTAGGGGTGATTACCCCTCCTAATTAGAACTAAGATGCAAGACATTTCATCAGTCCAAACATTTCACAGGCATATCTTGATTCAGATTGATGTTGTGGTGGTTGCTACTCAGGGGGAGTAGTCAGATGATTCAGATATGTGGTCCAAATATTGTGTGTATCTTTGTCATTTATGTAAAAGGGGGAGAAGAGCAATGTGAAAAACTCTTGAAGAATTAAGGAGGAGAAGAGCAATATCAAAATCTAGAAACTATATGAGGAGAAGAAGTCAGAACGTAAGGGGGAGTAAGTGTTGAAGTTATTTGCGTTGATGGTGTTTTTCACATCATGTGTTTCCATCAATGCCAAAGGGGGAGATTGTTTGATGTTGTGGTTCTGTTGTTGATATGTGGTTTTCATTAATGTCAACACTATTAGCATTAATGTATTTAAGACTATATGTCGAGGATATTGAGAAAATTGTAATAAAATATGTTACAAGTTGTCTGTGAAGTAGTGAAGATCAGTATGATGGAAAGTTCAGTATGTTGATGGTAAGAAGTTGTGGATTAAAGGGTTTTTTTTTTTTTCAAACCTATCTATTTTACCCACCAAATTTTTTAGAGGTGCAGATGAATATTTGAGCAAGTTATGAGCTTATGTGTTCCGACAGTTATTCTGTTACTGAAGTTGGTATTCTTGGAAGAAGATAATGTGATTCTGGTAATCTGAGTTGTTGCTGTGTGTAGTCAAAATCCCCTAGTCTAGAATGAAAAACAAAACGAATGCAAAATAAAGGAAACAAAACAACACCTCAATGATTAGACCTAGTTGAAACTAAAAAAACAACAATAGAACAACAATAATCATTATACCTTTTTCTTGCTTTACTTGTTGAAGTGCTTGGCCCTAGAAGATTCTCTTGATGTATGCTCCTTGATGGAAATATGGTTGCAATAATGGAGGTGGTTGAATGATGGAAGATGGTAGGTGAAAATGCAAAATGGCTTGAGTGGCTTGAATTTTGCAATAATGGCTTAAAAATATTTAACCCTTAATTTGAGGCCAAGGCTCTCCATTTAAAGAAAAATGGATGGTTGAGATTGATCCACCATGGACAGTATGAAGGGTTGTGGTGAGTTGATGACTCACAAGCCCTCACATCTTCCCATGTGGAGGTTGAGATGGATAAAGGAAAAGGTGGCATGGAAAAGTCCATGTGGTCCCAAGGTACTTGCAAGTACCTTGGGATTGGAGAGGATTTCCTCAAAAAGGGATTCCTTGTCCCCAAGTGGGGCTAAAAGTGACAAGTGAGGACTTTTAGAAAGTCCACTCTTTTCACCATGGGGATTTGAAAGGGCATTGGAGAAATAAAAGTGAATTTTAAATTCACAAGCTTGGAATAACCCAATGGATAAGACAAGGTCCTCCTAAAGAAGGTCCTTGTCCCATGTACTTGATGTGACCTATGAGAGGTCATGAAATTTAAAATTCCATTAAGGGTGTTGGAAGAATAAACTAGAATTAAAAATTGCATTGGGATGTGACAAGAGTTGACTAAAGGACTGATTAGATTAGCTAATAAAGGATTAGAAGAGAGTTAGGTGGCTAATGATGATTAGGAGCCAACTTTCAAAAGTTGGAGGATGTGACACATCCTAATCATGGATTACGGATGTGTCACATCCCTAATGATGGGATTAGGAGATAAATTAGGATTAAATGTGGATGGGACATAAAGGGAATTAAATAAGTGGGTTATTTATTTAATTCTTGGAAGAAAGGGATAAAGGTGTAAGGTATTTAATTATTTAGCTAAATACCTTAGGGATTTAGAATACTTTAGGGGTATTAATTAAATAATACTAACATTATTTAACTAATGTGGATAAAATGATATTTAGACGAAAAAGGTAAATTGGTCAAATATAAGTGGTCAAATTTAGATGTCTATATTTTTCCCCTCTTTGAGATGGTGTTACAAAGTAGCATAATTTCAAAGAAAATTAAAACATAGCACCTAGAAGAAGATGATTAGATTAAGGAAGATGTCGTAGTCATTCGAGGAGTGACTAGGAGGAAGGATGATGGGAGTGAAGATGAAGATTAGGGATTGATGATGCCCCCTCATGAGGACATGCGGGTTTAAGAGAACATGAGTGTGCTCTCGAAATGGATGAGATGATTCAAGGGTAGATGGGGAAGATGATGTGAAATGATGGATGAGAGAGGATGATAATATGAAGAGATAAAGGTAAGCACAAATAGATTTTAAAGAAAAATATGATGTTGCCCCAGTCAAGCTACAAACCAGGATGGACAGATGATGGATGGAGTGTTGTTGATGAGGGAATGAGAAAACCCAGAACAAAACAAGGATAGGGAAGGATACATCGAGATGAGAGTGTTGTTGATAAGGGAAGGATACATCCCGATGATGATGAGTATGATGATGATGATGATGATGATGATTGGATCAAGGCTTGTACCAAGGCTGGGAACAAGACCAAAGATGTGATTAGAGGATTTGTGCTAGATTGAATGGATTAGGATTGGATGGATGGAGATATGAGATGGTTAAAATGAATGAAGATGATGGAGGAAAGATGCAATGCAATGGAAGAGAAAATGAAATGCAATCCTAATGCAATTTGCCATTTTTGGAGCACTGATTTTTGCTATAGCATAAGACACCAAGTACCATGGTATGTAGAACCATGGCAGATTAGTGTCTAATGCATACACGAACACAACAAATAAGGAAGCTATCCCAACACCCCAAAGTCACGATGACTTTGGTCGGGCCAGGTATTGGGATAACCAAAAGCATAAAAGGATGCCCCAGCATAACACAAGACCTCAAGGGTCTTGGTGGGTACTACGTGGGACAACCAAGAAGACAACAATAAATAAAGATCAAGATATGCCCTTATGTTAACCAGTCAAAACACACCATAATATGATAGATCATGGTGGCCTTGACAAGTGATGATAGGGAGCTCAAATGATAAATAGAAGCGAAAAGGATCAAAAGATTGCAATCAATTTCAAAATGTCCTTTGCCATAGGATCAAGAGGATGGATGGGGTTGATGAGGTCTATTAGGAAGGATACATCCTATTGAGACCAAAGATGGATATGGAACTAAAAGATCGATTATGACGTAGGGTACTCGAAACTGATTGGATCTCATGATACCAGTGACCTTAATTTTGGAAGCACCAGCTAGGATAGGGATGGACTTGACGATAGGACAAGACGAAGAGACATAAGACAAAAAGACAAAAAAATGACAAGGCGACAAAACAAACAAATCCTAAAGACCTAGGGGACTCAAGACCGACACACCCTAAAGACCTAGAGGCTCGAGGGTTGATCAAAGATCAGCCTTGCCTACGTGAAAGCATAGAGCCCTCGTAGTTTGACATAAGGCCATGGATAAAAGCAGAAAGAGGAAAATAGAGACCTCGATAGATGGTGCAGATTGGATGGACAAATTCCCTAGGGGTGAGTCAAATGATTGACCTTGCCTACGTGAAAGCACAGGGGCAACGTAGTTCGAAACAAGGCCAAAGACAGATGATGGAAGATGACGAGACAGACAAAAGATAGAACCCCAGGGGCAGATCAAATGATTGACCTTGCCTACGTGAAAGCGTAGGGGCAATGTAGTTTGACAAAAGACCAATGAAAAACAATGAATAAGGGATGATGAAATGACCATGATAAGGAGATATGATGATGGAGTTGATATGATGATTCAAGATAGGCTATGTGGATATGATGGTCCATACGCATAAGATGAAGCTCAGGGATGGGATAGTTATCCAAATTATCAAAAGATGAAGTGGGAGGATGAGATGATGGATAAATGATAAGAGATTAGGAAGATGTAGGAAATATATAGGAGTGATGATAGTGAGATAGCATGGCATTGGATTGCATGGGGGTAGCCTATAGCTAGATACCAATGACAAGGGATTAGGGGATAGGAGGAAAATAGAGATAAATAGATGGATGGATAAAGAGAGGGAGATAGAAAGATGCTAGGATAGGTGGATAGAAGGATAAGGATTTGGAAGGATGGAATGGATTATTGGATGGAAAAATGGATGGGGGAGATAAGGATGAAAAGATGGAACATGACTAGCGGATGGGTAGATAGGAAGATAAGGATGGGGAGATGGAAGGGATTACTTGGAGGGATGGATGGATGATGTCTCCAAGGACTCTGTCGCAAATAAGGAGATGCCCTCACTCTAAATATGTCCAGAATGATAAGGCAAGAGGGATGGTAGATAGAAAGATGGGTGAATAAGGGAGTGAGAAAAACATATATAGGATAGATGGGTAAGGAAGGGATGTGGGTGTTGGCATGATGGATGGATGTAGATAATATGCATGGATCAGAAAAGTAGATGGGGAGGATAAGTAATATGATAGCGTATGGATGAGGGGAAGATATGCCAAGAGGTGTCCAAAGAAATGTATATATATGTGCCCCTGTCTTTATCAAGGTCACACGGAAGATGGAGGGACTGGGGTTAATGGGATATGATGGATAGGATGTAGAAGATAGGTGGATGTAGGAGATGGAGGAAGGGAATTCATAGATGGAAGTTGCCCCCATTTGTGGCAGTAAACTAGATGAGGGAGTTACACATGATGCCTATTTTCTAGGTTTTCATCATGGTACTTATCCAAGGTGCTTGTTTGCCAAGTTTTCACCATTGGACGAATGATTTTCTCTTTACTATTTTTTTTTTTTTTTTTTTTTTTTTTTTTTTTGTTTTGGAGTAGGATGTGGATGAAGATGGATAAAGATAGGGATATGAATATGTGGGTTTGGAAGATATGTGATAAAGGGGATGGATGAAGGACTCAAGCATTGACTTCTATATGAGATAATAAGAGCCCAAGTGTAAAGTGACCATTGGATGTTGGTACAACCTTATTAGAATGGATGGATTATGCAAGAGGATGGATTAAAGAGATTTGATGGGGGAGATATGGGGTTTAGTGGATGGGATGTTGGAAAGTGTATGGATGGAATGATGGAGTGGATGTGTGATGAGGGAAGGTGTTTAGGACCAACATTGGCACATATGGTGGTGGATGTGAAAGGCTAAGAGGGTTTATGGATGGGGAATGTGGCAATAATAGAGGAGTTGGGATAGTGAATTTTGGGACATAAAGACCCAAAACAGATTTAGGAGATGTAGGTTTCGAATTATTTTTTGGTGGCCTAGCAACTTTGGATGTCATTATGGATTTTTGATTTGAAGGAATGGTATCTTTTTTCTTTGGGATCCACATGGTTTTGATTTTTTCTTTAGTGGGATTTTGTGGCCTTTGGGATTGATTGGACTTTTGGATTTGATTTTTCTTTTTATCAACATGTATTTTGAAGGGGACATGATGAGCTTTAGATTCATGTGGACGGTTGGATTTATACATTTTTTCTTTGGCATCCGAAGTTCTTGTAGTAGCAATGGGATGGGTAGGAGGCAATGAATGATGTGGAGAAGACATGGATGGAGTGATAGAGGTAAGCTTTTGACGATGGTGTGTGGATGGAGGATGCATGATAACATGCATGGAGCGGTGCCTTTGTTGATCCTGATTAGGAGTTATGAATTTAGGATTTCTATGTTGTGCACTAGGGATAGGTGATGGATGGATGAAAGGATGAATAGGATAGGATGGAGGGGGTGATTTTGGGATATAAGGGCCCAAAATGGATGTTGTATATGGAGGATGTATTATGATGGATGGAGGTACATAAGGAACCAAAGTAGATGCAGTAGATGGAGGATGAGTAATGGTGGATGGAGAGACATAAGGACCCAAAATGGACTTAGAGGATGAAGGAGGAAGGTGGACAGTTGTTTTGAAGTAATATGATGGAGGAGGGGGGATGGTGATGAATTTTTTGGTAGAGCGATGGGAAGTGCCTCGCTTTCCTTTAGAAGAGGCTCGCTTAGGATGTATGGAGGTTGTACCAAAAATTTTGGATTGTGATTCTTGGGAGAGATATATCCAAGACCTTGTGCATCTGGATGTTCTTTGACCTAGATGGGTTCTAAAATACCTTGCTCATGAAGGCCTAAACCTTTGCCTTGATAGTTCATGTTCTTGAGCATTTGATCCATGGTAGGATGCTTGTTCTTTTGGAAGCATGATGCAAGTGCATTAGTAGGTGAGGGAGGATGGGTGGTGCATATACTTTTTTTTTCTTCTACAAGAAGACCACCATGGATGAGTGTAATGTTACTGAGGTGATATAAAAGTGGTGGTGGGGTGGTAGGACTAGATGGCAATGAAGGATCATGAGATGGATACGAGGGGATATAAACATCTTGATCATGAGGAATAGATGATAAGGGATCGAGAGAGGGATTAGGTGGTATGACAAGATATAGATTTATGGTAGTGGGTGATAAGGGCTCATGAGATGGGGTGATTGGATCCTAGGTGCGAAGGGGATCAGGGGATGGAGCGGATGAGCTAGTGTGATCTTGAGATGGGATGGAAAGGGTGGCATGATCTTGATTGGGAGGAGGGGATAGGTTGGTATGCTTTGGATCAAGATCTTGGCATGGATCATCTTGTATGGGAGGCATGATGAGGGAGGAGTGTTGGAGGGATTCCTTGAGTGGGGGAGATGGAAGGATGGAGGATTCATGAAGGTCATGGGAGTGAAGTTTGGTAATATTAGGACCAGGAGGAGTGGATTGGATGTAATGGATTGGGTGGATCTAGAAGTAGAAGATGGGGATTCAATGGATTCAATGGGTTTGATGGGTTCAACTGTTTGGAAAGTGTTAGGAATGGTAATGGGAGTGATAGGTATAGGATGGAGGAGGGCCTCATCACTAGTGACTGTACATGTTAGAGTGGGAGGGAATTGTGTCATAACACCAAGATGTCGATTTGGGGATGTCTCTTTTGTCATGAGTTCTTGGATGACATTTGGAAGGGATGTAGGATTAGGTGGGGTGATGGGAATGGATGGAGGATTATGAATGGATAAAGGACTAGGATTAGGGATTGGTGGATTAGGATTAGATGAGGAGATGGGATTGGATGGGAGACTAAGAGGAGATGAAGGATTAGGATTAGAGACTCATGGATTACGATTGGATGGAGGACTAAGAGGAGATGAGGGATTAGGATTAGAGATTGGTGGATTAGGATTGGGTGGAGGACTAGGAGGAGATAGAAGATGAGGATTAGAACTAGTGGATTAGGATTAGAGGGAGGATTAAGATATAATTTGGTGAAGGGGGGAGTGATGCAAGAGCATGCAGATGATGAATTAAGATAGGATGATGCAAATGCTGGATTAGGTTGGGAAGATTGGGATGGTGGGTAATAGTAGGAAAATGTGGATGATGGATTAGGATGGGAAGGTTGGGATGATGGATTAGGATAAGAGGATGTTGGTGGCAGATTCACATAGGAGGACATGGATGGAGGATTAGGATAGAAATATGTGGAGGCTAGCTTAAGGTGGGAAGATGTGGATATGGGATTAAGATAAGAGGATGTGTGTTGTGGATTATGATAGGAAGGTGTTGATGTTGGATTAGAATGGGAAGATTGAGGTGATGGATTACCATAGGAGGACATGGATGTATATTGACATAGGAGGATATGGGTGATGGATACGGATAAGAAAATTGAGAAGGTGGATTAGGATAAGAGGAATATTGGGATGGTGGATTATGATAGGAAGGAGCGAGTGTTGGATTAGGATGAGAAGATTGGGATGAGGGATTAAGGTAGAGATATTGGGATTGTTGATGATGATAAGGATAGGAGTATGGGGAGGGTGGATTACTATAGGAGGACATGGATGTTGGATAAGATAGAGGTTGAGAGGGAGGACATGATGAATATGTCGATGGTGAGGATACTAGATATCCCTTGTCAAGGGTAGCATAAAGACTCTTATTAGATGTACATGAAGACATGAGGGGATAGTTTGAAGGAGTGGTTGGATTTTGGGAGGCGATTGGAGAAAAAATTATAGCAATGATACAATCAAGGGGATCTATATTACATTCTTCTTGATCAACAAGACTTTCGTTATCATCATCAACATACTTAGGATTCCCCTTGACTACTATTATTGGTTGTGCGGGAGGAGGATACAGATTCATGATGTTAGATAAATGGATACAGATGGGAAATATAAGAATAGATGATTAGCAAGAAATAATGGATGATGGAGGAGGATGGATTGGAAGAAGATGAGGGAAGAGTTCTTAAGATCTGTTTTGATATCAAAAGATCTTGGATATGGATGGACCAAAAGCGCAAATCGGGATTCAGGTTAAGCTCAGATTGGGATTGGATAAAATCTCAGTTTTAGATTAGATTTTAGCTCAAATTAGGATGATGGGATTAAAAATCAGATTAGAATTGGATTGGAGCTTAGATTAGGACTAGATTAAAGCTCATATTATGATCCAAAATAGTTCAGGGGTGACAGGATTGAGAAAAACCAAAAAGTAAAATTTTCAATTTTTTCTATGTCGTAGTTGTAGACATGGAAAATTGACTGACACACTTGATCCTGATTACTAACATCCTTTCATCCTAAATCATAATCTCATCTTATCATCACTCTTCATCCATTAATTAGATAAATTATTATTTATCTAATTAAGTCATTCTCCCCTGTTAATTAAATTAATTAATTTAATTTAATTAACCTTATATCTTTGTTCATTTAAACAATTCATTTTATTTAAAATTAAAACTCTAAAGTCCTCTTATTAAATTGAATAAATTAAAAACTTATTTAATTTAATCTAGCATTTTCCCCTTTAGTTAAATAAATCAAAACATTTATTTAATTAAACCTTCCTCTCAATTTGATTTAAATCAATGCATTAATTTAAGTCTAATTTGTCACATCTCCTAATTCCTCATTACATTAGTTAATCTTTGATTAGTTTAATCTTAAATCATGTCCCATCCTCTAGATTTTACCACTTGCACATGAAAATAGATTTAATCCATTTATTAAATCTCTATTTTCTCTCAACATGGCATAAAAAGGGAATATTCCCTCAAATTTGAATTCAAATCCAAGTGGACTTAGTCCTTCTAACAAGGAATTTATTTCACCTTACAAGTATTTTTTCCTTGATCCAAGTGGCCATAATTCCATTTTCTTCCCTCTCCAACAAGTCATTTCACTAATTTCAAATTCCACCTAATATCATTTATTGCCACTTTCATCAAAATGTGCACAACCTTCAACCATTCACATCTTGACAAGTGACACTTGTCCATTGGATGTTGAATGATCCCACATTGCTCAAATATTTATCATTCTTCCAATTTGAAATCTATAAATGAGAGACTCTTCCTCTCATTCATCATCCACAATTTGAATGCAAAGTTATTATCTTCACATTAGAGCAATTTTATCTCATTTCTTGAGTATTTTCCATCACCATAGCTAGGTTATTGCAGGTTTTCTCAAGGAGTTCATCATTTTTCTTCACCATCAAGTGGATAAAATCATCAAATCTTACAAATGAGTTGGGAAATGGCCCATTTCTACACATAATAGGCACCAATTCCCCCATGGGATTGATAGTTTGTTCATTAAAATAGGATTCATTTAATTTCATTTGTATTGTTCTTCAATTTTTTTCTATGTTAATGTTTCAATATAATTCCATGGGGAATCCATGTTCTTTCTTGCATTTCAATCTAATAATGTGCTTGTTTTCCATGTTTGTGAAGGAGTAGGATTGGGGTTCACAGTAGTAATTCATGTTTTCAAAAGTCTTCGGAGTAAAATTTGGGGTTGAAACTTGTGTCGGTCCCTAAAATTGGGTTGTTGAAGGTGATCTATATTAGGGATTGATTTAGTACTCTTAGAGACCTTTCCAACGATGTAAATAGTCCTGAATTCTGAGCACCGAGTAGAAAGTTATCGCCCCAACAAGTTGGGGTAAATAAATTCCTAGTTTAAAAAAAAAAAATGGATGGTTTGGGAATGGATAGGATAGGAGGAATGATTGAATGATGATTTTGGACTGAAGAAGATGTAGGTTAATTTTGGTATGAAGGATTGACTCTTTGGATGTGATGAACAAGGCAAAAAGCAATTGAACGAACACTGAAACAGACTCGAATGGGGCCCCAAATGAAGAAGAAAAGGTAAATTCGCTCCTCTATTTATGGTCGGGTCACCTGTCTACTAGGGCAAGGTCACCTGTTAGGGCGGTGTCACCTATTCTCGTAGGGCAAGGTCGCCTGTGAGGGCAGGGTCACCTATTTTGTCAGGGCAAGGTCGCCTGTCAAGTTAGGGTCACCTATTCTAGCATGGCAAGGTCACTTATTAGGGCAGGGTCACCTATTTTGGTAGGACAAGGTCATCTATAAGGGCATGGTTGCTTATTTTGGTAGGGCAAGGTCGCCTATCAGGGCAGGGTCACCCAAACTTGGGCAGGGCCACCCAAACAACTTTTGGATTCGATTTAGTCCAGAAAACAATCAAGTGATATCGATAAATGAGGTGAATAGGCTTCCAAGATGGGAAAACGGGTGCATGGAACAAGTAAATGGATACTCTCAATGGGAAAATAGATACTTGAAATAGGAAAACAAATACCTTGAATGAGGGAGCGATGCTCGGAACGAGCAAGTGAATAGTTGGAATGGGAAAATGGATACCTAGAACGGGTGAATGGATGCACGAAACGGGTGAAAAGATGATCATAATGGGTGAATGGATGCTTGGAATGGGTGAACAGATGCTTGAAATGGGGAACGACACTCAGAATGAGTAATTGGATACCCATAATGGGTAAACGAATGCTCGAAATGGGAAAACAGATACCCAGAATGAGGGAATGATGCTCAGAATGGGCAAGTGGATACTTGGAATGGGTGGAAGGATGGTTGGAATGGTTGAAAAACTACCTAGAATGAGGGTACGACACTCGAAACCAAAAAATGGGTATCTGAAACAAGGTAACAACTAGCAAACTGAGGTTGAAAATGACTGCTCGAAGGGCAGGGTCACCTCCTTTAGGGCATGGCTACCCCTTTAGAGGGTAGGGTCGCCCAAACTTGGGCAGGGTCACCGAAAAAAGGGGCAGGGTCACCCAAACAGGGAAAACTGCTAAAATTTTGACTTACATAGGATAAACAACATCTGAGACCAGGGGCCAGGGTCCCCCCTTTGAGGGCAAGGTCATCTGTTTGAGGGAGGGGTCACCCCTTTGAGGGCAGAGTCACCTCTGTATGTTGGTCTAAACTTAACTTAGACAAAAATAGCTATGGTAAAGGACGAAAATAACAAACAAAGGCTAAGACTGATTGATAAATATTGGTTTTGCATAAGAAGACAATTCAAACAACACAAGCCTAAGTTTAGTGTTAAGGGTATGGCCAACACGGTCCTCTATCTAGGCTTAACAAAACTTCTAAGGGAGTCCCCGATATATGAATGGTACGTGGAACACAACCATGAACACCAACCCATCTACAAGCATGAGTCAGGAGTAGCCAACAAGGTACTAGGAGCTCAGACTAACTCTCCATGTCTTGTCTAGGTATCACCCTAGCTTTGACACTCTACTAGACATGACATGACTAGATTGAGGTACAAATTTCACCTCCCCCCTTTATATACCCCACCGGTAACACGTGGTTGAGATCATCCCTTGGGGTGATGAAATCCCCAAGCAGATCCCGCTAAGAAAATAAAAAGGGGTAAAAAAGGACTTAAGTGGACTATGATTTCTCTTCACCTAGGATCACCAAATGGCGCAAGGGGATTGGATACATCAATAGTCCACTTATACAAGCACAAAAAACAAGTTCATTGACCCCTCTTAATTAAGTCTATGTTCCTAGTTAAAAATGGAAATGACAAGTTAACTAGAAAAAAAAACTTTCTCCCCTTGCAAGAAATGTGTTAGTAGTTTCATTTTTATTGTCTTCGACAATCGAGTTGCGCAAACATTAGTAACAAAAAAACACTCACAAACACACATGTTAGCAGGTCAGAAATAATGAAAAACAACAACAAAATAAGTTATGGAATGAAAAACTAACTGTTTGTTTACTTGTTTTACCTCTATTCCAAGCGAGGTTGCCTCTATGTTTTGGGCACAACCGTCTCTTAGGGCGGGGTCGCCTGTTCAATCCAGAACCTGCAAAAAAGTCAAAAAAATAGGAAAAATAGAAAATAGAAAATCAAGATTTTGGGCGGGGTCACCCCTTTGTGGGCAGGGTTGCCTGTTCTTGGGCAGGGTCACCCCTTTGTGGGCAGGGTTTCCTGTTCTTGGGTGGGGTCACCCCTTTGTGGGCAGGGTTTCCTGTTCATTCTAGAATATGCAAAAATAGTCAGCAACACAAAAAAATTAGAAACAAAAAAATAGGTTTTTGGGCGAGGTCGCTTGTTTGTGGGTGGGGTCGCCCCTTTATGGACCTAAACCTATAGAAAAGTCAGAAAAAATAGGAAAAAGTAGAAACAGAAAATCAGGTTTCTAGGTAGGGTCGCCCCTTTGTGGGTGGGGTCACCTGTTTGTGGGCGGGGTCGCCCCTTTGTGGGCGGAGTCGCCTCTGTGTTCCTAAATCTGCAAAATTTCAAAAAATAGAAAATGTAAAAGTGTTAAGACCCATGACATGGGTCCCACCAGGTGTGCCAGTAATGTGTGCAGTGAAAATCCCCTAGTCTAGAATGCAAAACAAAACGAATGCAAGATAAAGGAAAGACAACAACACCTCAATGATTAGGCCTAGTTGAAAGTAAACAAACAACAATAGAACAAAAATAACCATTATACCTTTTGCTTGCTTAGCTTGTTGAAGTGGTTGGCCCTTGAAGATGCTCTTGATGTATGCTCCTTGATGACAATATGGTTGCAATAATGGAGGTGGTTGAATGATGGAAGATGGTAGGTGAAAATGCAAAATGGCTTGAGTGGCTTGAATCCTGCAATAATGGATTTAAAATATTTAACCCTTAACTTGAGGCCAAGACTCTCCATTTGAAAAAAAATAGATGGTTGAGATTGATCCACCATGGACAATATGAAGGGCTATGGTGAGTTGAAGACTCACAATCCCTCACATCTTTCCATGTGGAGGGTGAGATGGATAAAGGACAAGGTGACACGGTGACATGGAAAATGTTATGTGGTCTCAAGGTACTTGCAAGTACCTTGGGATTGGAGATGATTTCCTAAAAAATGGATTCCTTGTCCCCAAGTGAGGCTGAAAGTGACAAGTGAGGACTTTTAGAAAGTCTACTCTTGTCACCATGGGGATTTGAAAGGGCATTGGAGAAATAAAAGTGAATTTTAAATTCACAATCTTGGAATAACCCAATGGATAAGACAAGGTCCTCCTAAAAGAGGTCCTTGTCCAATGTAATTGATGTGACCTATGAGAGGTCATGAAATTTAAAATTCCATTGGAAAAGACATGGGGATTGTAAATGGAATTAAAAATTCCATTAAGGGTGTTGGAAGAATAAACTGGAATTAAAAATTCCATTGGGATGTGACAAGAGTTGACTAAAGGATTGATTAGATTAGCTAATGAAGGATTAAAAGAGAGTTAGGTGGCTAATGATGATTAGGAGTCAACTTGCAAAATTTGGAGGATGTGACATTCTAATCATGGATTAGGGATGTGTCACATCCCTAATGATGAGATTAGGAGATGAATTAGGATTAAGTGTGGATGAGACATAAAAGGAATTAAATAAGTGGGTTATTTATTTAATTCTTGAAAGAAAGGGATAAAGGGGTAAGGTATTTAATTATTTAACTAAATACCTTAGGGATTTAGAATATTTTAGGGGTATTAATTAAATAATAGTAACATTATTTAACTAATGTAGATAAAAGGATATTTAGACGAAAAGGGTAAATTTAGCCAAATATAAGTGGTCAAATTTAGATGTGTATAGTTGCATATTCTCCAGTGGTATTTTTTGATGTTTCAAGATCATGCTCTATTTGTGTTGCATGTCCGCATTCATCATTGTCCTCGCTATCCATGATTTCTCTTGCATTTTCATTTTTTTTATGTTCATGGTTGACAGGGTGATTGAAGCGTGTTGTGGACCTTCAAGGAAGAATCTTTGAAGGTGTTTTGTGTTTGAGGACATTGTTTTGGGTTTCTACTATGTTGTGGCCGACCTTGGTAGATTCACATTAATAATATTTATTGTTTTGGGCCGAAAATTTGCATTCATCTTATTATTTTGTTGAAGTCGACATGAATCAATGTAATTACTTGTTGTAGATATATATGAGTGATTGTTTATCTCATTTGAGGTATGTATGATGCAAAGTGTGTGAGTGCTATGTGTGAATAAAGATTAGATCATTCAAAGTCAGAGTAGAGTGTGAAGAAGAGTCAAGAAAAGTAAAAAAGTGTTCATGTGCTTAATCGAAACTGTAATCAGACATTAGCAGATGCTACTTTCTTAGTTCAAATTCTTCAGATGGATTTAATCTGAATGTTTCTATAAGATAGTGAGTCTTCCCTTGTATTTGAGCAATGAGATCTAGGCAGTGTGCCTGGATGCATGTGAATTCTCATTTATTCTTCTTATACTTTTAACAAAGTATAAACTTGTGGATTAACCTCCACCATGGTTTTTCCCCTGACAGGGTTTCCACACAAAAATCTTGGTGTTATGTGTATTTCGGATGTGTTGTTGATTTATGCTTTCATGGTTATTAATTAGATCTGAGAATAGGGTTATTAAAGTTAATAAGTTTGAAATTATGTGACAAGTGATTCATGCCCCCCCTTCTTAGTTATATGCCCTTGTGTTGCCAAAATTGTTACCCATCAAAATATTAGGTGAATTATAAGGCTCAATAGAAGAGAACATTTCCATTGATGATGACATATGATGAGATACCCCTAAATCAAGAATCCATCCTCTAGATTTAGGACTTTTAGAGGCCAAGATTGCTTGTCCTTTCATTTTTGTTGAGACCATTTGTAACTCCTATGTTCCCTAACTGTGATGATCATAAAGTTGCTACATATTGAGAAGCTAAATAAGAAGAAAAAAATGATGAGGGGAAAAAAATGTTGTTCTTTTAAAGAAGGTGTGTTAGTTCATCAATATTATTATCATGACATCAATGCTCATCATGTCCTAGCCTTTTACAATATGAAAATTTCAAATTCTTCTTTTTATACGAGTCCTCTTTGAAAGAGGAAGTAGACTCAAGAGTGCTATGTGAAGGTGAATCTTTACCTTTCTCATTAGACTTGGGGTCGTTATTTTGGTTCTTACCTTTTTCCACTTGAAACCTTTTGATATTTTGTAAGAAGAGATTGAGATGTGGAAGACTTCAATTTTATCATAAGTGCCAACTTTTCTTGTTCCCTTGTGAGTTGAGATACAAATCCATCAAGAGAAGGCTATCCTCTTGAATGTCTCCACAATTTAGGAACCACATACAAGTTGTGGAAGAGGATAGGTGATATTTATCAAACTAAAAGTTTATCTAACAAGTTATATCTCAAAACATGGTTATATTCATTAAAAATGAAAGATGGTGATTCTATTGCAAACCGTTTAAATGATTTTAATCTGATTTCAATTTAGCTTACATAAATAGATTTTAAATTAGAAGATGTAGATAAATGTATCTTGTTTCTTTTTTCTTTTCCCAAATCTTGGAAAATCTAATTGTTTCCATAAGTAGTGTAATGTAGATTCAAAGATGGACAACATGATTTCCATACTTCTATTAGAGGAGATGCGAATAAATTTTGGTGGAACCCTCACAAATTGTCATGTGAACCACTGGTCTAAAATGCATTTTCTCTAGTGTATGCTTGGTCTGGTATGAATAGGGTTTAGGGTTATATGTTGAGGATTTGGTTTAATTAGCATTATTTTCTCCTTTGTCTAAACCCCTTTCTTTTAATTTAACCCTTTGTTGACCTACTATATTCCATCTGCGATCAAATTAAAATAACTTAGTTCTTTGAGTTGGGTGATCCCACAATAGTGGTTTACAAGTTTTAGCCAAATTGGACATTGAAATAATTTTTTTTAACTAAATTTTCACTTTCAGGCACCTATAGCGGCTAAACCATGAGGAATTTGAAGATGATGCAAACTAGAGTTTCATCACATTTTGTCTGTGGATTATAAAAATATTTTGTCTCAAAATTTTTGGAATCAAATTGCACTATTTTTTCCATCTCCCTCGAAAACTAGTTTTTTTCAAAAAACAACATTTTTAAAAAGTGACGCACACTGTATAACACATAACTTTTTTTCCATAAAGGATAAAATTCTAATTCTTTCGAATTTAGATTTGTAACTTTGATATTTAGTGCTTCCACTTGGTTAGATAGTTTTTTATTGAATATTTTTTCTTTAATGAAGTTTCAAAGTCAAACTAATTACAATTTAGACTTAGCATGAACGTATAATGCGTAATTTTTTTTGTGTATATCAAAATTCAAATTTTCTTTTTGGATCAAAGACTTCAATATTTGGTGCACATATTTTTCATTTTTTTTGATAATCTGCTATTTTTCCACATGTGCAGAACAAATACCTTCATTTTTGGTGAAAAACCTATGTTTAATAAAACTAAAAAAATAAATACATAATAAAACCAAAACATATTAAAATTATATTTGTTGGATAGCTCGTTCAGAGGAATACCTAACTCCAGTTGGGTTTGTGAAGTCTCCACCATTTTCATGTTCAAACCAAGTTTCGAAGTGAAAAAAACTAGGTTTTTTTTGTGTTTCAGGGGGAGAATGAGGGATAAGGGGGGTTCGAGCGAACCACCCTTCTTAATGCAATTTTTTTGATTTTTTTGGCATGCAAGATTCAAATGGGTGTGCTCAAACCTTGGTTTGAGTGAACCCCTTATGGGTTCACTCAAACTAGTAGGTTTGTACGAACCCCCAAAATCACATTTTTTGCCTTGGGGTCATTTTTTGTGAGTTTTCCTTCCTTACTAGAATTGTCAACCACTATTGTGGCTTCACCCAGTTCATTTAATTGATTAACCCCTTATGGTTAGAGCTCCCCATTTACCCATCGTCTAATATTCCCATGTTACTCTGGTCCAGGGACTTAATGTTTTATAAAGTTAAAAATATAAGATATTTGGCCTTTACATCCTTTGTATAAAATGGTTTAAGTCCTTTTATGGCCTTGTATTATGTTGCTCCTAGTCGGTTCCCTCTTTAAAATAACATGTGAGCACATGCAAAATTGACTCACTTAAGTTCCTATGCATTTCTTTGTATATCTCCCATCGTGGATTTCCTTTGAACTGCTTGCCTTGAATTCATCATGAGTGATGAGCCTCTTCCCTTTATATCACTCATCGCGGATTGGTTTTGAACTTCGAGTTTCACATTAGCGATGCATGATATGAGTGATTTCTTCGGTATCACTGGTTGTCTCTCTATTGCTAATTTCTTATAAGTTTTAAATTTTGAATTAGCGATGTGCGATGACCTTATGAGATCTTTGTATTTTCTTCCATCGCTCATCATAGATAGATGATTGCTTATCTTTTTCAAACTAGTGATGAGGGATGAGGTTTATTGTCCTAATGTTCCATCATTGGCTTGAATTGCTACTAAGGGTGATGCTTCCAATGCCTTTGATCTTGAAACATGTACACGTGGCCAAATATTGTTCCATTTCCACTTCTCTCCCATCGCTAATGTGACTTGGCTATTGAAACATGAATTAGTGATGAGAGATGGGTGATGAATATAGTCAAAGAAGGACTTTGATCTAATGGTTGAGATCTTATCATATGTATTTTTTACATTGTTGATAGGACACGTTAAAGAAAAAGAACATCTGCGATGAGTGATGGAATTTTAAGTATATTTCCTATCACACTACCTTAAACCATCACAAATACAAGTGAAGGTCTAAAGAGCATATCAGCAATGAATGATGGCATATTCGATGGAATATTCCCTTCATCGCTAGGTCTCAAATCATTGTGGATTCATCCAAGGGAGCAAAGATCAAAGTAGCAATGAGTGATGGTCTCCAAAAAAAGGTGACTAAGGAAAGGAGGAGTGACGTGGAAGCATTTGAAGGGCATCGTTGAAAGAAAAAGGAGAAAGGAGCAAGATGAAAGCAAAGCCACTGATAGAGTTTAAAAAAAATGATCAATGGCCAAAATTTGAACTCAAATGGCTAAGTGTCAGCTTGCTTGACCGAGATTTCTATCAGAAATTAATTGTGATACACTCCATCCTCTGGCCATAAATAAGGTAGTTGGCACATTAGTCCTCACAATTGCAAATGTTCAAGAGAAGAGAAATTGGTCGAGTTTGAGGAAACGATGTGAAGAGCTTGAGTGAATAGTTCCAAAAGGCAGTAACTACAAATTTCCACCTGGGTAAGGAAATAATCAAACTTCTTTGTGTCAATTGCATTAAATTAAGTTGGTTTGGGGAATTAGTGAAAATTTTGAAAGCTCTAGGCTCCTAGGCTTTGTTAGGATTTGTATATCGTGCATTTTCAATTGGGTTGGTGAGAATTGTATGAGGTCTAGGAGGATTTTTATTCTACAAATTTGTTTCTTGAGAAAATAAACCAGTAGGTCCTATCCATCAGTTGAAAATTTGAAACCCTAGCTCTATCATACCATGAAAATGAGTGAGCCCAACGAATCCTCCACCAAACCAAAATAGAAGAGGGTTAAAAAACCTAAAACCTAGGATGACACACCCAAACCTAAGATAGATGTACATCAAGCATTTTTGAAGTCTAAAGGAGAGAAAATAACTCATGAAAGATCCATGGAGGGTGCATCCAAAGATATCAATGAGGGAGGGTCACAAATTGGAAAAAGACCCACATGGAAGGTTGTTGTGACTAGTAGGTTGATTGATCGTGCTGGTGAGATTGGAGAGGTTGCTCATTCGTAGAGTGGATGAGAGCTATTCTCATATGCTTTTAATAGAAGATATGCAAGACAACCAACTAGAAACTTATGGGGATTTAACCTTGGGAGGCTTGTAGTGCCAAATGTATTTGTGGAGGTAGATGTGATATTGGAATTGGAAAAACACTATGATCCCAAGGATAGAAAAATCAAAAGTGAGAATGGAACTTTAATCCTTGAGCCGACAAGAGACAAAATTGTGGAGGTGTTCAAATTGAACCCCAATTATACAATCAACATCAACCATGTAGATTTATATAATCAATATGAGAAGAATAGATATGGGTACAGGAAGAATGTGCTTTCTAGGGATAGAAAAGATGATAAGGGACGATTTGGTCCTAAGGAATTGGAGCCCTTTGAATGTGAGGAATTTGTAAATTATTTCAAGAACACCTATTACTACTTGAATTAGGTTTTGGCTTGTTGTTTTGATGCAAGAATAGGAACTGATTTGTTGGTAATGGTAATTGGCATACATAATTGGTGTTCCAATAGAGGATTCGATTATGCTACATAAATTACAAAGAAAATGCATAAGGGATTGATTAGTTTGAATGAGGGAGATGTTACTTTATCTTTCCCACATTATTCTTTGTTAGTGCACATGATTTTATATGTTGGATAGAAAAAATGGAAGAAGAAATTGAAGTTAAGGAAAATAGATGATGAAGGAAATCCTTTTCCCATTCAAATGTGGACATACATCTGGGACCAAAATTGTCCCTATTCAAATTATTTTGTTATTTTACAATGTCATACGATAGGGTATTTTGGATATTTTGGGTGTGGCACCCATTTATAGGATTTCAAGAGTTATTAGGGATATCATGCGCCCCAAGGATGTGGAGGGGTCACCTACGAATCATAATTGGGTTGATTTATTTTTACATTCACTGTATACTTTAATCAGGGCCTATGGAGCCAAGGTGGCACCTCATTTTTTACCCTTGTATGTTCCTGATAGATTGGAATTCATGGTGTTAATGTGGAAAATTTATTTTATGGATAAGGAGAAATTCATAACTCCTAGGAAGGGCTCGGTGGTAGTGCCACAATGTGTTTTTTTCTTATTAAAAGGCCACTGCCAAGGAAGCATAGAGAAGTTTGGAATAATAATAAACAACCTCAAGATGCCAGTTGATGAGGTTAGGAGTTTTGATCCAAAAGGTTTTGTAAATGATATGAGAATAAATAAAGGCTTATCTAGATTTTTTAAAAGATTCTTGTATACTAATGATGTATTAAGAAATTTGACAAGTGATGGAGCAGTCACATCAAGAAAGAAGGAATGGATTGCTATTTGTGATATTGAAGAGGACATCATGAAGAGAAATGCTTTCTATGTCAGTCCATATGATGAGATTGAAAACCCTTTGGAGAAGGATATGAATTTTTTTAATGATTATCAAAGTGGTGAGTTTAAGGTAAGCTGCTAAAAGAGCGCAAGCCCTTTTAGAACAACAACCTCAACCATGGATGTTCCAGAGTAGCCTTCAGAGATTACAGGGGAAGATAATGAGGTAATTGGAGAAGAGTAGTTTGTAGAGCATGTTCCATATGATGAGGAGGTGGAGATGAGATTCCCCTCAACCAAATTAAATGATGCTCTTGATACAGAGGTACCCCAGGACATAATTATTAAATGGCCCAATATGATGAGAAGGTTGATGATGATCCAAGGATCAAGGCTTGTGATGAGTTTCTAGTAGATGATTCTCTTGTGTAGACAAAAGAGTTTAAAGAGTTTGTCATCCAACAAAGGATTAAGGAAATAAAAGAGATAATTGAAAAAGTTAAAGTTGGTGTGGATCCTTTGCAACATGAAGAAGCAAAAAAGATAGAAGAAGAAAAGATCATGGTTGAGATAGTAGCCTTTTCCCCTGTTGAAGCTAGGAAAATTGTCAGAAAGAGTGGAATAATGTTTCTTCTAGGGTGCACACTTACCTCAGATATTGCATTGGAAGCAATAAGGAAGGATCCTCAAGCTTCTATATTAGAGGAACACTTTGACAACCGAGTATCTGGATCAGGTTTTAGATTGAAATTGAATGCTCTTGCAGTTTGGTCTATGGAACCCAACACCAGAAATCCTAAGGATGTCAGGTCAATTGAGGAGGTTCTTGGCTCAATGGTAGTGAAGAGGGCCATAGATATAAGTACCCCTATTTAAGCTACTAAACTGGTTGTGCATGATGCAATGCTTAGTTCTGACACTGCACATATTTCTCAAAAGAGATATGATGCATTATTAAAGGATTATAATATTCTTTTGGATGAATGTAATAAAATGAGAGTCGCATCACAGGCTAGTCAATCAATAAGGGAATTTCCCTCACCCTCTTCAGAGTTTTCAGCTCAAGACATAGAAACCCTTGCATTGAGGATTCCGAGCTTGAAGAAGGATCTGTAAACAAAGAAGGAAAATTCCAAGAAAGTTAAGGAGGAGACAACCAAGGTGGAAAATAATATCTTTGATGATGTGTTAAAACATAGAGTTACAAAATTGGTAAATAAGGTTGATACTGTATGGGGTGTATACAAGAGCATCCATGAAGCAAACCGACAGTATGTGAAGGTTTAGTATGCCTTCCAAAATAAATGGAGAAAATGGAGTACTAGGGTAGCTACACTCAAGGAAATGATGCCTCATATGCAGGAAGACCCTAAGCCCCCCACAAATGTTCTTGATTTATTGAAGATTATTGATTTGTTGAATGAAATTAAAATATTCCATGGAAAGTTAGGCATGCAACTACAAAATAAGTTGAAAATGTTGAGGGATATGGAAAAGAGTGGGATGCCAAAGATTTTGGATGACAAAGGCTTGAAGGACTTTGCTGCTTGGAAGGATGAATTGGGAGGCCTGCTCCCACATTTTAAGAGAGCTATTAGCCTTATAGATTTCACTATGTTAAATACAACTATTGATGATATGGTAGAGATAGAGGTCAGAATGGAGGGTGATCCCACAATACTGGTTTACAATTTTTACACTAAATTGATTTTATCTAACTAAATCTTCACTTTATGGCACCTATAGTGCTAAACCATGAGGAATTTGAAGATAATGAAAACTAGTGATTTGTGACATTTTGTCTATAGATTCTAAATATACTTTTTTTCAAAAAAATTGGAATCAGATTGCACTTCTTTTTCCATCTCCTTCGAAAACTAGTTTTTCAGTAAACACCATTTTTAAGGAGTGATGCTCACTATATACAACATAATTTTTTTCCATGAAGGATATAATTTTTTTTTTTTTGAATTTAGATATGTAACTATGATATACAATGCTTTAATTTGGTTTCATAGTGTTTTATTGAATAATTTTTTCTTAATCAAGTTTCGAAGTCAAACCAGTTACAATTCAGACATAGGCAGACCATATACAACATTACTTTTTTTGTATGTATCAAAATTCATTTTTTTTTGTTGCATCAAGGATTTCAATATCTAGTGCACTGATATTTTTTAAAATTTTCTTTTGATAATCTGCTATTTTTTCACATGTGCAGAACAAAGAGCTTGATTTTCGGTGAAAAATCTATGTTTAATCAAACTAAAAAAAAAATACATAATAAAAACAAAACATATTAAAACTATATTCATTGGATCCATCATCCAGTTGGGTCCATGAAGTCTCCTCCATTTTCATCCTCAACTCAAGCTTCGAAGGGAAAAATTCTGTAGAAATTTGGTGCCAGAGGGGGAGAAGGGGGGAAAAAGGGGGTTCAAATGAACCTAGGTTCACTCGAACCATAGTTCAAGTGAACCCCCCTTTCCACTAAGTTTTCCTTTGTTTTTCATTCTAGGAAATATGGAATATGGTGGGACTTGACCTTAAATAGGTTCACTCAAAGGGGGTTCGACTGAACCCCCTTTGAGTTTGCTGAAACCAAAAGTTCGTTTGAACCCCCAAAAACCAAAATTTTGAACATGGGGGAATTTTTTGCAATTTTCCTTCCTCATTGGAATTGTAAACTAGTTTTATGGGTTTACTCTAGATACATTTTTCAAGGAGGCTCAGATATTAATTGATGCAAGTTATAACCAATACAATACCAAAGTGCAAAAATTGCTAGATATGTGGTGGCCAATTAAGGAGGAGTTTAACACATGGCTTGAAAAATTTACAGATTAAGCCTACGTTGAAGTATTGAAAAATGTTATCTCCTCCCAGTAATGAAGATTGATGACAAATGTGTTGACATGGATGGGTCTATTTCTCTCTTTTCAATTGCCTTCTTGTTTTAAAGTTTTGTTGACTAGACGTGCACGTGGAAGACAATTTTGGCTCATGGAGAAGATGGTTTGGTGATGATACAACGATGAAAGATGCCTTTTGTAAGTCAAGCAAGTCTTCATCAACAAATGGAAATGATTTTTCGTCTTATGTGTTTTCCCCCTCATGGAAATGAAAAATAACCGCTTGGGGAGGTTTTGAAATTGAAATGCAAATAAATGTCAAATATAAAATGTGATTGTAAGTGTAATTTGACCTGAAGCTTGTTGCTCCCATGTTTCTATAAATAGAAATTCAAGGCTAATTGCATGGGTCTTTGGTTAGAGAAAGTTTTGAAGTCATTTAATAGAAATTTTGTAAAATCAAGCATAAAAGAATAGAACAATATTGAGTCTTAGGTACAAATTCTAGCTTGTAATAGGCATAATCATTTTACAACAATAATTGAATATGAATGAGAATTGCAAATTATGGAACAAATTCTCTCCTATGTATTTTGTTACTCAAATCATTAATAAAATGATCAAGGATCTTTTATTTGTCTTCAATCATTTCGGTTGAATGTATGGTTTTATTTTTACTTTAGTTCAAAGAACTAATTAAATGCTTTGATGAAATCATAGGTTTGTGTGATGAAGTATATATGGATTATTAAGTAGTTTTTATTCTAGAAATCTTGAGTTTTCTTATTGCAAAGCAGTATGACAATGGTCTTTAAATGCGAGGTCTAATTAGGGTGATCCCACAATGCTGGTTTAAAATTTATGGGAGATTTTGATTTTTGTTGAAATCACATATTTTTACAAAATATAATGATTTAAGCCTTAAAAAGTTCCATTTTAAGGATTCCAATTGAAGAAGGTTTGATCAAACCACCTTAGATCAAACCCCCTTGGATAGAATCCCACTAGTATTAAACCATACCTATAATAGAGTCTCATTTACACCTATCAAAATGTTGATAAAAAACCACTTTTGATTTACCTTTTGGGGGATCAAATGGATTCATTTAAAATTTATTTTTTGTATGTAGTCCTTATTACCAAAAAGTATAATTTTAAATAAATTTAATTTAATTATTATATTTATTTTTTATTTCTTGTGAATGTAGGTTTTTCACAGAAAATCAAGCTCTTTCTTCTGCACATGTGGAAAAATAGAAGATTATTAAAAAAATTTGAAAAATATGAGTGCACTAGATATTGAAGTCCTTGATCCAACAAAAAAAAAGAAATTGAATTTCGATACATACAAAAAAAGTTGTGTTATACAGTTCGCCTATGTCTGAGTTGTAATTGGGTTGACTTGAAAACTTGATTAAGGAAAAAAATTCAATAAAACACTATGAAACCAATTGGAAGCACTAGATATCATAGTTACAAATCTAAATTCGAAAAAAATAGAATTTTATCCATCATGAAAAAAAGTTGTGTTATACAGTGAGGGTCACTCCTTAAAAATGGTGTTTATTGAAAAAAACTAGTTTTCGAAGGAGATGGAAAAAGAAGTGCAATTTGATTCCAATTTTTTTGAAAAAAATATATTTATAATCTACAGACAAAATGTCACAAATCATTAGTTTGCATCATCTTCAAATTCCTCACGGTTTAGCTACTATAGGTGTCTGAAAGTAAAGATTTAGTTAGAAAAAATCAGTTCAGTGTCTAGTTTGGCCAAAAATTGTAAACCAATATTGTGGGATCACCCATTAATATTGTATTACAGTTTGTTGCAAATATGAATCCGTCACCCATGGATAAAACACCGATCTATTCATTTGGTTATCATTGGTGTAATTGAGTCGTTCTTCCCTGTAAAAGAACACAATCTTAATGAAAATTACTTACACACCTTTAATTGCAGTAAATTTTTATGAAGTACCACACATTCCTTGCTTTAGATAGTAATTTGTTAAAGGATCAACCAAATTCTTGAAGAATTATATCTAACTGGAAACTTATAGGAATGTATCTGTTATTCAAAATTTTCATGTTAAATTGGCACAAGAGTATCATTTAAAACATTGTAAGGATCACCCTCTTGGGTCTTATAGAGACCAAACTGTAGAGGTAAAGCCTAGCAAACTTCTACTTGTTTGTTGGCCAATCCTCACCATTTTTGATCATTGAATTGTGGGAAATTCATAGGCAATTGTTAACATTAAGTTTGGTTCTTAAAAAATAACCAACAAAGCCTATGAATATTGGCTCCCAGGATGCCTTGCATATGCGAGGAAGATCCAAAGAGAAAGGGCCTAAAGGGAATAAAAACAGGGATACATCTAAAGGATGTCATAAGACCCCCAAAAGGAGTAGAGTAAAGTGTTGGAATTGTGATAAAAGAGGGCATGTAAAGAAGGATTATAGGAACAAGAAAAAGAATGTTGATTCATCCACATAAAAGTACTCTAATGATGATTTTGATGCTTTGTTTATTTTAGCTAACTCTATTAGTGATTATGCTTGTCTTATTGATTCATGTTTCTCTTCCACATTATTCCTCACAAGGAGTGGTTTACTTCTTACAAATCATATGATGGGGGAGAGTTTTTCTTTGGTGATAAAAACACTAAGAAGATTGTTGGTAAGGGAGAGGTAAAGTCATGTTTCAATGATGAGAGGATTAAATCCCTTGGTGGTGTTTTACATATTCTAGGACTTGCTAGAAATTTAATTTCAGTATCCAAGTTGAGTGATTCTGGAATGCATGTGACATTTGACAAGTATGGTTGCAGCTTGATAAGAGGGAGTTTAGTGATAGATAAAGGATCTCAAATAGGGACTTTGTTTAGGCTAAATTTCTCCAATTTATGTAACTCTTCAAATGTAACTAGCACTTAAAATGCATGTATGTTGTAGCACCACCGATCGAGTCACATTGGTGAAAAATTTCTTAAGGCCATTCTTAATAAAAATTTGGTTGTTGATATTTTTGATTATTTTGTTGGTAAAAATGATTTTCATGAGCATTGTGTGTTTGGTAAATAGAATAGATATTCATTTCCTAATGGAACCAGTAAGGCAAAGAGATTATTAGAGATCATTTATTCAGATGTATGTGGAATAGTAGATGTTGACTCTTTGGGTAAATCTCAATATTATGTCTCTTTCATTGATGATGTCTCAAGATACACATGGATTTATTTTATGCATTCTAAATCTGAATTTTTCACTAAGTTTAAGGAATTTAAGGCCTTATTTGAGAAGCAATCAGATTATAAGATAAAGTGTTGAGATATGATAATGGGGGTGAATATTGTTCCAGAGAATTTGATGAGTTTTGTAAGCATGACGGTATTGTTCGTTAGAAGACTACTCCTTATACTCCCCCAAAATATGGGGTAACTTAGAAAGAATGAACTGAACCTTGATGGAAAGACCTAGGAGCATGTTGATCCAACACTAAGTTTAATAGACGCTTTTGGGCATAAGTGGTTGGTATCACTTGTTATTTTATTAATAGACCTCCTTGTTCAACTCTTGTTAGTAAAAATCCTTATGAAGTGTGGATAGGTAGAAAGCCTTATGTTTCACACTTGAGGGTATTTAGATGTGACGATTTTGTTCATGTTCCTCAAGAGAAGTGATCTAAATTGGATCCAAAAGCTCTAAAATGCATGTTTGTTGGTTACGGCGAGAATGTAAAAGGTTATAAGCTTTGGAATCCTCTAACTTGTAAAATGATCTTTTTTAGAGATTTGATTTTCAAGGAGTTTAGAGCTTACTCAAGAGAAGAACAACCAAAGGAGAAAAATAAGACAAAGATTGAGAAACAACAAGATGCACATGTGGAAGAGCAATCAGATGGATATGAGGATGGAGAAGAAGAAGAGGGTTTAGATAGTTTAGAGGATTTGTAATATGAGAACACAAAAGAAGAACTCGTAGATCTCATTAAGTTCCTACCTTTAGGAGGCCCACAAGGAAAAAAAATCCAATTAATAGGTATAACCTGTCAGATTACCATTGTGATTTTTCTTTGTTGATTACTAACGATGAACCTTGATCCTACAGGGAGGATCTCTCTTCAAAGGGAAGTGAGTCTTGGTTGCAAGCCATGCAGGAGGAGATGATGGCTTTGGATAGTTGTGACACCTGGGATCTTGTTAGTTTTCCTAAAGAAAGGAAGCCCATTGGATGCAAGTGGGTATTTAAAAATAAATTTGGAGTGGATGGTCAGTTAGAGAGGTACAAGGCCAAATTAGTGGCTAAGGGATACTCCTAGAGAGAGGGAGTTGATTTTGGTGAAATTTTCTCTCTTGTTGCTAAATTGACTTATATTAGATTCATATTATCTATTTCATTTTCTTGTGATTTTGAGATAAAGAAAATAGTTTTTTAAAATTATTTCTTGCATCGGGATCTTAGGAGGAAATTTATGTGCGACAACCTAATTGTTTTGTTGTGAAAGGAAAAGAACAATTGGTTTTTCGGTCGAAGAGATCTTTGTATGGTTTGAAACAATCACCCAAGATGTGGTGCCAGAAGTTTGATGCTTTTGTTTTGAAGTTGGGTTTTCTTAGGAGCAAGAATGATCATTGTGTACATTAAGGTTATTGATGATCAAATTCTAATTATTATATTGTATGTTGGTGATATGTTGTTTATTGGTAACAACGAGTTGATTATTAGTGAGCTCAAGACACAAATTTTTGACACATTTGATATCAACGACTTGGGGCTGCAAAATATATTCCTGGGATGGATATTAGAAAAGATCATGTTCACAAAAAGCTTTGGTTAAGTCAGAGTAAGTATGTTGATACCATTTTGCAGAGGTTTAATATGCATGACTATAAGACAATTATTATTCCATTTTTGGTTGGTACTAAGTTGAGCTTAGATATGTGTCATAATTTTGATGATGATTTTGAGTATGTCTATGGTTCCTTATGTTAGTATTTCTGGTAGTATAATGTATGCAATGGTTTGCAATAGACCAAATATAGCCTAAGCAGTGGGAGTTCTAAGCAGGTTTATGTCTAACCCTAGTAGAGAGCAATGGAATTTTTTTAAGGTGTTTAGATATTTGCAGGGTACTCTGATTAATGTTTGGTTTGACATGGTATTGATAATGTAGACAAGTCATTGGACATATAGGGGTTTGTTGATGCAGATTGGGCAGTTGACTTGGATAGTCAAAGGTCCACCAGTGGCTATGTATTTACTTTGTTTGGAGGTGTAGTGAGTTGGATGGGTAAGAGGTAACCTACAGTTGCATTGTCCACCATTGAAGTAGAGTATATGGATACTACACATGCCTCTAAGGAGGCATTATGGTTATAGAGACTTGGTGATGGAATTGGTTTTGATTGCAAGACAGTGAGCATTGGATGTGATAGTTAGAGAGTTATTTGTTTGACCAGAAATCCTATGTATCATGCTCATACTAAGCATGCTCATGTTCAATATCAATTTGTGCAAGAGATGGTTGAGAATGGTAAGTTCCTCGTAGAAAAGTTTGACACTTTGGATAATGTTGCAAATTCTCTTATGAAGCTAGTGACCATGATTAAGTTCTCTTGGTGTAGGAAGGCCATAGACCTTGATCACTGTACTTGATTTTATATTTTGTATCTCTTGGATGTAATTCAAATTTTTAATGTCAAGTGGGAGAATTTTAGGATAAGGTAACATTAAAATTGTAATCCTATATCATTTGTACATTTGGACATGTTCCTTGGAATGTGTTCTAATGGACATGAGAGAAAAATATTAAATTTTGGCAATTATATTTTAAAGAGAGGATTTAATTTTGGTAGATTTTAAAAATCAAATATATATAAGGAATCTTTTGTAGGCATCCAAAATGTAATATGAAAGGTCTTGGATGGGGCACCCAAGATTGGAGAAGAAAAGGTATTTTTTGGTGTTCCATCGAGGAGCGAAAAGGTCATTAGAGCATCCGAAAAGAAACGAGTTGAATAGTCTATGGGTTAGACACCCATATGGGAGTCCTGAATTTATAATAATATTTTATTATGTCTTTTGGTTGTCCAATAAGTGGGGTGTGGATTTTTGTAAGTGGTTTGGCACCGCTTGTATTGGTTTACCATTTTTGGTTTTACCTACTACAATTTTTATAAATTGGAGCCATGGGATGGTAGTTTCATATTGAGTTTTTGAAAGTAACAGGGTGATGTCAAATTGATTAAGATTAGTAGTGAAGTGTATTATGGTGTACTCTCATTGGAATATTAGTAATATGCTTTCCCTCTATTCTCGTGCGAATTTTTCTCCCAAAAGGGTTTCTCCATGTAAATCTGATGCCACATTTTGTTTGCTGATTTTTATATTGTGATGTATGTTGGAATCACATGTTTAAATTTGATTTGGTAATCTAATTTTCAGATCTAAATTCACTTGCATGAGTTCATATTGTAGCTTCCCTTCACCTTGTTTTTCAACATTCCTACTTTGAACTTAATTCTTTGACTCAATATTACATAAAAAATGCATATTTAATTTTAAATATTGGATTAAATTGACTTCCCAAATCTCAAATTCCAAACTACATAATGGCACTCTCAAATTTTGCAAATTTGAGGTGCCTATTTCAAAATCTTGCTTCTGCACTTTCAAAAGTGCACCTAATGAATCAGTCTCGATTGACCCACTTTGGAGGCTTATAATTTAAAGCCTGTTGATTTTCGTGCAAAACCCATTTGTAGACATATTCAGTTGACCTATGTGAGCAGGCAAGTCAAATTGTAGCTTCTCATGATATGTTTTGACAAGGTTTCGAAAAAGTGAAACTGGAGGGTTTTCACATTGTTCTGCTATTTGTAGACTGTTTGTTTTGTGAAACAACTTCCTATTTGAGCTGGGTTTTTGCAACCGGTTCAATGTCATGTCAAAACGAATGATGTTCCATATTCCCCATACCTAAATGATCTCGGGTGTTAGTTTTTAGAATCTCATGATCTGATTTGCTATTTTTAGCAGATCCAAAACCAAATGCAGTTTGTTCTGTTTTGCAGTTGCATTCTTGACAGCCTTTCTGAATGGTCAATTTCGATCATTAATATCTTTTGATTAGTGATGTTTCAAGTGAATTCCTTTTGCACACGTGCTTAGGGTATCTTAATGTTCCATTGTGTCTGATGGAATTTCACTAGAAGTTGATTCACTATTTTTACAAATTCGCAATTGGGTCAGTTTGTGTTGGTTCAAAACTGCTGCTATTTCAGAAAAACCTGACTAGGCAACTTTGCCGATTAATATCCGGCTCCTTGTGATCCATTTCTCTAAGCCGTCTTTTGCACTATACTTTTGGGTCAAATGACTATATTCTTGCAAGTTTTGATGTCTCTTGGAGGTCGTTTGACCAGTTTCCTAGATTGATTCCTGAGGCAACTTGGCCTGTTTGACCATTTTGCAAAAGTGCTAGAAAACAGTTTTTGATAAAGACCCAATTCGTTTTTCAATTTAAGAAGTATTCAAAAGCAACTATAGGACAATTTGGGTGAAAAATTGTTTGAAAAGGAATTTTTTTTTAGCTGGACCCACATGGGGACCCAACATGCTTTACACAGTCATGGAGTTTTACTTTGAACATGCACTTGAAGAATGTCAAATTTGAGAGAAATGTTTTGAATATACTTTAGGTGAATGATAAAAAATATGGTAGAGACATATTGTTCAAGTGCCTGATCAAAATTTAAAGTTTGACATTGAGTAAGAAGTTATGGGATTTCTTGATCCGTATGTAGATATGGTTTTCTTTGTATGTGCTGAGAGTGGTGCAATGGACCCTCTTATGAATGCCTATGTTGAATGTATGCAGGCTACAAATGAAGAAATGGTACACAAATAAATTGGAATTAGCAAAGGGAGACAATGCACAAAATATATTTGTCAAAAGGCTTTAGAAACTTTTAAACAAATGCAAATGGCAGGAATGCATTGGCCAGTGGATGTGGGGCACAACCATCCAACAAGGTGTGACCATTAGGGTACTAAAGGGGTGCGAATAGTAGCAGGGAGCAGGTGGGAGACCCACACAAGAAGGAGGAAGCCTGTGCAGTCAGAGAGGGGAGGAGTCGCGGCCAACAGTGATGAAGGGAGGCCCGCACCAGTGAAAGGAGGGGCGCGCACGACCAACAAAGGAATATGGCTCATGCCAGGTGGGAGCTGGGCACGACCAGGTGAGGCACAAGCTAGTGATGGAAGGACATGACCACGCTAGCCATGAAGGATCCATGCACAACAGAGGAGAAGAGCCGCATCATGTCAACAACAGGAAGGGCATGGAGGAACTGTGGAGGAAGGTTGGGGAGGCCCGCACCAGAGATGCCCGCACCAAACAAGGAGAAGTCCGCAACCACCATGAGTGCAGAGCACGAGAGCTAAAAAATTAAAATCAAGGCATTTTCAGTCCAACCTCGCGAACCTTGCACAACAATTTTAATTATTTACCCATTGGTGCTACCGGGTGAAAATTGAGGCCACTAGAAAAGTTTTTTTTTAATTGCCCCGTCAAATGAGTAAAATTTTAAATAGGGGAATTCCATGAGGTGAATAAATTATTCACAGGTAAATAGTTAAATGCATTTACTTTTAAAGGTGGGCTTATTTTAAATATTAAAATGGTGCCTTGTAAAAGTTACAAGCTTACATTTTAATTGTTCTCATGGAGCAATGCTTTCAAAGTATAAGTGTGCTCAGTGAGTGAAATTTTAAAGATGGGGTGTAAAGTGAAATATGTGAGCATTTTTGTTGTGCTTGGCAAGTGAATGAATGCTCATCGGATTAAAATAAATTTCATTGTTGGGGATAAATTTTATAGTAAAGGTGAAATATTTTAGTATGGGATGCAAATAATGTAAGTAAAGTGAATTTTGATATTCACTTTATAATCAAAAGACTATTATATGTTGGAAATACAATGTGCAATTAACATCATAAAGTGAGGAAATATTTCAAAGTATTACTACAACAAATAAAAGACATAAAACATAATTTGCATGGGAAGGGAGATATTTTGCAGCTAGGGAAAATGATTGAGATTCTCCACATGGGCATGTTTTCTGTTGCTGGACAATGATGGGAAAAGGTAGTTTTAAGAGGTAGAGTTTGTTGAAGGAAGAGAGATGAGAGATTCTTTTGCAGATTTGTTGATCAACGGGAATGGAGCTGCCATGTGTCTGCAACAGATTAGTTTTAGGGCTTCTTTTGTTTCCTCCATTCTTCTATTTCTTCTCTTCTCTTCTCATTGTAAAGGTTCCAATTTCTGAAAGCTCTGCAAGTCAGGCAGAAGCTCTGGGTAGATTGTAAAGCTAGGGGGAAATATGACTGTTAGTCATTTTTAATCTAAAAGTGTATGCTCTGAATTGTTCTTTTATGTTAATTTTAGCTGATAATTGTCTCCATGGCTGAATTGTAATGCTATTTTGGATTCAATAATAAGATTATTTGAGTCTTTTCATGCACATTTGCTACATTTGAGTTACATTTGTTGTTGCCTTCTATTCTATGAATGGTGTAATTTCTTTAATAAAGCACAAGCTTCTTGTATTACTGCCTATTTTTTCAGGGATAGTATAATTGCTTTGACAAATGTGACAGGAGTGTTATGTTTCAAGTGGATTTATAAGCAAAGTTATCAAAGAAAGTTGTAGTGGTCTAGTTGTCATAATGTGACAACAGTTGCAAGACCTTTAGAGCATGTTCAACATTGGAAGAGAAATGCTAGTTATATGAATCCATAGCCCATCTTTATGGCACTGGTCCATTATCATGTTTATGTTGTTTTCAGTTTGGTCCCAACTCTCTAAATCAAAAACCATTTCAAATCTATTTTGCTGAGTTGTGTTTGTCATGTTCTCCATGTTGATTGATGAAATTCATTCAATATCTTGCCAATGTTAAGTGATATTTTAGGTTTCTCAGCATTTTTCTGTGAGAACATCATCTGTTAAGGAATATCTTGTTACTTGTGTGTCTAGATTGTTTGATGTTGCTAAAGGGTTACCCCCCTAGGTCTTATAGAGCCTGAAGTGCAGGGGAAATGTGTATCCATTCCATTTCTTGTCAGTTGGCCACTAGACTTTGTGGTTCTTTATAATGGAGGTTGGCTACTTCTTAGAGAATTGCAAATCATAGCTGGGTTGCATTTTTAAACACCAACAGAATGGTGACTCTGCTAGGGAGAATTTGAGTAAATTCTAATTGCAGAATCTAGCCTGAAGAGTCAGTGCATAGAGTAAAATTATTTGTCATTCTAAATTTGTTCAAGTTTGAAGGATTTCAACCCTGGAGAAGAAAGTTTTGCAGTGAACCTGAACAGTTTTGTAATGTGTGATGCTCTGCTGGTGGAAAGGAACTCAGAAAGAAGTTTATATGTAAAGGAACTTCATAATGCTTGAAGTTCAATCCTCTGTGAAAAGAGGTTGCGACTCTGTTGATTGAACCTATTAAAATTTAAAGAAAGTTCCAGATTTACAAACATTTCCAGTCAGGAAGACAATTTGTAGTAGCTGAAAAGTTTCCAGGTATTTTTCATTCTTGGTTTTCAAGAAAATTGTATATGAAAACCATATTTGAACATTTTAGGAAAAACTTGAGTTCCCTATTGAGTGATTAGCACTAAAATAGGGAAAGAACCGTAATATTTAGTTTGTATACTTTTGAGTTGTAATTTGCAGCTTATGTGCTATGTTGGAGAAGTATGTTTGTTCTTTAAATTTGCCCACTAAATAGATATTATGTGTAAATGCATTTGAATCATGCATTATGGTATTCTAAGATTGTTATGAAAAGTAGAAATAGGGCAAATGAATGATCAACTGTAGAGTTGATATGTAAGATTTGAAAAAGGCATATCAAGATGCCTCAATACATGCACCCTGGAATGGGTCCAGATGGAACTATGGTTTGTGATTAGTCCCAGCCAGATTGTCAAAGAGGTTTTAGCACTGGAAGGTACAAAGCTATCAATTTCAATAGCCTTAGTGGTTACCCAAATGACATTCTAGCTAAAGTCAGAAATAAGTTACCAAGGTTCATTGGTGATAAGTTAGAATCAGCAATTAAACATCTGCAAGAGTTCAGTAATGTGATGGATGATTATGAGATTGATCACGAAGATGTGATCATGAGATTATTTGTCCAGTCCTTGAGAGGAGATGCAAGAGAATGGTTCTCTTATTTACCAGCCTCTTCCGTTCATTCATGGGAAGAGCTCAAGGTAGTGTTCATGGAACAATTTGGAGAAAGAATTAACCCTATTCTGATAAGGAAAAAGTTCATGAACATGGAGAAAGAGAAAGATGAGTTAGTCCCATGTTTTAAAATCAGATTTTCAATGATCACAAGAGAGATTCCGGAGAACATAAGGCCAAATGATGTTGAATGTTTGGTCATCTACTTAGGAGTATTTGACAAAAATATGAGTTATCTGTTGAGGGATAAAGAGCCTACAACCCTCCTCCAAGCATATCAGATGGCTATTGACATTGAGAATAATTTGAGGTTTTCAATGATGAAAGGACATAGGGTTGTAAGTGTTGGTCATCCTAACACACCTCAAGAAAATAGAACTCATGGATCAGTTAATAAAAGTGTTTGTCAAGAGGGTAATGGTGTTGCTGCTCCAATTTCTCCATCATCACAATCTGTACAAAATATAGTGTCTCAAAATGAAGGTATTTGTTGTATGAATGAAGACATTAACTACAATCAGCTCACGATCAACACATATGTTGATCCTTGCAGAGGTAATGAGGAAGAAGATACATGGTTTGATGAGCAAATAAGTATGTATGAAATTTGTTCTTGTAATACCTTGAATGATGAAAAGATGAAAGAGGTACAAGACATATTTCCATTTCCTATTTTGTTTTGTGAAGATGATACAAATGTTGATAACATTCCTTTTCAAGTTAGTGATCAAGACATTGAAGATGAAAGTTCAAGAACCTACTCTGAGGAATCTGAGCATGGTTTGTGCAGTGATAAGTCATCTTGTGATGGGGATGCTGATGAAGGTCAAATTAATTACTCTTCTGCTGAAGGTAATGAACCTATTTATGCTTTTGCTGCTCATGACTGTTTATGTGAAACAGAGATGGAAACAGTTTCAGATGCTTGGCATATCACATCATGTAATGAAACTATTGGTTGTTCTAGTAATGAGATCACAAAGAGGGTTCATCTCCAGTCCTATGGTTCTGATGAATTTGAAATTTTTTTTGATGATAAAAGTGATGATGAGATAATGAATTCATCATTAAATGTGTTAGAACCATGTAGTCCTGATTACAATATTACCAAGGTTGGAAATCATGCTGATTTTTATTATGTTGATCATACTAGCTTGAATGATGTAGACTTGAAAAGTTTTATATCAGATGAGGATGATGTTAGTATGCAAGATGTGGAGGACATGGTTTCACTCCCAGATTATGTGGATATGGCAGCAATGTCAGATGTGTGTACTGAACAATCTAAGGATGGGAATGAATTTGAAGATGTTTCTACCTGCTCTTCTAGTGATTGCAGCGAGTTTGAGTGCAATGATGACTTGAAGGATTTGGACATTCATGTTGAGGAGGCTGAGACTCTTATTTTAGAAATGAATATAATAGAGAATCCATTGTTTGGTGAGCCTCCATATTCATTAGAGATGAGAAATGATGAAACCTATTGGTGGAGGAATAACCCACTCTTTGCTGAGAGCTCCAATGATGCATTGCACACACGGTTAGAATGTGGTCTTCAACAAACAAATGAACAATTTGATGAACTCCTTGAAGACATTTCCTATGAATATTTTACATTTGAAACAGGTTTTGTAGGTAAGGTTGAACATCATGATACCAACTACTTGGAGGAGTTTGAACTTTTTCAGTTTCCAGTTCAGCTGGAAAGTATTTTTATGGAACATGACAATGAGATGAATAACAAGAAATGTTATTTTCAATCTGAGCATATTACATATGATGAATGTAACACACATGTGTCATGTGATGATGAAATTTTGCAGTTGGTGACTGATTATGCAATGAAGAATGATAGAGATTGTAGTGGCAATGTTTGTAATCAGGCAAATTTCAGTGGCCACCACATTTTTCTGCTTGTAAGAAAACAGTCACCTATGCTATTGTTGTATGACAAAGGCAAGCACAGATGGAGGGAGATCAGCTCTTTTAACAGATTGGTGTTTGACAGAGGTAAATTTTGATCCACATTTTTTTCATTTGGTGGCCTGGGGTCATCAAATGAAGTTGAAAAAACATAAAAGTTGTATGGGGAGCGGTTTGAGGGAACCTGTCAGACTTAGCATTTGGTCTACTATCCAAAGATCGACGATCTTGATATGCCCATAGGGGGCATACATCCCCAGTCAGAGCCACTGATGGCACTCTCAAATTTTGCAAATTTGAGATGCCTATTTTAAAATTTTGCTTCTGCACTCTCAGAAGTGCACCTAATGAATCAATCTCGACTGACCCACTTTGGAGGCTTATAATTTAAAGCCTGTTGATTGTCGAGCAAACCCATTTGTAGAAATATTCAATTGACCTATGTGAGCAGGCATGTCAAATTGTAGCTTCTCATGATAAGTTTTGACAAGGTTTCGAAAGGTGAAGCTAGAGGGTTTTCACACTGTTCTACTGTTTGCAGACTGTTTGTTTTGTGAAACAGCTTCCTGTTTGAGCTGGATTTTCGCATCCAGTTCACTGTCATGTGAAAATGAATGTTGTTCCATATTCCCCATACCTAAATGATCTCAAGTGTCAATTTTCAGAATCTCATGATCTGATTTGCTATTTTTAGTAGATCGAAACCAAATGCAGTTTGTTCTGGTTTGCAGCTGCATTCTTGACATCTTTTCTGAATGGTCAATTTCGATCGTTAATATCTTTTGATCAGTGATGTTTCAAGCGAATTAATTTTGCACACGTGCTCAGGGTATCTTAATGTTCCACTGTGTTTGATGGCAGTTCACTAGAAGTTGATTCACTATTTTTACAAATTGGCAATTGGGTCAGTTTGTGTTGGTTCAGAATTGCTGTTGTTTTAGAAAAACTTGACTGGGCAACTTTGCCAATTAATATCCGGTTCCTCGTGATCCATTTCTCTAAGCCATATTTTGCTCAATAATTTTGGGTCAAATGACTATATGCTTGCAATTTTGATGTCTCTTGGAGGTCGTTTGACCAGTTTCCTAGATTGATTCCTGAGGCAACTTGGCCTGTTTTGACCAATTTGCAAAAGTGCTAGAAAACAGTTTTTGATAAAGACACAATTCGTTTTTCAACTTAAGAAGTATTCAAAAGGCACTGTCGAACAATTTGGGTGAAAACTTGTTTGAAAACAAGAAAATTTTTAGCCGGACCCACATGGGGACCCAACATGCTTTACACAGTCATGGAGTTTTACATTGAACATGCACTTGAAGAATGTCAAATTCAAGAGAAATGTTTTGAATATGCTTTAGGTGAATGATAAACAATATGGTAGAGACATATTGTTCAAGTGCCTGATCATAATTTAAAGTGTGACATTGAGTAAGAAGTTTATTGACCTTCAGATGAAGAAGTTATGGGATTTCTTGATTCGTATGTAGATATGGTTTTCTTCGTATGTGTTGGGAGTGGTGCAATGGACCCTCTTATGAATGTCTATGTTGAATGTATGTAGGCTAAAAATGCAGAAATGGTACACAAACAGATTGGAAGCAGCAAAGGGAGACAATGCACAAAATATATTTGTCGAAAGGCTTTAGAAACTTTTAAACAAATGCAAATGGCAGGAATGTGTTGGCCATTAGATGTGGGGCACAGCCACCCATCAAGGTGTGACCATCAGGGTATTAGAGGGGTGTGAATAGCAGCAGGGAGTAGGTGGGAGACCCGTGCAAGAAGGAGGAAGCCTGCACAATCAAAGAGGGGAGGAGCCGTGACCAACAGTGATGAAGGGAGGCCCGCACCAGTGAAAGGAGGGGCGCGCGTGACCGACAAAGGAATAGGGCTCATGCCAGGTGGGAGCTGGGTGCGGCCAGGTGAGGCACAAGCCAGTGATGAAAGGACATGACCACGCTAGCCATGAAGGATCCATGCACAACAAAGGAGAAGAGCCGCATCATGTCAACAACAGGAAGCGCACAGAGGAATTGTGGAGGAAGTTTGGGGAGGCCCGCACCAGAGATGCCTGCGCCAAACAAGGAGAAGTTTGCAGTCGCCATGAGTGTAGAGCACGAGAGCTAAAAAATTAAAATCAGGGCATTTTCAGTCCAACCTCATGAGCCTCGCACAACAATGTGTGACACAAGCAAAACTCTTGTGAGGTGTGAGAGAACGCACGAGAGGAGCCCGTTCTTAATTTTTGCAAAAGATTAAATGGTTGCATAGTTTGTGGTTAAAAACGGAGGTGGGTCCACATTTTTTTAAATGATCATGCATTTAAAAGGGGGTAAAATTTTAATTATTTACCCATTGGTGCTACCGGGTGAAAATTGAGGCCACTAGAAAAGTTTTTTTTTAATTGCCCCGTCAAATGAGTAAAATTTTAAATAGGGGAATTCCATGAGGTGAATAAAATATTCACAAGTAAATAGTTAAATGCCTTTACTTTTATAAGTGGGCTTATTTTAAATATTAAAATGGTGTCTCGTAAAAGTTACGGGCTTACATTTTAATTGTTTTCATGGAGCAATGCTTTCAAAGTATAACTATGCCCAGTGAGTGAAATTTTAAAGATGGGGTGTAAAGTGAAATACATGAGCAGTTTTGTTGTGCTTGGCAAGTGAATGAATGCTCACCGGATTAAAATAAATTTTATGCTAGGGATAAATTTTATAGTAAAGGTGAAATATTTTAATATGGGATGCAAATAATGTAAGTAAAGTGAATTTTTATATTCACTTTATAAGTAAAAGACTATTATATGTTGGAAATACAATGTGCAATTAACATCATAAAGTGAGGAAATATTTCAAAGTATTACTGCAGCAAATAAAAGACAGAAAATAGAATTTGCACGGGAAGGGAGATATTTTGCAGCTAGGGAAAATGATTAAGATTCTCCACATGGGCATGTTTTCTGTTGTTGGGCAATGATGGGCAAAGATAGTTTTGAGAGGTAGAGTTTGTTGAAGGAAGAGAGATGAGAGATTCTTTTGCAGATTTGTTGATCAACGGGAATGAAGCTGCCATGTGTCTGCAACATATTAGTTTTAGGGCTTCTTTTGTTTCCTCCATTCTTCTATTTATTCTCTTCTCTTCTCATTGTAAAGGTTCCAATTTCTGAAAGCTCTGCAAGTTAGGTAGAAGCTAGGGGGAAATATGACTGTTAGTCATTTTTAATCTAAAAGTGTATGCTCTGAATTGTTCTGTTATGTTTATTTTAGTTGATAATTGTCTCCATGGCTGAATTGTAATGCTATTTTGGATTCAATAATAAGATTATTTGAGTTTGTTCATGCACATTTGCTGCATTTGAGTTACATTTGTTGTTGCCTTCTATTCTATGAATGGTGTAATTTCTTTAATAAAGCACAAGCTTCTTGTATTATTGCCTATTGGTCAGGGATAGTATAATTGCTTTGACAAATGTGACAGGAGTGTTATGTTTCAGGTGGATTTATAAACAGAGTTATTAGAGAAAGCTGCAGTGGTCTGGTTGTCATAATGTGACAACATTTGCAAGAGCTTCAGAGCATGTTCAACACTGGAAGAGGAATGCTACTTATATGACTCCATAACCCAACTTTATGGCACTGGTCCATTATCATGTTTCTGTTGTTTTCAGTTTGGTCCCAACTCTCTAAATCAAAAACCATTTCAAATCTGTTTTGCTGAGTTGTGTTTGTCATGTTCTCCATGCTGATTGATGAAATTCATTCAATATCTTGCCAATGTTAATTGATATTTTAGGTTTCTCAGCATATTTATGTGAGAACATCATTTGTTAAGCAATATCCTGTTACTTGTGTGTCTAGATTGTTTGATGTTGCTAAAGGGTTAACCCCCTAGGTCTTACAGAGCCTAAAGTGCAGGGGAAATGTGTATCCATTCCATTTCCTATCATTGGCCACTAGACTTTGTGGTTCTTTATAATGGAGGCTGGCTACCTCTTAGAGAATTGCAAATCCTAGTTGGGTTGCATTTTTAAACACCAACACTACACATTAATGCTCAATTGTTGGCTTGAAAGATATTATATTTTAAAGTATTAGTTGGAGATATAATCATACTCTTTCCTATTCAATTAGTTAAATGACCCTTTTATCAAGCTTATGAAACCATAAATCATTTATTTGTGGGTTGGATTATTGCTAAAATACATTGGTATGTAGTGACATTTAGAGATATTCCTACCTTTTTGGACATCACTTGAATTGGAAAGAAGCTTTAGTTGGTTTTGGTTTGATGCATAATGTTATTGTCGATGTTGTGAAATATTTTATGCTTCATATTTAAAAAACTAAATGTATAACTTAGTTTACAATTTTCTATTCACTTAGAAATTGAAATTGCAAAAATTACATCGCTATGCTCTTGATTATAACCTTTATAAAAAAAAGTTAAAGAGTTTCTTTCTAGTTGAGCCAAATTTTCTAGCAAATCAACAATCTTCAAATCATTCCTTTCAACTAGAATATGAGAAAGATAAATCATTTCCAAGAGCAAGTAATAGAACACACCTGCACACATGTTCAATTGTTTCCTAGGCTTTATTCAACTAGATAATCCCACCATGGAGTCACATTTTACCTTGTAAGCTATTGTTGATGGTTTCTTAGATGTTCTACATGTTGCTTCTTTGATGTTAGTGGATTCTACTAGTTCCTTTTTTAATATTTTGTTTTGGATTCAACAAAGTTATAAGTATAAACATAGAAACACCAAGAAAAATCAATAATGTTTGATGCACTGTGTTAGAGATCAAAAGAAAGCTAATTAGTCATATTTTTTAAGGAAGAAGAAATCTAATTTCAAGTCATTATGTTACTTCCAATTTAAATTCTCATTGTAATACACTTTCCCTCTATATATTCTACTACACTTGAACATCAATTTAGATTCCTTATATACACTTGTTAACTCGTTACTAAAGTGAATGAGATTAAGCACTTTCAAGCGTGAGTTGTTATATGTGTGAATTACCTAAGAATGCCAAATTACTATCTTTCTTAGGTTATGTAACTAGTTTTCATCCATGTTTCTAGTTGATCTCAAGAAAACATATTAGGGTACTCATGAAAATATCACTAGGTGAAATATTTTGATTAATGATAGTCTATCTTTTATTGCATTTGTGCTTTCTCTACAAAGGAGTGTATCATAAGAAAAAAAGTGAACACGAAACCAAAATATTTACTTTTGTATTTTTAATTTGAAAAAATGAAAACAGTTGTCAAAATCTCTAATCATGTATTCTTGAAATGTATACACCCTCGTTATTCTAATGAGGATAAGTTTGTTGGAACCAATGTTTCATGAAATGGAAAAATGATTCCTTTTGTGGATTACTATTCACTGAATTTAGAGGAAAATTTTGGGAGCCTACAATAATAGAACCAAAGCTAAAGTGTATTCCTTGATGGATTCTTTTTTAACATGTCTTACATTGGTTTGTGTATTTTTCTTCAAGTTGCGATAGGGTGCAACTAGGCTGTCTAGGGAAAGTCTTAATGGTTTTCACCTTTACACAAATCATGATAACATTATAATTTGGGTTTACAAGCATGCCATGATTCATTTTATTATTGCTTCCTTCTTGCACTTTCTATTTATGTTAATGCGTGGTTGGTTCTTATGACTTGATGGTTGATCTTCTTGATCTTCTTCTCGTTGTTACTTAGGATTTTCTTGTAACTTGTGGCCCGATATGATAGTTGTCTAGTATTCTCTTATATTCTACTTTGTTCGGTATATTCATTCAAGCTTGAGGGCTTCTTATTAATATTGTAGGGGACAAGGTTCCTTCTTAGGATGTCTTGATATAAACGCTGATATTGCTACTAAATTTAGGAAAAAAAATTCTTCGATGAAATCAAATCATTTTCTAGCTTTTGAATCATGGGATTCATTGAAGGAGGGGGATGTGAAAGAGGTAACATTGAGTAGATCATTATCTATTTTAATAGCTATGGTTTTAACAACTCTCTTTAAATAAAATAATCTTATATAAAATAATCTTATGTTATGTAGTTAAGTATTTATGAAAAAACATTTAATCTTTTAGGTGTTGGTCTCTTTATTTCTTTAATTAGATCTTAATTAATTTATTAAATTTTGTTACGATTTTTTATTGTAGACATCCAAAATTGTCCATGTCATAACATTACCTAGCCGATACATGACCTTGTAAGACATCTTGTAATATTTTACCCTAGATCATTATCTTATCCCATTTATTTCATGTAATCACCTTCCCAATTAATTAAATAAATCTCATTTATTTAATTAATTCCCCTTCACATGTTTCAAAATAATTCAAATTAAATATTTGAATTAATCTCTCACTTATTACCACATTGCAACATGTGTCACATGATTACAACTCTTCACATGCACAAATAATTTAAATAATTTTATTATTTAAATTATGAGATTCTCACTCACATCATATTTTTAGCCCCATTCATTATGTGTCATGGGCATCTTTTCCTCCAAAATAAATAGAAGAATCTCACTTATTTCCTCACATCCTAATTTTAGCCTCATGTCATAACCCACTTAATGTGTGTCATAAGCACTAAAAATCAACTTTTAATCCTAGCCATACACATCACATAATTGATTTTTAATCTTGGCCATTGAATCAAATCATCTCTTGCCTTAAAACTAGCCTTTCACAGGCCATTTGGATGAATCTTCTTCTAGTATCCTCATTCTGCCAAAGTTTCCTCCAATCTTCTCATCTATCGATCTATTTTTCCTCTATCATCTCCATCTTATCATTATGCTGTGAAAATGAGCAATCAACATCAACTTATCAAATCATTCAATCCTTCAAAATCTTGCATGCTTATATGAGGTGGAGAAGAGCAATGGAGATAAATCAAATCTAGCTTGGAGATCGATTTGCTTTGCTTTCTTATTTTCATTTCATGCTAGTTTGTGCTCTATTGTGCTTGTTAGAGTTTCATTATAATTTGTTTATGCATTTTCCCTAAATTTTTACCTTAACTAAATTTGGTGAACCCGACATGAAGAACCCTTGCCTTTTGCAAATCTACTAGCTTGCTTTTTGTTACAGGTAACTTTTTGTTGCAAATCTGTCATTTTTTTGGATAAAACCCTAGGTTTTACAAATTTATTCATATCTTCCAAATGGTTGTGAATTTTTCTACAAGATTTTTGAAAACGTTTTTCCATCATCTAAGGAAGCTACAATAGAAAAATTGTGGGTTTATCACCATTTTGGAGGAGTTATCATGATTTTATGTTTTTTCATAAAATTAATTTTTTGGGTGCAAATCAGCAAAAAAAATATATTTTTTTTATATTTTTGGAAAGCTCTTGAAATTCTATTGGGGGTCTATGTTTTATAGATTCAATTTGGAGGTCAAATACAATGTGAAAAAATGAAATCTTTGTTTTCTATAGGTTTTTCATAAATCTACATTTCTATGTGCAAAATAGGGAATTTTCTGACTTCTTTACATTTCTTGAAATCTCTCAAAAATTTAGCTGGTATCTCTTTTTTTCTTTTTTTCTTTTTTAATTTTTTAGCTCAATAATGTCTTCAAATGATTGAATCTAATTCGGCTATGTTAAAAACATGTATCTGAAATTATAATTTTCCTTGTTTGATGAGCTTTTTTTACGGTTGCATTACAATATAATTTTTTGATTTTGTAGGTGAATCTAAGGAGCTAGAAAAACATTAGCATAAACATCTACAACAAATTTAAGGATGAAAGAAATCACGTGCACACATTCCATCTTTCATCTCTAATCATTGCTTGTCAACACACTTCAATTTGAGGCTTAAAAATAACAACTTATTTGTGTTGGAGTGAAAATGGCACTGAGAGGGGGGGCTAAATCAGTGTATTAACATATTTTACCATTTTTCAAAAAATAAACCATATCACACATTTGTTCTCAATATTTCAATGATAGGTACATTCATGAGTTGAATGTAATCATTCATAAACTGAAATGAGAAATGTAATTGCAAAACAATGAACAATAAAGAATTCTCACAGTAAAGCAGTGAAACAACAAATGAACAATGAGACACAAGCTTTGTTGAGGGGAAAACCCTCTTGGGGTAGAAAAACCACTCCTAAATTGCTGCCCTTCTGACTCTTATTTGAAAACCACTGTTAACAATGCCTTATAGGCTAATTTCTAAGCACCAACTCAAGGAGCACCAACCCCTCATTTTTAAACACCAATTTCAAGGAGCACCAACCCCTTATTTTGAAACACCAATTTCAAGGAGCACCGAACTCTTTTCAGATTACGGAATAAAAATAACATAGAGGATCTCTCTGTTTCACAAATAAAATCACAAGAGCCTCTCAGTTAAATACCCCTAATATCCTCAAAGTTCTTAGTTGAACCTTCAAAATAATAAACATACTTAAGCATCAAGACTTCTCATTCTGCATTTTTGTTTCTCCAGATTTTCTATTATAGAGTTATCACATATGTCTCTCATGAATAGACAGTACAAAAACTATGTTCAATCACTCAATATCTCTCACATTACAATTATGCATATGTTTTCTCTTTTTAACCTTCAACAGAGGTATATTGGATAAGACAAACTTTCTATTGGTTATTTTCCAAGAATACCAAAGATACAGTGAAGTATGCACCAAGAAAATGATTCTTCTGACAATGTGATAGAAAATGCATTTTAAGAAAATGACTCAGAACCCATCAAAGGTCATGAACGGTGGAATCTTCACCAAAAGAATCAGATGTTACAAGTATACAAATAAACATATGCACCAATAATATCACTTTCATATTTGAAGTGGTTTGAATGAACAATAATACCCACGCTCATTTGTTAGCAAAAGAACCTCCAATAGAATAAATGATATGTGGAGGAAGAAAAACAAAGAGTCAACAAAATGCTTCACATTAACCTTTAAAATGCAAATGAATATCACTACAAGGGGTTGTAACTGAACCCACTTCATCATGAATTCAGTGACCCAAAATAATCAACACTTTTATAATACCCACAAGGAGAGATGAAAATGTCACCAAAATCTTATCATACCATTCAGACTCAATATTCAACAACCATTTTCACCTATACAAATTTGAGCAAAAAAAGAATAACTTTCCTTCGAAGACATTCACCAATGAGAGATAGGAATACCTGATAATCTCAATGAAATTGAAAAAGAGCATGATAAAACTGATGTGAAAAAATTACCAACCTAGCTGATCAAAAACCAGTATATCTCCTTCCATGCTCGAGCCCTCACTCAAAGAGAAACGACAAACCAAATCACCAACCACGACATAGCTCTTACAGAGAGCTCAAACATCTGTCATTTTGGTTGCAGCAAGAAGAATCAATAGAGTAACAGTTGTTACTACCTATCCATGGTGGCGGTAGAGGTAAGGGTTTCAACCCTTAACAAAAGCATGATAAAAAATAATGAGTTTTCCCTAACTTCCCTTTCATTTCCATTCGATGAAAAAACCAAAACATAATGAAGTTAGAAGTCTGGTAGGATAAACATAGGTAATAAACAAAAATCATTATGATTTCAAATCTGCAATCAAGGGTATTCACTATGCCGACACAATTATCTCATTGATTATTGCATTCTAAGTGTCGATTCAACACTTTAAGTCAAAACAAGGAATCTCAAAATGCCAACAAACAATGATGGTTGTCAATGCAAATTTTAATATGACTTTAATCAAATTCATTCACTATGCAATAATGCTCGATACCTTTGGAAGTTAACCATTTAAAGATAATTCCCAAAACAACATTGCCTTCAAGCCATAAACATTACCTTTAGATGCCAGTTATGATGTCAAGGCTCATGTATTGGAGTCTCCTTTGATAACCATATATATTGTTAAACACATATTCCTTAGACAAATATGACATCAAACCAATCTAAAACATATGAACCGGATAAAGACTTCATGTATACCAATCAATGTGTCATAGCCAGTGACACCAAGATAATGTGAAAGAGCCATGAAGATATGAAATGACAAAACCATCTGAAGAAAGTATAACAACCTCATATACCAATGATGCAAAGAAGATATAAGCAAATGAACCAAGTATAGTGCACTAATATCAAATGCCAAGATCAACTTGAAAATGATCCCATACCTTGCAACTATGTATGAATTATGATTCCAAGAAATCAAATGTTATCTCACTGATAAAAAAATGTGTCACATATCTCATTAAATCTGTCAGCCCAAGATAAGAGTGCATAAATGTATAAATAAAAGTATACCTAAAAATGAATTTGCTAGTATGAGTATATCACAATGACTTGTAAACATGTTGAATATACATGTGGCTGTCATGATAGCAAAGACACATATCTGAAGCTTATGCATGTCCTGACATAAAGAAGACCATGTCAAATGTCAGTACCATGAAGTAAAGAACTGAAATAGAAAGAGCATGCCATGAACCAAGAGTATCACCATATGATCCAACAGTAAACATCAAGAGCCAATCTATCATGAAAATCCTAAATCACCATAAACATGAATACCAAAAACAAAACCTCTGAATGAATAGCTGAGATACAAAAGAGCATGCCAACTGATTTTTCATCAAGGACAACCAAAGATAACTAAGAAGTCAACAAACTCCCCCTTTTTCCTTGATGGAAAAACACAAATTACTCTCCCCCTTTTTGCCTCAATGACAAAGAAATGCAATGCAACCACAACTGAGAAGCCAACAAAGAATTGTATGAACCAACTGCAAGTAAAAAAATAAGAGAAGCAAACTAAAAATATAGGAGAGATGGAAATGAGAACATATAGAAACAAGCCCCCCCTACAAAGAAGCTCCATACAAAGATGTATCAAAACTGGTATCATTACCCCATTTCTCAAACAACACTATCAGTACACATTGTCATAAAGCGAGAAAACTAGGAAGATAAGAGCACTATCAAATAATCTAAATGGGTCATTGAAAACACTTTCAATCCATTGCAAGCACACTAGCAATTCACCACCCCATTTGTAAGCCATATTGCAAATGTGCAAAGTCTCGAATTTGATCAATAACACATAATAACAAAACACACTCATGAAGATTAGAAAAAACTAAAGTATCATCAAGAGAGACCTATACCACATAAAATACCATTAGAGTACCTCTGCACATAGTAAAAAATCACTTTCCACTGCATACCAGTGATCTAGAAATCCATTATCTAACTGCCCCGTGTCTCTGAATCTTTGATCTTCACTATACCTTAGATTATCTATATTTTGAAATGATCTAGATGATCACATAACTGCACCTCCTGAATCAAAACAATATCATGAAATCATGACAAGTCAATTTTCTGATGTACACAACACAAAGAAACACAACTATTCAAGTAGTTCGAGATGAAGCTCTAATTAAACAACACCACACTATGCATTATAAGCATAAATTTCTAAATACCATGAAGGATGTGAGAATTTTCAACTGAATCTCATAAGATGACAAATATCAAACTTCTTTAGACATCATTTCATGCTAGAACCAACAAAGTACTATCACCTGCAAGCTAAAGACCATGAAAACTTTGAACTGCCAAGTAGTAGCAAAGCACTATTAGACCAAAAAAACTATTTCATTGTCAAAGTATTGTCTTTTATGAAAGTTGTGCAAGTGATAACAACAATAACTGTCATCATGTATACCATACTATCAGCATACTAAAAAATATATCATAGATAGGCAATGTACAAATCATTGTCACTATGTCCCTGCAACAATCATCAAGACTTGTGTTCCAACCATGAAATGTTATAGGCAACTTCCAAGCACAACATCGCAAAAATCAATTTCAAGCAACATTCACTATCATTGTCCTTTCAATTAGCTTCCACTATCATTACATTCCATATACTGTATTAATATCTTAAAATATTAACAGTTCATTTTCGTATCATGCTCTGTCATTGAAACTTCACTCATATAAGTTAAACCAAGCATTATAATATGTGTAAAACAAGTAACTGTTAAGAATGATCAATCAAGATAACAAGCTTTAATGACAAAGAAAAAGAATGAATACTACTTCATAGTCCAAGCCACCATTATCTCATGGAAATATATTGACATCAGCTAACTCATGCACTTTCTAAATGGTTTTAAACTAGAATCCACCAATACCAATATTAATGAATGATTTCAAGACATCAAAGATAATCAACTTAAAAATCTCGTGTATGTAGTCAACCTGCACCTTATGAATTGAGCCATTAAAGCATCAAACTCACCAAAGGACTATCAATGTACTTCAAACTTGAATTCCTTAACAACTTGTAAAGCTAATTAATTATACACAGTGTAATAATCATGATGATATCTATTATATCCAAGGCTCTCATAAACTTCCAATATCATATACAAACCTTCATAATCAATACAATCATAATGAAATATTGACATTTACAAACCTTTTCTTTACTTCTTATACCACCAATAGAAAATGCATGTTATCATACCTCATTCTAGACTTCATAGGGGTAAAATGTGTTACCATAATAGACTCCCATTGAGTCTTTTCTTCTTCTCAAGATTTGGATGGTATCACATGTGCAAGTAGTGCACAAGGATTTTTCACACATTCATCTTTATTTCTCTTCTTGTCATCTTGATTGCTCTTTCTTCTCCACACCAATGTAGACTTTTTCACTTGTTTGCTTAAAGTACTTGTCTTTCTATTAAATATGCATTTTTGTACTTTATACCCAATGTTATTACATCTGAAACAAATGAATTTGTGATTATTCTAAGGAACAAAAGACTTCCTATAGAAATTTCCAGCATTGTTCCCTACATTATTATCACTTGTATTCATTCTACAATTTATTCTTCAGTGACCAAAATTGTTACAGTTGTAACACACCACATTCTCATTTCTAGAGACATTAGAATGATTCTTATTTGACCATCTCATGCAATCAATTTCCTTATGACCATAGTCATTACAAACATAACAATATCCTTGAAAAGAATGATTATACCTAAATGAATGATCATGCCAAGGATGTGAAGATCTGAAGACATTTCTCCTATCTCTATGAGTACCTTTGAATTTTCTTCTAGCAGTAGTGTTATCCTTTGATTTTGTTTTCTCTACAGTCTTCGGTGCAGCAACATGGTGACCAAGATCAACCTTCATTCTTGGTGTAAACATTTTTCCATCTGTAGTAACAAACACTCTTTTAGATTCTTCGGTAGAGATTTATCCAACCTCATATCCCAATCCTATAGGATTCTTAGAATGCTTTTTCTGCCCAACATCTCATTCAATAAATTAGTACTATAATCAAATTTCTGAATTTTATCTGATTGAACCTTGACACTTTCAAGCTCTTTTCTTAAAGCAACTACTTCTCCTTCAAGTTTTAGATATTCAATCTTTTTAACCTCCAAATAATACCTTACAACATTTGCTATCCTCTTACATTCTTCAATTTCAATTTTTTTGACTTATAATCATATCATCTTTAAGAGTTAGTTCTTTTAACAAGGAATCATTATCTGAACATTTCTTTAAAGAAGAAATCTCATTTTCTAGTTTTTGTGTTTCTTGATCTTTATACCTTATACCAACACGAAGATAATCCTCAAATCTCTTGGCTTCTTCAAGATGAGTCTTCAAAGAGACTATTGCTTGATTTTAAGTTTGTTCTTGAGCAAGAGCTTGAGAAGATTTTTATTCTTGAGCCAAAATTTTCTTTTTGACTTTTTTAATCTCTTTTAAAGCACATTTCAGTTCACCTTCTAGATCTACTTCACCATCTTCAATATCATTGTTGTTTGTATCTTCTTTCTGAATGATTTCAACCATGAATAATGTTTCATCTTTACTAAACAAACTCTTCTTCTTTTTGAAGTTGAATTTTTGTTTAGGTTTGTAGGCCTTTTTCTTAGGCTGTTTTTTAGATTTTTCATTGTCACTATTTTGATCACCATAGGGGCACTTTGCAGCAAAGTGACCTATTTTTCCATAGTTAAAACACTTAAAGGGAAGTTTTCCCTTATATTTTCTTGATCCCTTTTTAAGCTTTCTAGCAAAATGAGATTCTATAGAATTAATTCTTTTTTACTCACTAACCTCATCTTTTTCTTTCTTTTCAATGTTAAAGGTAGTTTCTTTTCCTGTTGAATTTTTTTTACTAGTTCTCATTTCATATATAGTCAGAGTACCTTGTAAACTATCTAAGGTAAGTTGGTCAAAATTCTTCTTTTCTTCAAGAGTAGAAAACTTAGCTTCAAATTTAGGCAGTAAGGTTCTAATGACCTGAGTTACTACATCAAATTCTTTTATATCTTCTCCTAGCCCTTTCATAGCATTAACAATTTCATCAATTCTCAAGAAGTAATCAGCCACTTTTTCATCATCCCTCATTTTTATTTCCTCAAACTGATGTTTTAGAGTAAGGACTTTTGACTGTTTAACTTTTTCATTTCCTTGATAAATGGTTTCAAGTTTATCCCATATTTCCTTAGCAGAACTACAATGCATGACTTTAATAAAGACATCTTTAGTTAATGCACACAAGAGAGCATTTTTTTCTCTAGCATTAGTTTCATACTTTTTCTTTTCATCAACAGTTGTGGGTAATATGGTTGGTACAATGTACCCATTTAATACTATTCTCCACACTTCGAGATCAATAGAAATCATATATGTTTCCATTTTGATTTTCTAAAGTACATAATTTGTTCCATCAAATAATGGAGCTCTAGTCACAAATGTGCCTTCATGAGCTTCAGACATTTTAAATAGACTCCAAGACTAGAATCAATCCTAGGTTGTTTAGACCTATCAGATTACCCTAAACTTTGGTACCAATTGTTAGAGTGAAAATGACACTGAGAGGGGGGGTGAATCAATGTATTAACATATTTTACCATTTTTTAGAAAATAAACCATAGCACACATTTGTTCTCAATATTTCAATGATAGGTACATTCATGAGTTAAATGTAATCATTCATAAACTGAAATGAAAAATGTAATTGTAAAACAATGAACAATAAAGCATTCTCATAGTAAAGTAGTGAAACCACAAATGAACAATGTGACACAATATTTGTCGAGTGGAAAACCCTCCTTAGGTAGAAAAACAACTCCTAAACTACTGCCTTTCAGGCTCTTATTTGAAAACAACTGTTAACAATGCCTTATAGGCTAATTTATGAGCACCAAACCCCTCATTTTGAAACACCAATTTCAAGGAGCACCAACCCCTTATTTTGAAACACCAATATCAAGGAGCACTAACCCATTTTTAGATTATAGAATAATAATAACACAGAGGATCTCTTTGTTTCCTAGATAAACTAACAAGAGCCTCTCAGTTAAATACCCCTAATATCCATAAGGTTCTCAGTTGAACCTTCAAAATACTAGACATACTTAAGCATCAAGACTTCTCATTCTGCATTTTTGTTTCTCCAAATTTTTATTAAAGAGTTATCACATATGTCTCTCATGAATAGACAATACAAAAATTGTGTTCAATCACTCAATCTCTCACATTACAATAATGCATATGTTTTCTCTTTTTAATGTTCAACAAAGGTATATTGGATAAGATGAACTTTCTTTTGGTTATTTTCCAAGAATACCAGAGATACAGTGAAGTATGCACTAAGAAAATGGTTCTTCTGACAATGTGTGATAGAAAATGCATTTTAATAAAATGACTCAGAACCCATCAAAGGTCGTGAATGGTGGAATCTTCACCAGAAGAATCATCTATTACAAGTATACAAATAAAAATATGCACCAATAATATCATTTTCAGATTTGAAGTGATTTGAATGAACAATAATACCCATGCTCATATGTTAGCAAAAGAACCTCCAATAGAATAAATGATAGGTGGAGGAAGAAAAACAAAGATTCAACAAAATGCTTCACATTACCCTTTAAAATGAAAATGAATATCATTCCAAGGGGTTGTAGCCGAACCTACTTCATCATGAATTCAGTGACCCAAAAATAATCAACACTTTTATAATACCCACAAGGAGAAATGAAAATGTAACTAAAATCTTATCATACCATTCTACCTCAATATTCAACAACCATTTTCACCTATACAAATTCTAGAAAAACATAATAACTGCCCTTCGAAGAAATTCACCAATGAGAGATAGGAATACCTGATAATCCCAATGAAACTGAAAAAGAGCATGATAAAATTGATGTGAAGAAATTACCAACCCAACTGATCAAAAACCAACATATCTCCTTCCATGCTCAAGCACTCACCCAAAGAGAAACGACAAACTAAATCACCAACCACGACATAACTCTTATAGGGAGCTCAAACATCTGCCATTTTGGTTGCAGCAAGAAGAATCAACAGAGTAACAGTTGTTACTACCTATCCATGATGGTGGGAAAGGCAAGGGTTTCAACCCTTAACAAAAGCATGATAAAAAAGAATGAGTTTTCCCTAACTTCCCTTTCATTTCCATTCGATTACAAAACCAAAACATAATGAAGTTTGGAGTCCGACATGATAAACATAGGTAATATACAAAAATCATTATGATTTCATATCTGCAGTCAAGGGTATTCACTATGCCGACACAATAATCTCATTGATTATTGTATTCTAAGTGTCGATTCAACACTTTAAGTCAAAACAAGGGATCTCAAAATATCGACAAACAATGATGGTTTTCGATGCAAATTTTAATGACTTTAATCAAAGTCATTCACTATGCAATAATGCCCTATACCTTTGCAAGTTAACCATTTAAAGATAATTCCCAAAACAACATTTCCTTTGAGCCATAAACATTCCCTTTAGATGTCAATTATGATGTCAAGGCTCGTGCATTGGAGTCTCCTTTGATAACCATATATATTGTTAAAAACATATGCCTTAGACAAATATGACATCAAACCAATCTGAAACATATGAACCGGATAAATACTTCATGTATACCAATCAATGTGTCATAACCGGTGACACCAAAGTAATGTGAAAGAGCCATGAAGATATGAAATGAAAAAACCATCTGAAGAAAGTATAACAACCTCATATACCAATGATGCCAAGAAAATATAAGCAAATGAACCAAGTATAGTGCACTAATATCAGATGCCAAGATCAACTTGAAAATGATTCAATACCTTGCAACTATGTATGAATTATTATTCCATGAATCAAATTTTATCTCACTGATGAAATAAATGTGTCACATATCTCATTAAATCTATCAGCTCAAGATAAGAGTGGACAAATGTATAAACAAATGTATACCTGAAAATGAATCTTCTAGTATGAGGATGTCACAATGACTTGTAAACATGATGAATACACATCTGGCTGTCATGATAGAAAAGACACATATCTAAAGCTTATGCATGTCCTTACATAAAGAACACCATGTCAAATAGCAGTACCATCAAGTAAAGAATTGAAACAAAAAGAGCATGCCATGAACCAGGAGTATCACCATATGACCCAACAGTAAACATCAAGAGCCAATATATCATGAAAATCCTGAATCACCATAAACATGAATACCAAAAACAAAGCCTCTGAATGAATATCTGAGATACCAAAGAGCATTCCAGCTGATTTTGTCATCAAGGACAACCAAAGACAACTGAGAAGTCAACATTTTGATCACACACTTGGATATTGGGCTTAAAAATAACATCTTGTTTACTATCACATCATTGAAATTGGATTAAAACAAACAACTATCTTCCTACAAATTTGGTTTTGGGATCTAAAAAGAACAAGTGTTTGAACTATTTTACACACATTTCGATTTTCTAAAGGGAAATTAACAACTCGAGTGTGAATCAAGTGCATGTGTGATTAAGAAAACCTCACTTGGTTTGCTTTTGATATACCTTTCTTAGGAGGCTTTCTTGGAGGCACACCACTCCAAGGGATGACCTCAATCCAAGTGTGAATTGAAAGACACGCTTCTTTGGTAGTTAAAGTCTTGTCCTTCTTAGCTAAGCCCCAAAGAACTTTATACCTTTGGGAAGTGAAGGTGAAGGGTGGGTTAGCCCTTTCTCCTAGTTGTGTGGCAAGATTTTCATTTCAAATCATCCCTATTCAACCTTGTGCATCCTATCTTAAGACATAATTGGGTATACCCACTTGACTAACATTAGGCTTTTTGTGTATTAAATTTTTTGCTTAATCATAACATTTAATCTTGAAAGAAAAATTTATCATTTTGTTTGGTGTGTGTTGCATTTATATGTGAGATATTTTTTTTGATATTTCCCAAGTCAAACTTCCAATAAACACTTGCCACATCATCCAAATCATCCAATATTGTCATTCCACATCATATCCTAAGCATCATCATCTCTTTAATCCAATCAACATCATTTTAGATCATGCCAACATAAGAAGACCTAGTACCCCAATTACAAGACCTCCTCCAATCACTTTATCAAGCACCACAACCCTTAGACCAACAAATTATACATGGGCTCCAAGGCCTCATCCAACAATCTCAACTTCAAACAAACCAATCAACTCAAATGTAACAACTCATATGACAAGAACAATACCTCATGGCCACTTGTCAAATCCAACAAACGCAACATCAAATCCAATCACCACATAAAAAAATTTCACATCAATCCTATGTGTCACCTATATCATCATATCAACTTCATCCATCCACATATCATGTTACCCCTTCATCAACCTATCACACCTCTTCTAATGTCAACCCTTATCCATATCAATCCACCTCTCAACAACCATTATCCTATGCAACCCCTCCATCATTATCACAAAAACAAATCATACCACAACAAGGCCAAACACCATTCCAACCTCAACACATTCAACCACAATCCCATGTGCTACCTTCACCATCATGCCAACCTAACCCATCTACCTATCATGTCAATGCCATATCAAAATATCTACCCATATCACAAAAAGAACACAGGAGCCCAAGTCCACCTTGGAAACAAGATCAAATACCCTCAACTTCATACCAATCCAAAGATATTTTATCTACATATCCCACCACTTCACCTTACCATGAAATTCATTCATGAAACTATCAACGACCTTCACAAGATCAAAATCCTTTAAGTCTTAATGCCACCTTTGACAAGGAAAATATCTATCTAGTTCATGTACCCTATAAATTTATCATACCACCATCCAATCAAATTCCTATCCCTAAGCAATTATGTCCTAGTCCTAAGCCATTGGCCTCTCCACCTTCTAACCCACCAAATTATTCATTACCCCCACCATCTAATCCTCAGTCAAATCTATGCCCTACATTCAAACATTTTAAAAGTGAAACTATGGCATTACCCAAATCCACCCATCCACCTATAAAGGAAGTGACCCAAGGGATACTAGCAAGGAATAAAACATCACCATGGCATCCAACTCATATGTTTGAACCTACTAAAGAGTCTTCAAACATCATGCCCACTCTTATAACCCCATCATGTAGTCTCCCCCATTGAGACCAAGTCAACCTCCATCATGTCTCCATCTAGAAAATGTCGAGCCTATTCAAGATTCATCCCATTTAACTTCCATTCAAGCAACCCAAGAGTTATATAAGGAGTCTAATCTGAAGCATGTGGAAACATCAAGCCCTAGTCCTAATTAAGATAAAATCACTTTCATCCAACCTATCCATAACCTATATATTTTCTATTATCAAGATATTACCTATGAAGAAGCTATCTATGAGTAACTTGATCCTATACCAATCCATGAGCAAGATATACCACATGCACCTTCACCTAGTCCTATCCATGATCCATCAACATCCACTTCCCTTGATGAGACATATTCCTCCAAAGAACACATATAAGATCAAACAAATACCTTGGATCTAAGTTAACACAATGCTAATCAAGATCCTACTGATCCTCCATCATATGTTATTGGTCTATCCACCTTCATCCATGAGTGTTTTTCTTTAGGACTTTTGTGCCTATAGCACACACACCCCATTTAGACTGAAGACCCCCTCTTTCCTTTTTCCTTCATCTGGTCATTTTTTCCTTTACCTTGTTTTGCATGTTTCCATTTTTGATCTTAGATTGATCATATGCAATAAAGTCACCAACATCCCTTTGGCCAAAATCACCACCCCAAAATTTGCTAAGTCTTTTTCTTTTATGAAAAATGCCCCTATAGGTTTCCCTTGGTCTTTAGCTAATGCGGACCTGCATTTGTGAGTCTCCCTTTGTAGGTCGCTATTACAACTTCGCCACTAAGTAGCAGCTAACCCAAGGCTTCCGCCCACATGGTGGGCTCCGTGTTGTCCTTCACCGCTTGGATTTTTGCTGATGACCGACCTAGCTCAGGTTTTTGCAAATTCCATCTACTCAACCTACCACCATACCTAGGATTTATTGTGTGCATTAACGATTGATTTGCCTATAAAACTAGGGGTCGAACCTATCATTTTCACCCCTAATTTTCAAAATTTTGACGGTGAACTAGGAGATCGATCCTGCGCGAGATCTTTCAACGAGATTCAAGCCAATTTTTCTTTATGGTTGCACATGATTTAAAGGTAAGTGCACATCACATTTTTGTTGTGTGATTAGACTTTAAGGAATTAGGGTTATCTGATAATAAAATATTTTAAATGAAGCCCTAGGTCACCCCCAATGGTCTAGCTCCATGCCTAAAATTGTCTTGAATATTCAAAACCCTTGACGTCTATGAAAATCATTTCTTCATATTCATGTGGATTCCTGCTTCACCCTCGTTGTTCTTTGTGTGGCAAGGAAGTCCTTGTGGCCTGCACCATTGCTACTGTTGCCCATGTTAACATTGGAAAAACTAGGAAAAAATGGCTAAGTCTTGAACCTTGTGTGGGAGTTCCCATGCGGATGTCCACTTGCGGCCTACTATCACTTTGTCATCATTGTTTATCGACCAAACCATCATGACTCCCCACAGTGTGGGATCCACATTCATCATAGCCAACAAATGGATTGAGCCCATCATCTAAATTTTTTGCTAAGTTCAAGCTTCTTGTGGGCCACTGCGTTGAGCTTGTCATCATCCCATCGCCCTTGTTTAGCAGAAAGGTCACCCCATCCACCCACAATGTGGACTCCACGCCTATCATAGCCTCCTTTTTCTGCTAAGAAAAATGCTAAGTTAAATCTCATTATGGGCGAAACTTTGCAGATAGTTGTCTATGGGTCGCCACTGGGTCTTTTCTGCTATCTTACCGCCAAGTGACCTCATCTTCCCGCAAGGCAGGTTCTGCAAGAGTTTTCTCCCTTCGCAAATCTTGAAGACCGTCAATGCATAAATTAAGTTCATGGGACTGTTGCGGGTCCTCCTATGTGGACCATCGCTTGCAGACCACCGTTCTTCCAAGGCCGTTCCTTGATGGAAAACATTCGACGGTGGCCTAATGGTTCCTTTCTACACATCCCAAAATGATCAAACTCCAAGGCACAAATCCTAGCTGCTCGAGGTGCCCGTGGGTCCTGCAATTTTGACTTCCACATGTGGTCCGTTGTTCCCTGAAAGCAGCTAACTCAACAACTAAACCTAAGCATCCTTCCACTCTACGATGCCCACATGCCCCAAACCCACAAGAACAATAAAGCCTAAACTAACGACTACGGGTGCCTCATTGGTCAATTTTGCACATGCCCAATCACTTCATAAGAAATTTGATCACCAATCAAGCAATGTGGAATTTTTGTTGTGGGTGGCCGCCTGTGGGTCTTTGTGGCACCAGAGCCATTTTCTCACTACCTTCATTCTTATGAATTTTGCCTACGGGAAACTCGCATCCCTAGGACCGCATTTGTGCAAATGATCCAAATGAGACTTAAATGTTGAAGGATGATGAATTCTATGATCTTTTGTTAATGTATTAATGAATCTAATTCTTGATTTACAAGATTTTTTTGATATTCACCTGAATTTATATGTAAATTCACTTACTGCATCTTTTGCATGTAATATTTATGGAGCCTACTGCGGGTCCATCAAGAAGGCCCATTGAGAAATTTGAATAAGGAAAGAGCACATTGCTCCAGTGACCATTCATTTTATGCTCGCCTCTCCTCCTAACACCCATCAACAAAACTAGTGTTAGAAGGAGGCCTATGCTAAGGAAGTCAGTGTCAAAACTGCAAAGGGTGAACTTGAAGGGAACAAGAGGGAGTTACCTTATTCTTCACCAAATGATTATGATTGTTAAGGAGCTATCCATTCATAATCAGGAGCAACATATCTTCTTCTCAATGACACAAATCTGCAAGAGGATTCACTTGATTAGAGGAAGGATGTTGCAAATACACCAACAAGAAGTCAACTTTCAACAATTTCAGCTACAACAGAGAAGGTAACTAGAGGAAAAAATAACTATAGTGGCTAAAAGACAAAATAGGCTACAATACAAAATAGAGAAGAGGAAAAAATAGTCTATTTTAAATATGAAATATTGGGGGTAGGTGAAACCCTAATGTAGAAAGTCTCTGAGCCACACATTGTAATTAGATCTTGGCCATTCATTTCACTTTTGGAAAACTATAAATAGGGGCTTGCAATCCTCATTTCTAAGGTGGTGAGTTGTTGTAAGAGGCATATTGAAGTAATAGAAGGAAGCATTGAAGTTAGTTGTTTTCTTTGAGCTTTCTCATTGTGCATGCATGATTCAGCCTCCATGATTATTTTAGTTTGTTAGTTTCTTGAATGGCTTTAATGGTGTTTGTTGTTATAGTATTTGATGAACTTTGAGCCCATACTTTTGGAAATTTTTGATGGAAAAATGCTATGTAAATTTATCCTCGACTTGTTTACTTGCTACACTTTAGTTCAATTGTATGTTCATGAGGTGAATGCACAATCTAAATATTTGCAAAGACCCCTTGAAGATTGCATTGGTTTTTGATTAGTTGAAAAAGGGGAGCTCTACATAGAACATCACTCTTTCTCTTACTAACATTCAATAGTGTCCTAAGAACCCTAATAGGATTGACTATCAACCTCTCAAGGTGAGTTAATACACAATTAGGAGGACTTAGTAGGGGGTGTCCTTTCAAATTTAATGGGTTCACCACCAAGAAAATGCTTGAGAAAATAATGTTTGAAAACACACTATGAAATGTAAAACACTTAAAATGAGCTAAATGAAGCTTACAAATACTGAAAATGAACAACTCCAAGTTAGGGTATGTGTACTTGGGGAACCTAGAGAGGAAAATAGGATTCTAGAAATGTAAATAGACTACCAAAATATTCCTTGGAGGATTAAGATGCCCAAGATGTTGTTTTAGTCCCACTGCTATTTTTCAAGGAAAACACAAAATATTTGAATGACATAACATAATTCCAAAGATTCGATGAAAGATTCCACCTAGAGTACTAAGATGCCCTTGCTACCGTCTTAGTCCCAATCTGAATTTTTGAAAAGTTTGAATGTGGTCTTGAGCTCCCAGATCAAAAATTACTTCCTCTTGGATCTTAGGTTTTGAAACAGCCAGATCTGATCTGTAAGTGAGTTTTCGTGAAGATAACAACCTTGCAATGGGTGATCCCACAAAGCTGGTTTACAATTTCTAAGAGGAACTGATTTTTGCTGAAATCACATATTTTTAGAAAAATATAATGATTTAAGCCTTTAAAATTTTTATTTTAAGGATTCCAATTGAAGAGGGTTTTATCAAACCACCTTAGATCAAACCCCCTTGGATAGAACCTCGCTAGTTTTAAACCATACCTATAAATGACTCTCCTTTACACCTATTAAAATGCTGATAAAAAATCACTTTTGATTTACCTTTTGGGGGATCAAATGAATTCATTTAAAATTTATTTCAAATTATTATGGTAGTCCTCTAAATGAGCTATCCCACGAATATAATTTTAATATGTTTTGGTTTTATTATGTATGTGTTTTTTTCTTTTTATTAAACATAGGTTTTTCACCGAAAATCAAGCTCTTTGTTTTGCACATGTGGAAAAATAGAAAATTATCAAAATAAATTTATTAAAAATATGTTTGTGCTGGGTATTGATATCCTTGATCCATTAAAAAAATAAAAATTGAATTTTGATACATACAAAAAACGTTATGTTGTATACAATCCACCTATGTCTGAATTGCAATTGGTTTGACTTCAAAACTCTATTAAGGAAAAAATATTCAATAAAAAACTATGAGACCAAATTTAAGTGCTAGATATCATAGTTACAAATCTAAATTCGAAAAAATTAGAATTTTATCCTTCATACAAAAAAAGTTATGTTGTATACGATGAGCGTCACTTTTTTAAAATGTTGTTTTCTGAAAAAAATCAATTTTCGTGGGAGATGGAAAAAAGAAGTGCAATATTATTCCAAACATTTTGAAAAAAATATTTTTAGAATCTATAGACAAAATATTATGAGACTCTAGTTTGCATCATCTTCAAATTGCTCATAGTTTGGCCGCTATAGGTGCCCAAATGTGAAGATTTAGTTAAAAATAATAATTTCAGTGTCTAGTTTGGCCAAAACTTGTAAACCACTATTGTGGGATCACCCCAATGCAACTTTGCAACTTTGAAAACTTTGCACTCCAAGTGATCTTCAAATTTTCAACCTAGATCTGAAATACAAATACACAAGAGAGGGAAAACTTGCTGATTGTTAGTGAATGGGGGTTTTCCTTGGTCAAACCCCTTGTAGGTAATTAAACCAAATGATGAAATGAAGCATGAAACATGAAATATGTAGATAATATCACCTTGTATGATGTCTTGTGAAGAAAATATACAATCTACCATGTAGTGGCCATGAAGAATGTAGATCTTGGATCCTTGGATTTTATGTGAATAATGGTTGTAGATAGATCTTCAATGCTACATCCACAATCTTGTCTCAACAACATGAATGGATGCACTAAACCCTCGACATGATGCTTGAATCTTGATGATGGCTCCAAATACTTCTTGAATTTCTCTTGAATGCTCTTGTGAACTTAATTTGACTATAATGAATGTTCTCACAAAAGACTTGGATTGAATTGAGTGAAGGAACCTTGTATTTATACTAATTCATGCTTAACATCCCAAAATTACACCACGACAAGCTGACATATGAGATCATTAATTAAAGGAGGCTAAATCCCACCTAAATTTGAAATTGGACCTCGAAAATAAGCCAAGGAGGACTAGGACACCCTTAGTGGTGTATTAGTCCCGACGCTCAATTCTTGGGGCATAGACTCCAAAAAGGGACCTAATTGAGAGGTTTCAAAATCAAGGTCCCAAGACCCATGGAGGACAAAGACGCATAAGGTGGCATCTTAGTACCAGTCCACAATCAGGGATGCACATAAATAAACATTAAATGATCATTTATCTTTTGATGTTTGTCAAGATTTTCCATAAAAATATAGTTTATTAGTCTTTTGGATGCAAAATAGGACCAATTAAGCCATAAATGAGCATAAATAAAGCAAGGTGGGCCCAAATAAGTGTGAAAATGCAAGGGTATGCATTTTACTATGTTGCATTTAGCCCCCACTTTAGTGAGAGGATGAACTTGCTTCAAACTCACACTAAAGTAGCCAACCATGCAATCAAGAGGGGTTCAAATGTACAAATGTTAGTAAGATAGGATGACAATCGATCAAGAGGGATGATTAAGCCTGCAAGGTCAAAATCTTATGAAAAAAAAATATAGGCACAAAGGAACACACTTGTGGATGATATGAAGCCATAAGTAGATTGCAAGCATACACCATCAAATATAGGAAAAATGGAAAAAAGAAAAAAGAAGAAAAACTAAAATGGATCAAGCTTTGATTGGTCGTCTAACATGGTAGACTGGTTCTAGGCTTGAAGAGGGTTTACAAGTGGAATGCATTGTTCACTATGAAAATAAAACACACACTCACAAGGGCTAGTGGGAGCTAGTTGTCCACTAGGTGAGCCCTAGGAAGTCCATACCAACATCATACCCCTATGACTGTGATAAGGACAAGAAATTTCATGCTCACAAGGGCTAGCGAAGCTAGTTGTTCACTAGGTGAGCCCTAGGGGACCATATCAAAGCCATACCTCCATGACTTTAATAAGGTACAAAAAAAAATTAACACAACAAGAAAGAGAGATGCTCAAAGGGATTTTGCTTAGTTCATACAAGGTCTCTTCTTAGGGAACATTGTGCTTAATGTTTCCAAGATATGACAAGTCAAATAAATATCACACTCTTGCAAGAAATCAAATCCAATGACACAACCAAGAAAGAAACACATCGTAGGAAGAAATAAAATTGCACAATGAAACATGAGTGTCGATGTATAACCCGACTTTAAAGTAGTTGCTAACACCATTGTTGTGAGCAATTGATTTAAAGTAGAAGAAGACATGAGAGCTTATTCAAAAAGGCTTATGTCAAGTCATATGTATCCGATAAGCTACATCATGAAAATGAAATGGGTTTCCCCAAAAATGTCACATGTGAGCCAACTTAAGGCATGTTGCCCACATTCCAAGCTTGCTCTTATATGTACATGAAAGGTGGTCAAATAGCCAAAAGAGAAAACAAAAAGTGACATATGAGGACAAGGTTGTCTAAACCCTTTCCCCCACTTAGTGCAAGACAAAGATGAGCTGAATAGGATGAGAATAAGTTTTAGTTAGAGGAACTAGGTGCTTCAACCCAAGGAAGAGCACCATAGTCCTTAAGATGTTGAATTTTTCTACTCAAATCCTTACATTCATTAGTGGCATGACCATGAACTCTGTGATATGTGCAAAATGAATTCTTGTAGTAAAATTTATTTTATGTTCTTGGAGGGAGAGAAATTAGACGATCTTGGAGGAGCCTCGTCAAGATACTCTCTTGGTCAAAAGTAGGAGATGTTGCTTTGTTTTGCGACAAAGATATATTTTGCTTTGTACAAGATGTCATACTGACACAAGACTCTTTAGATTGTGATATTTTGTTCTCTCCTTTACTAGAGGGTGTAAAATCTACTGAATTTCAATCATTAGTGTTTTGTGTGATGACATTGACATTAAGTGAAGATTTCTTTGTTTCTTTTGTTTCTTGCAAAGAATATTTTGTATTGATGTTGATATTAAGTGAAGGCTTATTTATTTATATCAAAGGACAATAACCAAAACCATTAGTTGTTTCTTGTGTGTTCAGTTCAATAGGGACACAAATGCCTTGTTCTCTAGGACCACATCCTTTTCCACTATAATCAAGTTGTTTCATAAGTTTATAACCTTTTCCATAAAGCTTTTACATTTCTTTAGGATTCAGAGGTTGCGCATGACTAAGTTCATCAAAGTTTGTTGTATTTTGTTCTGAATTAGTCAACGTAGATGCTTTCAAAGGGTCTTCTGAATTTTGCATTGACATTACCACCTTTTCTTTTCCCTTGTCAAAGTCTATGTTTATGATCTTGTATTATCCCATGAATGTTGGTTCAAAATTCAACGATCCCAAATCATCTAGCGATATCATGTTGAAAGGTTTAGGGCATTTGTATTTTTATTGTTCTTGCATGGGTTCCACTTGTGTAGTTGGTTTCAATTTGTTTAAATAATTCTCTTTATCTTTGTTGATGTTCAAACAACTCTATGGTTTAGGATTGACTTCGATTGTATATACTTTGTTGTTGTAGATATACTTCATGATACGATGACGGGTAGAGGGCACAACATGCATCTCATGGATCCATGGTTTGCCTAAAAGGAGATTGTATGAAATATCATGAGCCATAACATGGATCGGGGTTTGTAAGGTAGCCTTTCCAGCTATAATAAGAAAATTGATCACACCAAGTGATTTCTTTCCCACATTATCAAATCCCTTAATAGATAAAGAATCAGGTTGAATTTTTTATTTATCCACACCAAGCTTATCCAAAAGGGTCACGCTACACAAATTAAGGGTTGAACCATTTTCAACAAGGGTTCACTTTATGCCATTTATTTTATATTGAGCTATTATGATGAAGGCCTCACATTGTTTTTGCACTTCCAAAGGGGGGAATTCACTTTGGTGGAAAACAATGTCAACATTTATGCCTTGAATCAGGGTTGCTATGTCATTTAGTTGGGTATTAGAAGGGATAGGAACTTTTTGTAAGGAACTTTGAATCATGTTATGATAGTGGGGGGAGGCTTGGATAAGGTCCCATTAAGATATCTTAGCAGGAGTATTCTTAAGTTATTCGACAAGATCATACTCCTTTCCATTTTGTGAAGGAAAATGAGGGGGGCCTGGTAAGATGGGATTAGGAAATGGGAGGGATATTGAAGGTGTTTTTCTTGGTTGTGGATTGTTCCTAGTGTTGTATGTATGAGAAATGGTATTGTAACTCGGTTCCTGTGAAACATTGTTCTTAGGTGGTTCGAGGATAAGGACATGATTGGTTTGAACTTGTGGTGGATAAATGATAAGTTTAGGCTTGGGAGAGTACTCCAAGGGGTATTTAATGTGCATAAAATTAGAAGACTCATCCTTATTTGCATGATATCTTAGTGAAGGGGAGTCTAAAGTCACTTCAACATCTTCATCTAAGGAATTACTATTTTCAATGTTCTCATTTTCTTCCATTGTGATATCTTCCCTAGTAGGAGAGTTTGTAGGAGAGCTACAAACCAAATGTTCTTGAAATTCAAGGATTGGTTCTTCTAAAATGACTTCATCACAAGTAGGGAAATGATCAATGGTTGAATTTACTTTCTCAATAAGGTTTCCCCTAGGTGTAAAGGGATAAATTTCATCAATAAAAGTATCTTCTTCACAACTAGGAAAGATACCAAGAGAAGAACAAATGTTACTATCATGATTACTTATGGTTGTGTTGTATTTTTTATTAATGTACTATCTACTAAGAGAGGTAAGAGGAGAGAAACAACTAGGAATCTCAAAACTCTCATTGATTAGTTCTTGTAACATCAAAATATCTTCTTCACAAATAGGAGAGATATTAGGAGAAGAACAAATATGATCATTAGGATTGTCCACAATTGTATTCTCTTTCAAAAAAAAACTCTCATAGGGAGGGGATATGAACTTTTTCTTAGTGTGCCTAGAAAGGTAAGGTACTAATATTTTTTACCAAAAATGAAAAGTATTTTTAACCATCTTATGCAATGTTGTAATAATGTAAACAATGTATATCCAAAGATACAAAACACATGTATCCAATGTATGCAAAACTTTAAGAATGAAAAAAATGTATATCCAAAAATGAAAAGAACTTTTATCAAAATTATGCAAAGTTTTATGAATGTTAACATTGCGCATGCAAAAGTGAAAAGTACTTTTATCCATATTATGCAAAGTTTCAAAAATGTAAACTTTTTCAGATTTTCAAACCTAAAACAAGGTAATTTACTAACTACACTATGCAATAGACTAAAAAAGAGATGTTGTAAATTCCATTTTGAATGTTGAAAATATAGTGAATGAAGACTAATTAAGCTAGATTCACTAAATTTGATGAAACAACAAATCATAAAACTAAAACAAGAAAGTAACTACAGCAAACTAAAGCACAAAAATGCAATTTCAAACCCTAAAAAACTGAAAATTAAGAGTAATAAGGGAATAATACACCAATAAGGGCGTCTTATTCCTCCTGGTGAAATTTTGAGTTTTCAAAAGCTGAAACAAATAATAAATGGTTCAAACATGGATCTGAGATAGGAATCCAGAGAGGGACTAAGACATCACCAAGGGTGTTTTTGTTCGAGTTACAATTTTTTTTTCAAAAAATAAGACAATTCTGGGTTGATAATAGTGTTCTCAGATCGCCTATCCAGGGCCCTGAAGTTTGGAAATAGAAAATTGTGCAAACGAATGCAAGAAAAAGTAACTAGTGACAAGAAATTGGATGCAAAAGTAAATGCATTTTTTTTTTCAATTTTGAATGCAATAACAATGTTTCTAAATGTAATTAAGAATATGAACAATTCACTTTTCAATTTTCCAATGAGATAAGATGATGCAAGAAACCAAAATGCAACCTATATGCACTTTCACTAATGCAAATATGAGAAAACCTAGATGAAATTTCACTAAGGATAAGAAATCCTAGGTGCAATTTCAATAATACAAAATGCAATGCAAGAATGAATGTGTTAGAATCATAAAGTAAAATGAAAAGGTAAGGAAAGAATCCAAGAGAGTATGTAATGGAAGAGATTTTCCAAACACTAAGAGAGAAATAGAGATATTTTCCTTCAATAGATCAAACACAAGCTCACCAAAAAATGCTCCAAGAACCAAGGCAAGAACACAAGGATTTGAAAGGGGAAAAGAAAGAAAAAACCCCTTGTGAATAATAAGAATATGGCACAAATCCTAAAGAATGAGAGCAATAAGCTCAATACAATAATGAGAGCAAGAAGGGAATGTGAGAAGAAATGAGAGAATGGAGAAGATTATTGAGCAAGTGTGTGAGAGGAATCTCTTAAGTAGATATGAGTGGTGGAGTTTGCATGTAACTCCCATCTCCTATGAATGCCACGTTCCTATTGTGTGTGTGACAAATGTGTGATTCCTCTTAAGGAGGAATATCTATTTTCCTTATTAAAGGAATTACAAGAAATGACATGTCCTCCTACTTGGACTAGAGGACAAATACAATATAGGATACCTTGGTTTATCCTTTTAAATACATATTTTCACCAAGGAAAGATTAATTTCTATTTACTTAAGTTTACTATTTTCCTTATTAAAGGAATTACAAGAAATGACATGTCCTCCTACTTGGACTAGAGGACAAATACAATATAGGATACCTTGGTTTATCCTTTTAAATACATATTTTCACCAAGGAAAGATGGGGAGTTTACATCAAGGGGTATCAAAAATTATTACAATGAAATTCAAATTTCTCTCTAGAAAGAGGTTTTGTCAAAATATTTGCAACTTGATCTTCACCCTTGCAATAGATGAGGGAGACTTTCTTTTCTTCAATTTTCTCTCTAATGAAGTGGTGGTGGAGTGAAATGTGCTTTGACTTTGCATGGTAAACCGGATTCTTCGCCAAGGCTATTGCACTTTGATTGTCACAATATAGAGTTGTAGGTTCTTGTTGAGGTAGACCCAAATCTTCAAGTATTCTTCTAAGCCATAAAGCTTCTTTAGAGGCATTAGTACAACTTTTGTATTCAGCTTCGGTAGAGCATAGAGAAACAGATTGATCTTTTTTACTTTTCCAAGATATAGCACCTGAACCAAGAAAGAAACAATACCCAAAAGTAGATTTCCCATCATTGGGGTCTCCACCTAAATCTGAATCAGTAAAGCCTTTTAATGTAAAAACATAATTTGCATCATAAAATAATCTTACATCAAGAGTACCTTTAATATATCTTAATATTCTTTTAGCAATTTTGAAGTGTGTTTGTTGAGGTTTGGACAGAAATCTTGAAACTAAACTAACACTAAAAGATATATCAGGTCTAGTTAGAGTTAGATAATTTAAACTTCCTACAAGTTGTCTATAAGGAGTAGCATCTATAAATGGAGTCTCCATATCTATCATTAACTTAGTTCCTAATTCACAAGGAGTTGAAACATGGTTAGCATCATTCATATGAAATCTATCAAGAAGATCTTTAGCATATTTACTTTGAGAAATAAAAATACCCTTAGGGGTTTGCCAAATTTGCATTCCTAAGAAGTAATGTAGAAGACCTAAATCAATCATTTGAATTTTTTTGGTTAAGTTGAGATTTAATATCAGAAATTAAATGGTTAGAACTTAAAGTAAGAATCAAATCATCAACATATAGAATGATAATAATAATGTCATCTTCACTATGCTTGATATACAAGTTAGGATCATTCTTACTTCTAGTAAAACCTTGAGAAATAAAGAAAGCATTGATTTTAGAATACCATTCTCTAGGAGATTGTTTTAAACCATAGATAGATTTCTTTAGTTTACATACAAGATGTTCATTACCTTCTTTAATAAAACCAGGAGGTTGAGACATATAGATTTATTCATGTAAATCACCATTTAAAAAGACACTTTTAACATCCATTTGGTGAATAGGCCAATTCATTTTTGCAGCTAAAGCAAGAAAAACTTTAATGGTAGGCATTTTTGCAACAGGAGCAAAGGTCTCATTATAGTCTATTCCTTCAACTTGAGAAAAAACTCTTGCTACTAGTCTAGCTTTAAACTTACTAATCTCATTATTAGCATTCAACTTAGTTTTGTATAACCATTTACATGAAACTAGATTTTTGCCATGAGGTAAAGTAACTAAATCCCAAGTATTATTAGAAGTTAAGCTATCACATTCTTCTTGCATTGCATTTTTCCAATGGGGTTGATTTTTAGCTTGAGAAAAGGTTTGAGGATCTTTAGAATGCATAAGAGAAGACATTAAGGCATAGTTACAATAATTAAGTCTCCTAGGTTTAAGTCCACCCATTCTAGTAATATAATCATCACCTTCATAAGTAAATTTTTAACCCATTTAGGATTTCTCTTTGAAGTAATGGAAATATCACTTTGAGGGGTAAATTCATCATTTTCATCATCACTATGAGGAATAAATTCATCATTATCATCATGAACACAATTATCACCATCATGAGCAAAATTATCACTAGTAGGAGTAGAAATATTCTTACCATCATCATCATCATCTTTTTTAATACTAGTAGGAATAGAAATAGGTGCATTAGGAGTAGGGTTTAGAATAGGAGGTTGGTCCTCCATGAGATCAAGAATACCCCCTTTAAATTCATCATCTTGGACCTTGGAACAATCATGTACTTCATTTTCTGCAATAATAACATCTCTTGCAATATATACCTTGTTAGTAATACGATCATAAACTCTATAACCTTTAGTAGATTCATCATAGCCAACAAATGTATATGAAGAAGTTTTAGAATCTAATTTGTAACTTTTTTTTTTTGGGTGTGTGAACATAAGCAATAGATCTAAAAATTCTCAAATGTTGTAAATTGGGTTTCCTACCAGACCATGCTTCCTCAGGAGTTATATTTTGCAAGGCTTTAGTAGGAGTTCTATTAAGGATATAAGTGGCACAAACCATTGCTTCAGCCCAAAACTTGTAATGCAAATCTTTAGCATGTAACATACATCTAGCCATTTCCACAATAGTTCTATGCTTCCTTTCCACCACACCATTTTGTTGTGGTGTATAAGGAACGATAAGCTGATGTTTTATACCAAAAGATCTCAAGTAAGAATGAAAAGAATTATTAACATATTCAGTACCATTATCTGTTCTAAGAATTTTAAGTTTAGAACCAGATTGCCTTTCCACAAACATATGAAATTTAGAAAATGTGTCAAGAACTTGATCTTTAGTATGCAAGAAGTAAATCCAAATTCTTCTAGTGAAATCATCCACAAAGGTAAGAGCATACTTTGAACCTTGTATGGATTTGTTCTCCATTGGACCCAAAAGATCACTATGAATAAGATGTAACTTATGAGACGCCCTCCATGAAGTACCATGAGGAAAGGGCTCCCTTTTCATTTTTCCACTCATGCACCCTATGCATGTAAGTTTAGATGGAACAATATGTGGTAATCCTTCAACCATGTTAGATTTTAGCATCAAAGAAATATAATCAGAATTCAAATGGCCAAGCCTTTCATGCCATCTATTGAAATCAATATTTACTTTCAAAGAGTACCTATAAGAGGCAAACTCATAGAATTTAAACAAGTTATCATGATCCAACTTAGCATTAGCAACAAAATGATCAGTGTTAGGATCAATAATAGAGCACATATCCTTATGAAATTCAACTTTGTAATCTTGACATAATTGAGCAACTGAAAGAAGATTGGATTTCAATTCAGGAACATAAAGAACATTGTGTAATTTACCATTTGGAACATTAACGTCACCAACTCCATCAACTTTGCAACTACTATCATCAGCTAATTGAATAGGAATATTAGTAGTATCAGGTTGCAAAGACTCAAAAACTTCTTTGTGAGATGTAACATGATGAGAAGCGCCACTATCAATAATCCATTCTAATGCATTAGAAGCTTTATAACAAGCAGTAAAAGCACGACAAGTTTGATTACCTTTATTTTGATTGTTGTTATTCATGGGCTTCTTATCATTTTTCTTTTTAAAACAATCATTAGTTAGGTGACCATCTTTACCACAATAAGTACAATGTGGTTTCCAATTTTGTTGATTATTGTAGTTATTATTATTATTGTTGTATGATGGCCTAGAATTAGACCTGTTGTTTGAATAACTATTATTATTATGATTATTATTATTTCAATAACCATTATTATGATGATTATTGTTATTGTTACGATAATTATTGTTGTTATTGGAATAATTTTTGTTATGATGATTATTATGAGACTTATTATTGGGATTTTGTGTTTTAGATACAAAAGCATGTTCAAAAGATTTAATAGTACCAAATTGCACTAATTTTGCCTCCTCTTAACGCAATTTTTTTTGAAAAATAGGATAAGTTAAAAGAGGAGCTAAACTAGAAATAGCAAGCTGAGAGTGGATGTTAGTGATGAATTGCTGAAACTCTTTAGGGAGACATTTCTTAAGTATTATAGTGATCAATCTAATATCTATAAGAGTAAAAATTAAACCATTTAATTGAGTTCTAATAGCATCAAAATTGAGTAGAAATTCATCCATTGATTTAAAATTTGTATACCTTAGATCTTCCAAGTTGTCTTGGAGTTGAATCTTACGTGATTCAGAGGGGTTGTCATAGGTTTGCTTCAAGATGTCCCATGCTACATGAATTTTGGTGTAATGTTCAATCAAGACATAGAGATCGGGACTGATGGAGAGTCCAATTAGATTGAGTGCTTCATCGTTCTTACCTTGCCATGCATCCTTGTCAGCTAGTTCATGCGTCGCATCTGTGGCCACTTCAAGTAATTTTTTAAAACAAAATAGAAATGAAACATGAGTTTTCCATTGATGATAGTTAGAGCTATTAAGTTTAATTTCCAGTATAAGAGTAGACATGATGATACAATCAAGATAAAGATAACAAAATTACAATTATGAAGTTTGAACAGATAGAGATTTAAGAAAATTTTAAAATTTTCTTAAATGCTTAAAAAAAAGAATATGATAAGAGTGAAATATCTAATAAATAGATAATTTGAACAATGTTAAACAATTATATTGGATTTGTTTACTCAAAATGACATTAACAAAAAATTTGTAAAACTTACATGAATTGAATTTGAATAGAGATTTGAGCAAAAGAATTAAGTAAAATAACCGAGATTACGATAATGATGAAGAGACGATTTAAAAAATTGAAATGATATAATGATTTGATTTTTAAAAAAATGATAAAGAATCTAATGATTAAACTATGGAAGAGAAGGGCTGCAAAAAAAAATGATTAGAACCTGCATAAATCAGAACTATGTTAAAGTGAGAAACCTGCAACTGGAATTATTCTCAAAAAGTGCAGAGATAAAAATAAAAATGTTTGCAGAGATATGATTGTCTCAGAAATATAGTCCTAGTGCAGGGGCAATATCTCTCAAAATAACCGTTGGATTTGGCTGATGTTTGGATATGATTTGTCAAACCTAATTACAAAGGATCTCACCGGAGCGATTAGAAAAATGAAATCAGAAACTAAATTTATGATCCACTGAGTATGAGTCTATAAAACTGTCTTCAAAATGACAATCACAGAATGGTTTAAATGGATAGCAAGGAAGAAAATATATAATAACAGAGACAAATAAGAAACAGAGATAGAGATCAAAGAAAGATATGTTTATAAACCTGCAGAGATATAGAAAATAGTTAGAAATCAAATAAACTCTGATAAATTTACAAAGATTTATATTAAAAAAACAGAGGTTAAGGAATAGATGAATAAGAGATCTTAAGTTAATCCTGCAATAAAAGTTAGATAAATAGATTTATAGCAAAGCGAATGCAAGAAGCAAATTTGCTAATAAGATAGTTAGAGAACTGAATGAAAAATGCATAAAAGAGAAAACCCTTGCAGTTGCCCGATAGAGGATGAGTTAGAACTTAAAAAAAACTTGAAATAGATATGAAAATATTTAGATCTGGTGGCAAGCCATCCAAAACTAGTTAAATAAAAGTTAGATTCAATAAAAAATGATGAAGTAAGGTGTTAGATTGCAAGAAAAAAAAATGAATAAAAAACCTGCAAAATAATGGTTAGATAACAAAAAAAAATGCTTTCTCCTTTACAACTAAAATATTCTTCAGCTATCCCTGCATGCACACTCAAAAGCAAGGATTAAACTTGCTCTGATACCATATTAGAATCATAAAGTAAAATGAAAAGGTAAGGAAAGAATCCAAGAGAGTATGCAATGGAAGAGATTTACCAAACACTAAGAGAGAAAGAGAGAGATTTTCCTTCAATAGATCAAACACAAGCTCACCAAAATGCTCCAAGAACCAAGGCAAGAACACAAGGATTTGAAAGGGGAAAAGCAAGAAAAAACCCCTTGTGAATAATAAGAATATGACACAAAGCCTAAAGAATGAGAGCAATAAGCTCAATACAATAATGAGAGTAAGAAGAGAATGTGAGAATAAATGAGAGAATGGAGAAGATTATTGGGCAAGTGTGTGAGAGGCATCTCTTACGTAGAGATGAGTGGTGGAGTTTGCATGTAACTCCCATCTCCTATGAATGCCACATTCCTATTGTGTGTGTGACAAATGTGTGATTCCTCTTAAGGAGGAATATCTATTTTCCTTATTAAAGGAATTACAAGAAATGACATGTCCTCCTACTTGGACTAGAGGACAAATACAATATAGGATACCTTGGTTTATCCTTTTAAATACATATTTTCACCAAGGAAAGATTAATTTCTAATAGAATGCAACCTAGATCTAGGAATTTAAAGGAATCCAAATAAAAAAAAGAGGAATGCTCAAAGAAGTCTCGTTCACCAAAATGATTAGTTGAAAAAGGGGAGCTCTACATAGAACATCACTCTTTCTCCAAATAACATTCAATAATGTCCTAAGACCCCTAATAGGATTGACTATAAACCTATCAAGGTGAGCCAACTCACAATTAGGAGGACTTAGGAGGGGTTCTTTTAGATTTTAGGTGTTCACCACCAAGCAAATGCTTGGAAATGATAATGTTTGAAAACACACTATGATATGCAAGACACTTAAAATGAGCTAAATGAAGCTTACAAATATTGAAAATGAACAACTCCAAGTTAGGGTATGTGTACCTAAGGAACCTGGAGATGAAAATAGGATTCTAGAAATGTAAAAAGACTACCAAAATATGCCTTGGATGGCTAAGATGCCCAAGATGGTGTTTTAGTCTCGTTGCTATTTTTTGGGGCAAACACAGAATCTTCGGATGATGAAATAGAATCCTGAAGAAACTCTAAAAGATTCCACCTATAGGACTAAGATTCCCTTGCTACCATCTCCGTCCCGATCTGAATTTCTAAAAATTTTGAATGTAGTCCTGAGCTCCTAGATCAACAATTGCTTCCTCTTGAGTCGCAGGTTCTGAAATAGTCAGATCTGACTTGTAGGTGAGTTTTCGTGAAGATGAAAACTTTCCAATGCAACTTTTCAACTTTGACAACTTTTCACTCCAAGTGATCTTCAATTCTTCAACCTAGATCTGCAAATACAAATACACAAGAGAGGTAAAACTTATTGATTGTTAATGAATGGGAGGTTTCCTTGGTCAAACCCCTTGTAGGTAATTAAACCAAATGATGAAATGAATCAAATGAAGCATGAAACAAAAAAATATGTAGATAATATCACCTTGTATGATGTCTTGTGAAGAAAATCTGCAATCTACCATGAATAATATAGATCTTGGATCCTTGGATTTTATGTGAACAATGGTTGTAGATAGATCTTTAATGCAACATCCACAATCTTGGCTCAACAACATGAATGGATAAACTAAACCCTTGACATGATGCTTGAATCTTGATGATGGCTCCAAATACTTGATGAATTGATCTTAAATGCTCGTGTGAACTTAATTTGACTATAATGAATGTTCTCACAAAAGACTTGGATTGAAATGAGTGAAGGAACCTTGTATTTATACTAATTCATGCTTAACATCCAAAAATTACACCACAACAAGCTAACATATGAAATCATTAATTAAATGAGGCTAAATCTTTCCCGAATTTGAAATTGGACCAAGAAAATAAGCCAAGGAGGACTAAGACACCCTTGGTCACGTCTTAGTCTTAAGGCTCAATTCTTGGGGCATAGACTCCAAAAAGGGACCTAATTGAGAGGTTTCAGAATCAGGGTCCCAAGACCCATGGAGGACAAAGACGCCCAAGGTGGTGTCTTAGTCCCAGTCCACAAATCAAGGACACATAGATAGAAACATTAAATGGTCATTTATCTTTTGATGTTTTTTTGGATTTTCCATAAAAATATATAGTTTATTAGGCTTGTGGATGCAAAATAGGACCAATTAAGCCATAAATGAGCATAAATAAAGCAAGATGGTCCCAAACAAGTGTGAAAATACAAGGGTATGAATTTTACTACACTACAACTTTGTGTAGCTATAGCTTTCTTTGGTCAAGCAAAACATAGTTTTATGGGAGTCTGTCTACTGTAGCATCCTCCATCGTTATGGTTCATTCATAGCTTTAGATTTAGGAACTTCTCTCAAACCTTTCCTATTTTAATATTTATTTTAGATCTTTGTTAGTTTAGGATTCCAAGCACCATAACAATGTGAAACTTGGTGATTGAAGTGAGTTTCAACTTGTTGTTCTGAGTGGGCACCCACTGTTCATTCATTTCCAGAACTTCTGAAACTCCATTTGCAGACTCAAAATCCCATGCTTTGTAAACCATAAAGGTCTCCTTGTGATTACCATAAAATAACATCAACCAATTGAATTATTCCAAGTATTATCATGACCTGACACCCGAAAGACCTTGGGTGATTTTCTACAACTTAGTTTTAGAAAATTACCTTTCACGAGAGATAGCATACTTGTATGTTGTCTATATTGATAGGTGAAAAAACACCCATCAACAAGGATAAAAAAAACATTTATCCACTTCACCTTCTTCATCTAATAATGAAATCAAGTCTAGTTTCCAAAACACACCTAGTCCCATTATCCATCACATACTCCAAAACATGAACTACCAAAGTAAATTTTTAGGCCTTCATGAACAAGTTATTTTGGATCCCATCCATGTCAAAGTCCCTCCACACACATTTGGCCTTGGATACTCACCCCAAGGAAAATAAGCTAAATATGTTGGTACTTCCTGCATCCATCCTAAGTCCTCTTTCCACCATAAATCCTATCATACGCCTAAAACATATGTTGCCATCCCTCCTCCATCATCTTACAAATTTCAAAAGCATGTGATCATACACCTTCCACCATCAACTTTACCACCATTTCTTCCAACTCCTAATATCCCTCCATCTAATCTACCTTCGTTACTTCCAACATCTAATATTTCTATTATACAATCCCCTTATCCATCCATCCATAAATTTTCTAAAAATCCTATTCATGACCAATCAATTCACACATTGTCTAAACATGAAGCTTCCACTCATTCCACTATACCCATGGGATTCAAAAGTAAATATTTCAATGCCTCTACCTATAAAGTAAAAAATCCTAAGGGTCCCCATGTCTTAGGGAAAAAAAGTGAAGAATCAAAGAAAAATCCATCTAAAAAGCTATATAAGACCATACCTCCAAAATAAAAGTCTAAAAACAAAATGGTTTGGGTACCTAAGTAAAAAAAAATCAAGTCAAACGAGGAATCCACATCAAAAAATCCCAACCATCCACTCCCACCTCACATTCCCACTCTATTCAAGAATCTCATATTCCATCCCACAAGCAAAATAAAATTCATTAAAATATTAAGTCTATGTGGGTACCTAAAGCACTTCATCACCCATCTCCCTAGAAAACATCTAGATTGCTTCCTACACCCCCTCCACATCAAAAGATTCAACGTTTATCATAGTTTGTGCAACCATTGGTCATGGTTCCCTTCTATTTCATAACAATTCCACCTACCTCCATCTCCTCATCCTTCACTCATTATCCTACTATAGTGTAGTAAAATGCATACCCTTGCATTTTCACACTTGTTTGGGCGCGCCTTGCTTTATTTATCCCTCTTTATGTCTTAATTGGTCCTATTTTGTGTCCACAAGCCCTATGAGTTGCATATTTTTTTGGATAATCCCAAAATTCTCCAATGCATAAATGATAATCCAATGATTCTCATTTGTTTGTCCTCGATTTTTGGTCGGGACTAAAACTCCACCTAGGGCATCTTTGTCCCCCAAAGGTCTCGGGACCCTGATTTTGAGGCATCTTAATTGGGCCCCTTTATGGTGTTTGTGCCCCAAGTTTCATGACTTGGGACTAAGACGCCACCTAGGGTGTCTTAGTCCTCCTTGAGTCATTTTTGGGATTTAATTTCAAATTCTGGTGAGATTTAGCCTCCTTTATTTAATGAATTCATATGTTAGCTTGGTGTGATGTAATTTCAGGATATTAAGCATAGATAAGTATAAATACAAGGTTCCTTCTCTCATTTTCTCCTAACAAGCAATCTAAGGCTCTAAGTCTTTTGTGAGAGCATTCATAATATCAAACTAAGTTCACAAGAGCATTCAAGAGAAACTCATTAAGCATTTGGAGTCATCATTAAGATTCAAGCATCATATCAAAGATCTTCTTGCATCATGTGTGTTGTTGTGCTAACATTTGTGATGTAGGGTTTTGATTCAAGCTAGCAATTCAAGTCCATATATTTGGTTCAAGATCCATATCCATTGCAACCATTTCACACAAGTTTGTGGACTTTACAAGGGTTTAGTGAGTTGTACCATTACATGTTGTTCATTCACCATTTCCATTCATTACTTTATTTTATTTCAAGGTTTAATTACCAACAAGGGGTTTGACCAAGGAAAACCCCCATTCACTAACAATCAACAAGTTTTCCCATCTTGCATGTTTGTGTTTGCAGATATAGGTTGAAGACTTGAAGATCATTTGGAGTGTAAAGTTGTAAAAATTGTATTACAAAGTTGTCATCTTCACGAAAACTCACCTACAGGTCAGATTCAAAAGTTCTAGAGCCTGAGATCCGAGAAGAAGCAAGTGTAGACCTTGGAGGTAAGGATCACAATCATAGTTTTTATAAATTTAGAACAAGACTAATACACCACCTTGGGCATCTTAGTCCTCCTAGGCATATTTTTCAGAGATTCCTTTAGATGCGGTTTTGACATCCAAAGATTTTGTATTTGCCCTGAAAAATAGTAGCAAGAGTAATACGCCACCTTGGGCATCTTAGTCCCCCATAGCACATTTTGGAAGCTTCACTACATTTCTGGAATCCTCACAACATCTCCAGGATTTTCAAGTACACATATCATACCTCCCTGTTGCATAATTTCATTATTTGCATACCTCATTTAGCTTACATTCAGAGTTTTTCAGAAATTCAAAATGGGACTAATATGCCACCTTGGGCATCTTAGTCCTCCTAGGCATATTTTTCTAAGATTCCTTCAGATCTGGCTCTAACATTTGAATATTATGTATTTACCCCGAAAAAACAACAGTGGGACTAATACACCACCTTGAGTGTCTTAGTCCTCCTTAGCACATTTTGGTAGCTTCTCTACATTTTTGGAATCCTCACAACATCTCCAAACTTCCCAATTACATGTATAAAATCTCCCTGTTGCATAATTTTATTATTTGCATACCTCATTTAGCTTGCATAACTAGGTTTTGTAGGTTGAATGTTCAATCATCTTTTCCAAGCATTTGCTTGGTGGTGAACCCCTTTAAAGTTGAAAGAACCCCCTCCTAGGTCCTCCTCATTGTGAATTGAATCACCTTGTGAGGTTTTTATTCAATTCAATTAGGGATCCTAAGACATTATTGAATGATAATAGGAGAAATATGGTGTTTTATGACCTAGGTTATAAATCACCCACCATTTTTCCTATTATTCATTTTGGTGAACTTGAATTTTTTGTAACATTCATTTTATGATTTAGAGTCCATTAAAATCCTAGATCTCGGTTTCATTCATTCTTGCATTGCATCTTGCATTAGTGAAATTTCATCTAGGACTTCTCCTACTTAGTGAAATTGCATCTAGGGTTTCTCATATTTGCATTAGTGAAAGTGCATATAGGGTGCATTTTTTCTTTCTTGCATGAAATCATCTCATTGAAAAGTTGAAAAATTGCATTGCTAATCATCCTAATTAAATTTAGGAACATTATTATTGCATTCAAAATTGAAAAAAAATTCATTCACTTTGGCATCTAGTTGCTTGTCAATAGTCTCTTTTTCTTGAATTCATTTGCACAATTTTCTATTTCCAAACATCAAGTCCCTCGGTAGGTAATCTAGGAACACTGTAATCAACACATAATTTTTTGTTTTTCTATAAAAAACCTCTACTAGGACAAAAACTCCCTTACTGGCGTCTTAGTCCCTCTTAGGGTTTTTGGCTCAAAACCCTGACTGAGTTGATTGCATTCTATTCCATTGATTGGAACATTCAAATTCCTTCAGTAGGACCAAGAAACCCTTATTGGCATCTTAGTCCCTATTGCGTTTGAAGCTACAATTTTTAGGACTTAAATATGCTTTTTTGTGCTTCCTAAGCCTCCTAGTAACATATACTATAAGTTTGAAAAGTTTCAAGAACATCTATTGTATGCATCTAGGTCAAAAACATCAATTAGGGTAGTCAATTTTGAAATCATTTCAATTACAAGCATCATTAGATCTGAAAATGCTCACATTTCTAAAACTTTACATAATATGGATAAAAGTACTTTTCACTTTAGCATATACAATGTTTACATTCATAAAACTTTGCATAAGTTTGATAAAAATGCTCTTCATTTTTGGATATACATTGTTTGCATTCTTAAATTTTTGCATACATTGGATAAAAGTGTTTTGAATCTTGGGATATACATTGTTTACATTGTTAAAGTATTGCATGAAATGGTTAAAAGTGCTTTTAATTTTTGGTCAAACAATGTTAGTACCTTACCTTTCTAGGCATGTTAAGAAAAAGTTCATATACCCTCCCTATGAGAGTGTTTTAGTGAAATAGAATACAACCTTGGACAATCCTAATGATCATATTCATTCTTCCCCTAATATCTCTCTTATTTGTGAAGAATATATTTGGTGTTAGAAGAACCAATCAATGATATTTTTGAGCATCCTAGTCATTTCTCTCCTTCTACCTCTCTTACTGGACAAGACATTGATGAATCTCTTTATGATCCTCCCCTACCTATCCTATTTCAGACGACATTAGGGAACAAAGGAATGAAACCGTAAATGATCATGACAATCACATTTGTTATTCTCCTAGTGTATCTCCTAGTTCTGAAGATGATACTTTGATGTTAGAAGATCTAATCGATGAAATTCATGGGAATATTGATTTCCTCTCTTCCCCTAGAGAAAACATTCTTGAACAAGACAACAACATCATTGATGACCAAGACAATTCAACCATTGATAACTCCTTTACATGTGATGAATTCATCTTAGAAGAACCAACCTTTGAATGTCAAGAAAATTTGGTTTGTAGTTCTCCTCAAAACTCTCCTCTTAGGGATGATATCACGGTGGAAGAAAATGACAACATTAACCATAGAAATTCCTTAGATGAAGATGATGAAGTAACATTAGAATCCTCTTCACTAATATATCATGAAAATAACAATAAGTCTTCTGAGGATATGCACATTAGATACCCCTTGGAGTACTCTCTCAAACCTAAACTTATCATTCATCCACCCTCTCAAAAACCACAAGTTTTAAACAAACCCGTTCTTATCCTCGAACCACCTATGAACAATGTTTCACAACAATCGAGTTACAATACCCTTGCTCATACATACAACACTAGGAAAAAGACACCACCAAAGAAAACACCTTCAACATTCCTCTGATTGCCTAATCCTATTTTACCTAGTGCTCCCCGTTTAACTTCGTATAGTGGGAAGGAGTATTCAATCTTGTTTAACAACTTAAGAATAATCATGCAAAGTGTAAGTAGAAAAATATATCCTTGACATTTTCACTCATTTGGTCCTTTTCTATGGATTTTGGCCTAATTTTTCCTAGATTTAATGTTGTAATATGGCCAACACATTCACATTAGATCTTGAACTCTTTAAAATCAATAAAAACATAATGATGTCTTACAAAGGTGTTGTGAAGTATTGTAACACATTTTCCTACTTTTCTAGGACCTTTCCATCATAACTCACAAAAACAACCTCTTTTTATCACCTACCAAGTCCTATTTCAAAGTGTTGTAAAGATTTGTAACAAACTTTCACACTTTCCTAGGCTTGTCATCAATAAATTGACCCTTTCTTATGTTAAAATGAACCCTTAATGCACTTATAGATCCTACTTAAGTGTGTTTCAGAAGACAATCCCATTAAACAACATCAATTAAATTTTAATTCTCGACATCCACTTAAAATTTTCCAAGTGGACTAAGTCACCACCTTGGGCGACTTAGTCCCATTTGGCATAAAAATCAAATTTAATCTAAATTTCTAGCGCGATATTGTCTTCTAAACCCTAAGGTTGGCTTGTGATGTGTTATTTTTTAGAAATTAGGGCACAACATGTATAAATAAAGGGTTTTCCCCCCATTTTCATCCTCCTCATTCTCTTATGATCAAGCATTCAAGCACTCTAAGCACATCAAGCATCATCCATTAGAGTTGATTATTTGCATATCTTCAGACTTCTTCAACAAGGGTTTAGTGAGTTGTTTGACTTTCATGTTAATCAATCATCTTTCCCTTCACATTTCATTTCATTATCTAAGGTTTGATTACCAAAATGGGGTTTGACTAAGGCAAACCCCTATTTTCTAACCCTAACCCTTTTCCCCCTCTTTGCATATGTGTTTTGTAGACTTTGTATGCATATTTGTCAAAGAGTAAGGTGCTAAAAAGGTGTGACCTTTCCATCAACATCATTCAAAGTCAACAAAACCTAAAAGGAGCTTGAATACAACTTGTAGATCAATATATGAAGATTTGAATCTGGTTCTCTGTCAGAAATTAAAGTATAGGTTGATAGTTACAGATTGCACTCTTGAGATTCTTGAAAGCTACAAGTGGACTAAGTCGCCATCATTGGCCAATCAGTCCCACTTCCAAGCCTGAAAAGAGATCCCTACAAATCTAGATACCCATTTCCCTGAAGTAGGACTAAGTCGTCTAGATTTGCGTAAGTGTCCCAATGACCCTCAATAATAGATTTTGGAAGATTCCAGAGCTCCTCAACATCACACTTTAGTTTCCAGGTGCACCCCTTCTACCTCATTAAGTTTTGTTACAATTTTCTTGCATTTTACGTCATTTTACATAGTATTTTAAATACATTTGCATTTAATTAGTAGTTAGTTCATTTCATTAGTTAGTATCATTTAGATACATTCCAAATCACACACACATCACATATTTAACCCCTAATCTTGAATGAACCCCCTAGGTTTTGGGTGTGAAAGACATCTCTCCTTCTAGGTGAAAACCCTAGAAGTGCTAGGGAATCCCTCTTTCCCTCAAAATCTACGGTTCACAAAGATATCCCTATGGGACTTAATTTATAATTCACCTAATTATCACACTATGCTTCAAATAGCCTTGCAACAAGTTGTAGTCCCCTCTAGTGAAAACCCGAATGACATAGAAGCCATGATTCAAGGAATAAACACAGACATTGTTTTCCACCAAAGTGAACTACCCCCTTTGAAAGTGCAAAAATAATGTGATTCTTTCATGATAATAGCTCAATACAATACGAAAGGGATAAAACAAACCCTTGTTGACAATGGCTCAACCTTAAATGTGTGTAGTGTAAACCTTTTGGATAAGCTTGGTGTCAATAAATCAAAAATACAACCTACCTCTTTATCTATTAATGGCTTTGATAATGGTTGCAAACAATCACTTGGTGTAATCACTTTACCTATTAAAGTTGGAAAGGCCACATTACAAACACTGATCCATATTATGCCTCATGATATTTTATATAATCTTTTAGGTAGATCGTGGATTCATGCAATGAAAGGGGTGACTTCCACTCTTCATCATAAAATTAAGTATGTCTACAACAACAAAGTGTACACACTTGAAGCTGAACTCACTACAACAAATCCCTATGATTAGCTCCCTTTTTTGCTTCCACCCACTATTTTAATGTATTTTTCTCAAATTTTTTGAAAAAGTCAACGCTATTTATCGAGTTGGTACCATTTTTGGCATTTTTTGCGCTGATCAAGACAAGTAGGTGCTAAATCAGGCACTAATTAGAGCCGAATTTAGCACCAGATTTAGCATTGGATTTAGCTCCAGATTTAGTGCTAGATTTAGCGCCAAATTTAGCGCTGGGTTTAGCGTCGGGTTTAGCACTGGATTTCGATAGTGGCATATCGGAAAGAGATATTAACTTGTCTCATTGACAACAAAAACAAACATCAGAGTTATATAAGATCTAATGTCGATGAGACATTGAGATATCGGTAAGACAAATATGATTGTATCATCGGCAGTCTTCAAGTAATGATCAAAAGCATACATTGCTATACCGCCAGGAAGGTGAGAAACATATGCGATAGAGCAGTATACACCACAACCCTGCTACTAGAAGGCTTTCGCAGGGTGGCAGTATACTGCAATACCGCCAAATAGTCATAAGCCTCTCACGGTATGGCGATATACACCACACTACCGCTAGACAGTCAGAAGCCTCTTGCAGTATGGCAGTATACACCGCACTACCGCTAGGAAGTAAGAAATCTCCCATGGTATGGTGGTATACCGTGCTACCACATCTCTCTCACAATCATCTAGCAGTACAGAGGTAAAAGCATGAACTTAACACATGAATTTAATAGATAAAAGTAATTTTTATTATAAAATATATGTATTTTGTTTTCTAAATTTGTTTGAATATTAAAAGATTTAATGATTAAATATATTTTAATTTTTTCACATCAATATTTTTGCCGCCATGATGAGTTATAACAAAATACCCAAGCCCTAATTTTTAACTCTCATTTTCACTTGGTTTTTTCGAGCTCCCTTGCCCTGCACATGCCACCATCATTAGAGTTTGAAACCTCAAGCTTTCTGAAGGAGTATCTATCAATTTTGTCACTGATTTTGAGAGTTTTCTTCATAAAAATTTTTGTTGAGGCCGAATCAGGTAAAGCTTTCATGGTTCATCATTTTTTTCCACTTATTTGAATGTGTTTTCAAAGAAATTCCTTCTCAGATTCTCATGCATTTTTATCTTGCTTTACTTTGTTGATGCCTTGCTTGTCTTGAGGCTGACATTAAATCACTTCTAGAGCTTGCATTTCTTTGAAGAACAAGAAGTTGAGTAAGTTTCTATGTGCCATTTCTCAGTACCTTACCTTTGTTTTCTATCAAAACAAGCTCGATTTGGACTCAATAGATGCGAATGAATGGGTATTTTGTTTCAACCATGAATCCTTATTTTGAAAACCTTCTATCTTGGCTCGGCTTCTCTGGAATTAGCTCACTAGAAAAATAAATGAAACAAATCATGCCCTCCATATTTGGTTTGATGAAATGATGAAATATTTTTTTATTTCTGCATTTTTTCTCTTTCCTGGTGATAGCTTGGTTGCGGCCTCTCTAGAATATTTTTTCTCTTTCCAAAAAGAATAGAGTGTAAAATTTTCTTTATTATATTTTTGAGCCTCCTTCATGGCTCCATGATTATGGTCATGGGATCTATTCAATGACATTTTGGGTTTGTCTTTGATTTGGTATTTTTTGAAAACCCGTGAATCATTTTACTTGGCAACTTTGGAAGAAAAGAGTTATGTATTCGGCCACCATAATGAACTAGGGTTTGAGAATTCTCCATGAATTTTTCAGTTAATTCCTCCATGCTTGGGGTCAAAATCCTCATACAAATGGATGGTAAGTTGCTTCTTGAGTATTCTGTAGCATTTTCACTCCATTTTTGAAGGATTTCGAGGCTTCTTGGTCACGACCTCTCTAATTTTTCTGATGCATTCTTCTCTTCATTTCTTCTGTGGAAGCTTTTCTTGCTCTTGGCTGCCATGATTGAGTTTTCTGAAGCTTCCCATTGTGAAAAATAACTTGCATATTCAATGAAAACAAACAAACTCGAGCTCAGGTAAGCTCTATGCCGATGTATACCTTGATATTCTATTTTGTTTTCTGTGAATCAAAGCTCATTTTGAGCTCTCTCCATTCAGCATAATGGCGAAAATTCTCTTTTTTTCTTTGTTTTCATGCTTCATTCTTGTATTCTTGGTCTCTAGTCTTTTTGTAAGAAAAATGAAAAACCCTCTATGGAACTTGCATTTTCTTCATAAGATAGTATTTTAGGTACAACAATGGAAGAAATACCTTTTATCATGGTTGCAACCATGCATGCATTTAGTTTTCATTTCCATAAGCATTTTCTTAAAAGGAAATATGACAATGCTCCTTCATTTCTAGGTATTTTTCTATTTTTGAGGGTTTGTTTCACATAGGCCAAGGCTCTATATTTCCTTTCGTGGAGAAAATGAATACTTAAATCTCCATCTTCCTTTTCATCTATTGATTTAAATCATAGCATCATTATACATGATTGATATAGGCTTTCATGAACCTTTTGAGTTACATACACTTGCTGCATACTTTAATCTTATGTTGCCTTTAAAAGTGGAAATGGCACTGCATTACCTTATATTGATGATAGCTTGTCTTTGAATCAACAGAGTTCTTGCCATGTCCATAATCTCTTGCCAACATCATTACTATCAAATTTTGCATCAATTTATGCTTCATCTAGTTCTATCACTTTGCAATACTTCACATGTATCTTTTCACACTGTTACTAGCTTGATGAGTTTCTTTACCAAGTCTGCCCTTGACATGATTACCAAGAAATCCTTCTCAAAGGCTGCCCTTCATGACTGTCCTACATTCCTTTGTAGAATCATTGGTATCTCCTCAAACCATCATGCATTGGTTGTTTATCAAAGTGTGCACTGTAGTTTTTTATGAATGCTCATTGTATTAATAGCAAGATGATTACCAATGCATGCTAGTTACTCATTTACATCAATGTGCTTTCCTTCTCATGCATTTCTCTTTGGGACAACATACTGACATGATGGCTTTGGCCTTGCATTCAATTGTTCACCTTGTGCTGCTCCATGTAACTCATGATAGATCTTGATAACTCTTGATAACCTATAAGACCTCATTGAGTAACTCAACCATAATTATTGTCCATAATTGAATGTGATGCATTTTTGCTTCAATATTCATATTATTACATAAATCATTTTTTTCTTGGGAAGCAACAAACTGTTTCATTTTTGAATGATTGTTGTCCTTGTTCTTGTTCTCTTCTTTCCTGGATCCTTGAAAATGTTGACAATGAAATACAACTCATTTCATTATTAAAATGGACTTTGGATCCAACTTAAGAAGATTGAAAGACATATCCAGCAGAGTAATATTTCCAAGCAACCTATTATTTGACTCATTGTGAAAGTTGCAAAGTAACTTTCTTTATAATTCACGCTATTTTGTTGCATCTTTTGGATCTGATAATGAAAGTTGATCAACTGGTATGATTCCATATTGATTTAATGCATCAAGAATAGGATTATCATTGATTTGATCAAGTTTCTCAATTTCCCATCCCTCCTAAAACATGAGGGCAACATGTTGGGCTCAACCCTCATCAGAGCTATTGGGTTTCAAAAACGTAGGTTTGAACCACAAGAGGTTGCCAAGCTCTCACAACGCTTTTGGCCAACGTACAAGGCCAATTACACAATTGCACCTTCTTCTCTTTAGGTTCTGCTAGACCAAGGTGGGTGAACCTATGTGAATGATGTAGATTGAAATGTATTTCTTGGTAAGAAAATCTATCCACAATATAAAATGAAAGTGAATAGATGAAAATCACTACAACTAATCCTACTCCTACTCCTACTGCACGAATAAAAGGTTTTGAATATATTGTTTATGTGAATCTTATCTCTGGGTTGTGGTAGATCAGTGCCTTCTATCCACATGGGCAATGGAGTCAAAAATAGAAAATGATATGTGTTTTCCTTATTTGGTTTAATTCTAGTTGTTAGGCACTTTGAAAATTAAATTCCAATTACTGGCATACAACTTCATTTATTTATGTCTTACATAAATAGTGTTGGAATGTTTCTTAACCTAGTTCTTCTTTAACTACCCAAAAGAAATCCTAAAATTGTAGTGACTTACTTGAAGGGATTTAATTCTGACTTATAGACACCAACAAATAAAAATCACACAAAATGGGAATACATTATGATAAATCAAAGATTATACTTGATATTCTGATTTAAATAATTAAAGGATCTCAATTTGGAGAGAACCATATAAAATAATGTAAATTATTGCAACACAACAACTAAAATAGGAAGGTTTTCACTAGTTAAGACATTAATCTCCATTGCTCTGTTTTAAGAAAGATCTATACATTTTTACATTCCCAGTCAGAAAAATCTATCTCTTACTCTAACCCCCTCTCAAACTAATTTTAAAAATATTTATACAATACATATCTCAAGGCTCATGACCCTTCATTTTCTGTTACAGCCGTTTGATATTCCATGACAGAGATAAAATATTTAATTAAGTTGCCTTTCGGAAAATTAAATATTTCTAACTATAATCTTGCTTTTGATTTTTCCCTAATACTTTTCCCACTGCTTCATATTTCCTTTTATTATTTCCCCATGGCCTTTATTCTTACCGCTCTACCGTGGTCAACCTGTTGACTGGCCACAGTATAGCAGTCTTTGACTTTGACTGTTCCTCCATCGTCTGCTAACCCTTTACCGTGCTACCTTGGGCTACCTTCTGACTGTCAACGGTACCGCGGTGTCTTCATCCTACCGCTTCCTTCACTGCTACCGCTCTACCATGGTCTTCACTTGAACCCCCTTCAGTACCATAGTAGCCTTTATTCTTACCTCTCACTGTTACCCGCGTTACCATGGTCTTCTCATTACCTCCTCACAGTACCACAGTAACCATTACCCGCTCACCACTATTGTCACCATAGTCACCACGGTCTTCGCTTGAACCCCCTACAGTACCGCGGTGAGCCTCTTGTATGCTTGTCTAGCCAGTTACTAACTGCCCACCACGCTACCGTGGTCTATTTTTACACAGCACATGGTGGTGTGGTAACTGCTTTGTGACCACCATCTCAATTGCTTACTAACTCTTCACCGCAGCACCGCGGGCCCTGAGATGACCCTTTGTGGTGTAGCAGTAAGGGTTACCTTGACTGTCACTCACCGCTACTACCACACCATGGGTATGGATTGAGTTGTTGGTGGTATAGTTGTATGAATTGGAAAGATCAAAATTTTAAAAAGGGTTTAAGGTAGCGGTGTATAATACAAGGTGTTTTAGCATTTTGGATGGGGAAAATGAATTTTAAAGGAAAGATAGGAAAATAATGGGCATGAATAAATAAAATCCCTTAGGTTTTTTACATATTTTTATGGAAAATTGTGGGAAAACCTTAGGTTTTTAAATGAAATTTTTGGTTCTAACAGTGGCTCCTATTGGGGATGAGTGATTTTTCGATCACTGCAAGAATCCAAAATATCTATGGGAGAGCAGACCAAGCAAAGAATGGAAAATGAAGGCAATAGAAAATGGAAGGAATGAACAAAGCAAAGATGGAAAATGGAAGATTGTAGATGGAGAGATGGAAAACCCTAGCTTATTGTACATGGAAAAAAGATCTTTTTAAGAAGGGAATTTTTGAGAATGTCCATGTACTAGAAAACCTAGACCCTTCAAAAACTACTGTGCATGGAAGAGAATGATTAAAGAGGTTTGTTAGGAATTTTCCATGCACTGGAGATCCCTAATCCTCTGTGTCTACTATGGTTCAAAATTCAAACTATAAAGGATGGCCCCAAGCCAACCAAAAGAAAAACCTGCACTTTCCTTTGTCATAGACCTTATTCTAATTAAAGCTCATCAAGTTTCTTTTGACACTATCCATTCTACCTGCCCTACAACATGCACCGCCATTGAAAACCTTCAGTAAATCATTGTATTCAACTTGATTCATATTCATTTCACCACTTTGAATTTCATCATTCTCATTATCATATGAAAAATATTTATCACCCTCAGCACACAAAGTGTATCCACATTCATCAAAAATTTCATAGGCTTGATCATTATCATATGCTGCTGAATGATCCAGCAGCTGTACTGGGACCTGGAAATCTGAATACTCCTTATGGAAACCAAAAAATTCAATCTCTTTTGAAACAATAAAATCACTTTCCATTTCTTTCCTATCACCAGTTGGCATTGACACACACATTTGATCCATATAGTCATCCTCATACACACTTGAATCAAAAAGAGCTGAACACTCATCATCAATAACATGCAAACTAGTATCTTTTTCTTGCAGGAAAAAAATATTCAAGTCATATACCTCTTCTTGGATAGACAAGGATTCTTGATCAGCTTCAAAGATCTCTTCACTAGTTTGAGAAATTCTAATGGAGTCATATGAATTGTTGCACATAGTATCCTCATTGTGAAAGAAGATATATGCTAGAGAAAAAATTCTGGAATCATCTTTATGTGCATACTTTTGGTATTCAAGAGTCAGTAAATCCAGGAAACTTGCTCACTATTGAGTGAACATGTTTCTACTTCCATATTTTCTACTATTTCTTTCTCTTCTTGATCTCCATGTGAACTACAAGAATCACCTTGTTGTAGATCAACATCCACATTTTCATCTTCACAATTTGAATCATAATCTATCATTTAGGAGAAACTCTCCATATCTTCATTGTTGGACAACATGATATCTTCTTCTATTGCAACTTCTGAGGCACTATTGGTAATATCCACATACCTCATCCCAAGTATCGAATCAATAAGTTTATTCACTGCATCCAAGACATACTATTTTGATGATTTTGGAAAATAAACCGAGTCAGGCTCTGATGCTCTTAGAATTTGTGCAGAAAATATGGGTCTTGTTGGCCTAAAATGAGGAGGTAATTGCATACAGATTTCTGTCATCCTATTGTACAAAGAGTTTACATCTTCTCCCTTATATCTCCTTATGTCAAAAAAGGCATCCACAAGATTTTTGCCTCTTCAATTTGAATATACTCATCAAAAGTGTTCTGATGTGAATAGAGTACATTACCTTTATTATCAAAGTTCTTCTTAGTTGTATCATGTGGTACTTGTGGTGTCCAAGATCTCCTGGCATTTGTATCTTCATTCTCACTACATGATGACCTATTTGGTGATGTACTTGGAGCACGCTTGACTCCCAATTGCCACAATCGTTGGTTCACTTGTAGCATCTGTTGTTCAAATTGTAGCCTTTGTTGTCTCAATTCCTTCAACTCTCTCATTGACTGTTGTCTTCTTTCTTCTTCTACCATCTTGACAAAATGTTACTGCTCCACAACATCCATGCATTATTTATCAAATGAAACAGAGTCGCCACCTACTTTTCCCAAAAGTAGGAAAATAAAAAAAATTGATATTGTTTTGGTTTGCCCCAGTGGAATCTACAAACAAAAATGTGAAACTTTGTTGACTCTATAAATGGAAAGGCTGAAAAATCTTCCTGACTAAATCCTTAGTGGAGTTTCCAAACTGTTGGGTCTCAAAAACGCAGGTTTGTACCATGAGAGGTTGCCAAGCTCTCACAATGCTTTTGGCCAACGTAAAAGGCCAATTACACAATTGAACCTTATTCTCTTTAGGTTCTGCTAGACCAAGGTGGGTGAACCTATGTGAATGATGCAGATTGAAATGTATTTCCTGGTAAAACAATCTATCCACAATGGCAAATGGAAGTGAATAGATGAAAATCGCTACAACTACTCCTACTCCTACTCCTACTACACGAATAAAAGGTTTTGAATATATTGTTTATGCGAATCTTATCTTTGGGTTGTGGCAGATCAGTGCCTTCTATCCACATGGGAAATGGAGTCAAAGATAGAAAATGATATGTGTTTTCCTTCTCCGGTTTAATTCTAGTTGTTAGGCACTTTGAAAATGAAATTCCAATTACTGGCATACAACTTCATTTATTTATGTCTTACATAAATAGTGTTGGATGTTTACTTAACTTGGTTCTTCTTTAACTACCCAAAAGAAATCCTAAAATTGCAGTGACTTACTTGAAGGGATTTAATTTTGACTTACAGACACCAACAAATAAAAATCACACAAAATGGGAATACATTCTGATAAATTAGAGATTATACTTGATATGCTGATTTAAATAATTAAAGGATCTCAAGTTGGAGAGAACCAAATAAAGAATGTAAATTATTGCAACACGACAACTAAAACAGGAAGGTTTTCACCAGTTAAAACATTAATCTCCATTGATTTGTTTCAAGAAAGATCTATACATTTTTTACATTCCCAGTCAGAAAAATCTATCTCTTACTCTAACCCCCTCTCAAACTAATTTTCAAAATATTTATACAATACATATCTCAAGGGTCATGACCCTTCATTTTCTATTAGAGCCGTTCGATATAACATGACAAAGATAAAATATTTAATTAAGTTGCCTTTCGGAAAATTAAATATTTCTGACTATAATCTTGCTTTTGATTTTTCCTTAATACTTTTCCCGTTGCTTCATATTTCCTTTTATTATTTCCCCATGGCCTTTATTCTTACCACGGGCTGCCTTCTAACTGTCGGTGCTACCACGGTGTCTTCATCCTACTACTTCCTTCACTACTACTGCTCTACCGTGGTCTTCTCTTGAACCCCCTTGTGGTACCGCGATAGCCTTTATTGTTACCTCTCACCATTACCCGCGTTACCGTAGTTTGCTCGTTACCTCCTCACAATACCATGGTAACCACTACCTGCTCACCACTGTAGTCATTGTGGTCTCCGCTTGAACCCCCTGCGGTACCATGGTGAGCCTCCTATTTGCTTGCCTAGCTGGTTACTAATCACCCACCACGCTACCGTAGTCTATTTTTAGACAACGAATAGTAACTGCTTTGTGCCTACCATCCTAACCGCTTACTAACTCTTCACCGCAACACCGTGGGCCCTGAGATGACCCTCTGTGGTGTAACAGTAAGGGTTACCTTGACTACCGCTCACCGCTACCACCACACCGCAGGTATGGATTGAGATGTTGGCGGTATAGAGGTATGAATTGGAAAGATCAAAATTTTAAAAAGGGTTTAAGGTAGCGGTGTATAATATAAGATGTTTTACCATTTTGGATGGGGAAAACGAATTTTAAAGGAAAGATAGGAAAATAAGGGGCATGAATAAATAAAATCCCTTAGGTTTTTTATGGATTTTTATGGAAAATTGTGGGAAAACCTTAGGGTTTTAAATGAAATTGTTGGTTCTAATAGGAGCCACATTTTACTCCACATGTTGTAATCAGCTAAAACAAAACAGTAACAAAGTTTTATCCTATATCTACACAAACAAAAAACATGTTAGATAAACAAAGCATATGATAGATGTGTTTGATAACTCTTTTGTTTTCTTAGACATCTATGATATGCTAGCTATTTTAATGTTTATAAGGATATGATAATATGTTTACAGATGTTTTCCTATGTATTGATCGGTGACCCTTCATTGCTCTAACCAACTTCTTCTCACAAATGTAGGGAAACTTGAAGTAGTAGGGGCAAGTGACAACTGGAGGCTAGATGAGCAAGAGGACTAAAGCTGATGCAAGGCAACTCAACCGGGATTTGTCATTCAGAATGATGGGTCCCCCTTCTTTACATATGCATTTCCTTTTATCTGTAAATGTATAGTTTTTTATTTATATGCATAAAAATAGTCAGTCCCTCAGCTTGTGAGGGACACTATATACTTATGGTTATCAATAAAGACTAACTTTGCAATAAATGTTGACTCTCTTTTCTATTGTATGTAATTCCCTTAATCAAATAATGTAGTTTTTTGATACTCTCTTTTATGCACATGGATGAAACTTAGGAGAAAATTATATGTACCTTTTATTTTTTAAATGCAAACTCAATCATAATTCTACCTGATTTAGTTGGAAGCAAAATTAGGTAACAATAATTATCTTTTTATTTAATCATATGAGTTAAATAATTAAATTACTTACTCTATAATCATGAGTTATTTAAGAGGCGTGATATATTTAACTAATTAAATTGAAATAAAACATATTATTTAATTTACTCTCTATAATCATGAGTTATTTAAGAGGCATGATAAATTTAACTAATTAAATTGAAATAAAATATTAATTTAATAAATGGAAGCAAAAAAAGAAGCAAAAAAGGAAGCAATAATGGAAGCCAAACTAGAAGCAAACCAAAAGCAATCTTGAAAGAAAAAACAAAAGCAATTAACTGGAAGCAAAAGTGGAAGAAAAATTGGAAGCAAACCTCAAAGAAAAACCATAAGCAAAACTGGAAGCAAAGTTGGAAGCAACACAAGAAGTGAAACCAAAAGGAAAATCAGAAGCCAAACTAGAAGCAACAAAATCCGACACTAAATTTGGCACTAAATCTAGTTCTAAATCCGACACTAAATCCAACGCCAAAGTAAGCATGCCAATTTGTGCCGAGTTTTGCGCTGACAAAAGTGTCCAATTGATTAACTCAAATGCACTAAAATCCAGCGCTAATTGCCTGTTCTGTTGTAGTGACTTGAACCAAATAGTTGTTTGAACATTGATAAAAAAAAAGGCAATCCTTTAAACACATTGACACAAAATAAACAAGTAGAAACCATGCAAGAGAAACAAAAAGATAGATGCCCTAAACCCTTCACAATGATATCACTAGATGATTTGAGATCATTGAATTTCGAACCAACATTCATGGGAGAATACAAGATCATAAAAAAAGATTCAGATAAGGGAAAAGAAAAATGGGTGCTATCCACACAAAATTTAGATAGCCCTTTGAAAGAATCCACCTCAACCACTTTAGAAGAAAAAGAAAATTACACAACAAACTTTGGAAAAACTGAGTATCAACAACCACCGACTCCAAAAGAGATGAAAAAACTTTATGGAAAAGGTTATGAAATGATGAAACAACTTGGCTATAGTGGAAAATGATGTTGTGCTAGAGAACAAGGTATTTGTGTCCCTATCAAACCTAACACACAAGAAACAACTAATGGTCTTGGTTATTGTCCTTTGATAGAAATAAACAAGCCTTCACTTAATAGCCACACTATTGGTCTTGATTGTTATCATTTGAGAGAAATAGAGAAGTCCTCACTTAACATCAATGTCATCACACAAAACACTAATAATTGGAATTTGTTAGATTTTACACACTTCTATAAAGAAGAGAACACAATCTCCCAATCTAAAGAGTCTTGTGTATGTATGACATCTTATACTAAGCAAGAGATATTTTTTTCGCAAAATAAAAAAAACATCTCCTACCTTTGGTCAAGCAAGTATCTTTTTAACACTCCTCTAAGATTGTTTGATATCCCTCCCTCCAAGAACATGAAATAAATTTTATTACAAGACTTCATTTTGTGCATATCATAGGGTTCATGGTTATTCTACTAATGAATATGAGGCTTTGAGTAGAAAAATCCAACATCTTAAGGAGTTTGGTGCTCTTCCTTATGTGGGGGCACCTAATTCCTCTAATTGATACTAATTTTCACTCTAGCATGTTTCTCATCAATCATTTTGGCTCATCCTTGTCCTACACTAGGTGGGGGTAAGGGGTTAGGTAGCCTTGTCTTCGTATGTCACCTATCGTTGCCTCTTTTGGCTAGTTGATCACATTTAATGTATATTTAAGAGAAAGCTTGGGATGTGAACGACATGCCTTAAGCTGGCTCGCATGTGAGATACTGATTCATGCATTTTGGGGGAAACCCTTTCCCTTTTCATGGTGTAGCTTATCAAAAATATATGACTTGGCATAGGGATTTTTGAATAAGCTCTCATTTCTTCTTCTACTTTAAAGCAATTTCTCATAGAAATGATGTTAGCAACCTCTTTAAAGTGGGGGCATGTACATCGACACTCATGTTTCATTGTGCAATTTTATTTCTTCTTGTGATGCATTTTTCCTCTTGGTGGTGTCTTCAGGTTTGACTTCCTCTAAGAGTGTGGTATTTCCCTATCCTCTCTTGGAAACATTATATACAATGTTCCCTAGGATGAGACCTTGCACTTGTCCTTTCTTGGAAACAAGATGAGACCTTTTTCACTTGTCCTCTCTTGGAGATGTTAAGAACGATGTCCCCTAAGAGTAAGACCTCACATGAACTAAGCAAAATCCCTTTGAACATCCATCTTTCTTGTTGCATTGCATTTTTTGTACCTTATTGAAGTCATGGAGGTATGGCTTTGATATGGTTTCCTGGGGCTCACCTAGTGAACAACTAGCTTCACTAGCCTATGTGAGCGTGCTTTTTTTTTTGTCCTTATCATAGTCATGGGGGTATGACATTGATATGGACTTCTTGGGGCTCACCTACTACACAACTACCTCCCACTAGTCCTTGTGAGAATGTGTTTTTTTTACATAGTTGACAACACATTCCACTTGTAAACCTTTAGCCTAGACCCAGTCCACCACGTTGGACAACCAGTCGAAGCTTGACCCGTTGCATTTCTCGTTTTCCTTTTTGTTTTTGTTTTCTTTGATGGTCTATGTTAGCAATATTTTTTTGGCTTCATATATCATCTGCATGTGTGTCCCTTTATACCTATGTTGGTTTGTCATAAGATCTTGATCCAAGGGGCTTGATCATCTGTCTTGATCAGTTTCATCCTATCTTACTAACGTTGGTACATTTGAACCCCTCTTGATTGTGTGGTTGGCTACTTTAGTGTGATTTTGAAGAAATTTCATCCTCTCACTAAAGTGGGGGCTAAATGTAGTGTATTAAAATTCATACCCTTGCATTTTCACACTTGTTTGGGTCCATCTTGCTTTATTTATCCTTATTTATGTCTTAATTGGTCCTAAATTGTGTCCAGAAGCCCTATGAATTTCATCTTTTTTTGGCTAATCCCAAAATTCTCCAATGCATAAATGATAATTCAATGATTCTCATCTAAGTGTCCCTGATTTTTGGTTGGGACCAAAATGCCACCTAGGGCATATTTGTCCCCCACAGGTCTCGGGACCCTGATTTTGAGGCATCTTAATTGGGCCCCTTTTGGTGTTTATGCCCCAAGTTTCATGACTTGGGACTAAGATGCCACCTAGGGCATCTTAGTCCTCCTTGAGTCATTTTTGGGATTTAATTTCAAATTCTGGTGGGATTTAGCATCCTTTATTTAATGAATTCATATGTCAGCTTGGTGTGATGTAATTTCAGGATATTAAGCATAGATAAGTATAAATACAAGGTTCCTTCTCTCATTTTCTCCTAACAAGAAATCTAAGTATCTAAGTCTTTTGTGAGAGCATTCATAATATCAAATTGAGTTCACAAGAGCATTCAAGAGCAATTCATCAAGCATTTGGAGCCATCATCAAGATTCAAGCATCATATCAAAGAACTTCTTGCATCATGTGTGTTGTTGTGCTAACACTTGTGATGTAGGGTTTTGATTCAAGCTAGAAATTCAATTCCATATCTTTGGTTCAAGATCCATATCTATTGCAGCCATTTCACACAAGTTTGTAGACTTTACAAGGGTTTGGTGAGTTGTAACATTGAATGTTGCTCATTCACCATTTCCCTTCATTACTTTATTTCATTTCAAGGTTTAATTACCAACAAGGGGTTTGACCAAGGCAAACCCCCATTCACTAACAATCAATAAGTTTTTACCATCTTGCATGTTTGTGTTTGTAGATTTAGGTTGAAGTCTTGAAGATGATTTGGAGTGCAAAGTTGAAAAAGTTGCAAAGTTGCATTACAAAGTTGTCATCTTCACGGAAACTCACCTACAGGTCAAATCCAGAAGTTTCAGAGTCTGAGATCCGAGAAGAAGCAAGTGAAGACCTTGGAGGTCAAGATCACGTTCAAACTTTTCAAAAATTTAGAATGGGACTAATATGTCACCCTGGGCGTCTTAGTCCTCCTAGGCATATTTTTTAGAGATTCCTTCAGATCCAACTCTAACATCCGAAGATTTTGTATTTACCCTGAAAAATAAAAATGAGACTAATACTCCACCTTGGGTGTCTTAGTCCTCCTTAGCACATTCTGGTAGCTTCTCTACATTTATGGAATCCTTGCAAAATATCCAAAATTCTCAAGTACACGTATCATATCTCCCTGTTGCATAATTTTATTATTTGCATACCTCATTTAGCTTGCATAACTAGGTTTTGTAGGTTGAATGCTCATTTGTCTTTTCCAAGAATTTTATTGGTGGTGAACCCCTTTAAAGCTAAAAAAACCCCCTCCTAGGTCCTCCTCATTATGAATTGACTCACCTTGTGAGGTTGTTAGTCAATCCAATTAGGGCTCCTAGGACATTATTGAATGATAACAAGAGAAAGGTGGTGTTTTATGACCTAGGTTATAAATTACCCACCATTTTTCCTATATTTTTCACCTACATATCTCCCCCATCACCTTCATATGGTCCATGCTTTGGTATAATTCCCCCCTTCATCTTCCCTACATAATCCACCAATCCCTCCATAATCCACATCACAATCCATCATCTACCTACTCCATCTCCCTTTCATGTCATCCCTTTCCAAAATCTATGAGTATAATGAAATTTTACATGGTCCATGCGATGAAATCCATCTAGAAAGACTATCACCTTTCTTGGGACTAGACACTTGAGTCCCTCCTATCCTTATCTTATTCAAAAATTCAAAAAAGTCAAAAAAATAAAAAAAGTCAAAAATATAAATTAAATAAATAAATAAAAAGTAAATAGAAATCCTTTTGTCCAATGGTGAAAACCACCCTTGGTGGAAACCTAGATAAGTACCATGATAAAAACCTGGCAAACAAGTGTCATGTGTTGGTTGACCTTCTATGTCACTTACACTTGGGGGCACTTTGTCTCATCCGCACTATCTATCCTATTATGCCACTTATTATCATATCATTTCCATCTTGCCTACCATCTTTAGCCATCATATGTATATGTATCATATTGAGCCCACTTATCCACCCTTCTCCTTTTGATCTTGATGAAGACATAGGGGAAAAATGTTGAAATATGTTTTTTGGGTATCTCTTGACATACCTCATCTTTTCCAATGTAATCTTATCAGCATCCTACTATTCTAACAATTGTCATAAAAATCTTAAGTATTGTACCTAGAATGGGGCATGTTATTCCTATGCGACATAGTATTTGGAGATCACATCCTTTCTCTCTTATGTTGCACACATCCATTCCATTCTCTATGACCTATCCTTTTTATCCATCCATCTATCACGAGCCTTCTACCCCTTATCCTATCACCCACCCTTCCCTTTCATCCATCAATCCCATCTATCTCTTTGCACCTAGACTTGGTTTTCTCTTGTCATTGGTATCTAGCACAAAGGCTACCCAAATTTTCATCCATTGACATCTCAAAACATTTCAAAAAAGTCCTAAAAAAATACAAAAAATTTGAGAAAAGGTCCTAAAAAATCCCAAAAAATCCAAAAATCCAAAAAAAATTAGAACATTTCAAAAATACAAAAATAATCAAAATATCCCCAAAAATACAAAAAAATGGAAAAAGGTTTTGAAAAAAGACAAAAAAATCAAATAGCCAACAAAAATCCAAGCAATAAAATCAAACAAAGTCACTTCTTCCAATCAATTCAATGCATCAATTCAACTCATTCAAATCAATATTCAAATTATCAATCAATCAATCCTTTAATCAAAATCATTCCAAGAAAATCAATTCCTCAATTCAATTCATCAATCATCATCCAAATCTTTAAATCAATCATCTTAAATCATTCCAAGCAATAATCCAAATACAAGTCAATCCTTAATCCATACCAACCAAGCTAATCAATCTCTCCAAATTATCTAATCACATCCTTTGGTCTTGATCCTAATCTTGTTGTAAACCCAATAAATTAATCAATCAATCAAACAAACAAACATCCTTGTGTTGATCTAGGGATATATCGTTCCCCACAATGACAACACTATCATCAACATCAATCAATTAATTGATCATTAGTTTACAGCTTTGCAGGGGAAATACCTTTTTTTTTTTTAATCATTTGTGCATGCTTTCTTTCTTTCTTGTGTGTGTTATCATTTTTATCTTACATTTACATCAAATCTGAATCACTCCCTACTAATATTCATATCTTGTACATCTAGACAAGGTTGTATTATGTTGGGGCACAAGAAACATCATCACCTTGGTGCATAATGTCTAGTGCTATATCAAACATATGATTGCTCATTTTATTGCAGCATAGCATGTCATTCTTCTTTTTCATTTACTTCTTATCTTGTATCATTCATCTTATCCCTCCTTTATCGTTTCATTCATTCATTTTGAGAGCATACCCATGTTTTTCCAACCCACCTATCCTCTCGAGGGGGCATCATCATCATTATCATATCCTACATCATCATCTCATTTCTTCATATCTTTTGCATCATCATATTCTTCTATCATCACTTTCCTTCATTCATCTTAATCCTCACTTCCTTAAGTGGTTGGGGCATCATCTTTTTTTTCTCTATCCATACCTTAGCTTCTTTGAAATGATGTTACTTGATATAAATTGCATCATCTCAAAGAGGGGCAAAATGTAGACACCCAAAATTTTCCATGTCATAACATTACCTAGTTGATACATGACCTTGTATGACATCTTGTAATATTTTATCCTAGGTCATTACCTTATCCCATTTATTCCACTTAATCACCTTCCAAATTAATTAAATAAATCTTATTTATTTAATTAATTCCCCTTCACATGTTTCAAAATAATTCAAATTAAATATTTTAATTAATCCCTCACTTATTACCACATTGCAACATGTGTCACATGACTACAACTCTTCACATGCACAAATAATTCAAACAATTAAATTATTTAAATTATGAGATTACCACTCACATCCTATTTTTAGCCACATTCATTGTGCATCATAGGCATATTTTCCTCCAAAATAAATAGAAGAATCCCACTTATTTTCTCACATCCTAATTTTAGCCTCATGTCATAGCCCACTCAATGTGCATCATAAGCACTAAAAATCAACTTTTAATCCTAGCCATACACATCACATAATTGACTTTTAATCTTGGCCATCAAAGCAAATCATCTCTTGCCCATAAATCTAGCCTTTCATAGGCCATTTGGATGAATCTTATTCTAGTATCCTCACGCTACCAAAATATCCTCCAATCTTCTCATCTATCTATCTATTTTTCTTCTATCATCTTCATCTTATCATTATGCTACGAAAATGAGCAATCAACATCAACATATCAAATCATTCAATCCTTGAAAATATTGCATGCTTATGTGAGGTGGAGAAGAGCAATGGAGATAAATCAAATCTAGCTTGGAAATTGGTTTACTTTTCTTTCTTATTTTCATTTCATGTTAGTTTGTGCTCTATTGAGATAAATCAATATATTGAATCATTCAATCCTTCAAAATTTTGCATGCTTATGTGAGGTGGAGAAGAGCAATGGAGATAAATCTGTAGTCACCTAAAATTGACGAAATCTTGTGACATTCACTTTTGACATCTTACAACACATTTTATTCTAAACCTCACATAACCCCTTTCATCATCCCTATTATTTAATCTCTAGCCAATTAATTAAATAAGATATTTATTTAATTAATCAATTTATCCTTTAACCAATTAATTAAATAAATTTTATTTATTTAATTGGTCCACATTCCCCAAATAATTTAAATAAATTAAATATTTATTTAAATTAATCCTTATCCTCCCACATCTCTTATAATTTAAATAATTCTAAATTATTTATATTATCTCCCTAAATGACTTGATTCACTTTTTAAATTATCTCTCAAGATGATTTCATCACTTTCCAAATCATCTTGTAAGTTAACTTGATCCCCTTTCCATTCCCCTCTTTAGTTAACTTGACCCACCTTCCATTTCTTCTCCCAAGTTGCACGATCAAATTTCTAATTCCACTACCGCTCACAAAAAGAAAATTTTTAACCCACAAACAAGCCATTTGCATGGATGAGCATTCAAGTACCCTTACTTTGTCGAATTTTCTCTACAATCTTCCATCCTTCATCTTTCATCTATCTATTTTCATCTATCATTTTCATCTTAATGTTATGCTGCTACAACAGTGAGCAACCAACATTCCTCCATCATCCTCTGAAATCTTGTATTCTCATACGAGGTTGAGAAAAGCAATGGAGATTGGTTTGTATTCACTTGTTATTTTGATTTTCATGCTTTCTCGTACTCTATTGTGCTTGTTAGGGTTTTATTATAATTTTTTTATGCATTTTTCCTAAATTTTTACCCTAACTACATTGGTGAACCCGACGTGAATCCTTTGATCTAGCTTATTTTTTTGCAGGTTTCATTAACTTTTTGTTGTAAATTTGCCAGTTTTTGGACAAAACCCCAAGTTTTACAAATTTCTTCATATAATCCAAATGACTATGAATTTTTCTACAAGATTTTTCAGAATCTTGTGCATCATCTCAAGAGGATACAATAAAAAAATTGCGGATCACCATTTTTGTAGGATTTATCAAGATTTTATGTTTTTTAAATGAATTGACTTTATGGGTGCAAATTAGTGAATATTCTAGAAATTTTTACATTTATAGAAATCTCTTTAAATTATAATGGGGGTCTATGTTTTACAGATTTAATTTAGAGGTCAAATAAAATGCGAAAAAATATGATCTTTGTTTTCTATAAGTTTTCAATAAATCCACATTTTTGGGTGCAAAATAGGGAATTTTTCGAACTTCTTTACATTTCTGGAAAGCTCTCAAAAAATTAGTAGGGGTCTCATCTTTGATTTTTTATTTTTGATATCAATAATGTCTTCAAATAATCGAATCTAATTTGGCTTTGTTAAAAACATGTATCTGAAATTATAATTTTCCTTGTTTGATGAGCTTTTTTTTAGGGCTGCATAATAATATCATTTTTTGGATTTTGTAGGTGAATATAAGGATTTGGAACAACATTGGCATCAATATATACAACATATTTAAGGACGAAAATAATTAGGTGCACAAATTCCATCTTTCATCTCTAATCATTGTTTGTCAACAGACTTCGATTTGGGGCTTAAAAAGAACAACTTGTTTGATCACACTTGGATTTTGGGCTTAAAAAGAACATCTTTTTTGTTGTCACGTCATTGAAATTGGGTTAAAATTAAGAAATTTATTCCTACACATTTGTCTTTGGGATCTAAAAAGAACAAGTGCTTGAAATGTTTTACACACATTTCAATTTTCTAAAGGTAGATTAGAAACTATGAATGTGAATCAAGTGGATGTGTGATAAAAAACACGTCACTTGGTTCACTTTTGTCATACCCTTCTTAGGAGGAATGTTTGGAGCACACACCACTCCAAGGGACAACCTCAATTGAGGTGTGAACCAAAAGGCACACTTCTTTAGGATTTAAAATCTTGTCACTCTTGGCTAAGCCCCAAAGAACTTTATACCTTTGGAAAGTGAAGGTGAAGGGTGGGTTACCCATTTCTCCTGACTGTGTGGCAAAAATTTTCTTTCAAATTATCCCTAGTCAACCTCGTGCATCCCAGCTTAAGAGCGAATTGGTCATACCCTCTTGACTAGTTCTAGGACTTGTTGATGTGTCTTCTTCAAGTGTGTGCTTAATCATCACATTCATAATTTCAAATTAAAACTTTCTCATGTGTCTTGCATGTGTGATTCATGTGTGTACATGTGTAATCATTTGTTTGAAAATTTCCATATCAAGCTATAAACACCAACGAATAAAAATATCATTCTAATAATCCTAATAATCCTCTTTCTAATCACATTCCTATCAATTTGATCCTAATCAATCCAAGTCATCCAATCTAATCATTCCACATCATCATCATCACCTTAATCCTAGTCAAGCACTTGCTAAAATGGTCCTAATCCTTAACAATTATATTCACAAGCTGAAGGTCATACTTTGAGGAGCCCCTTCACCTAATCATGAAGATAATCCAAAACCATATATCCTCTGAGGTGGGTCAAAATTTTCTCCTAGTGATGATGAGAACTTTGTAGAAATATTAGGTCACCTTAATGATACTATTTTAAAGATAAATACCACCCTAAGTTTGGAATCATACACCACTCCATCTACTAGTCCTCCATCGCCATCTAATAAAATGCCTATCTCAAAGTGTAGACACTGAAAACTGGTCTAGGCCTACGACACCATTTTCGACATATTTCTAATGTTCATGGTCATGATTAAAAATTGTTAATTATTTAATTATTTTCTAAAGTCACCCATCCTCTATTAATTAAATAATTTTAATTATTTAATTAATTCATTGTGACCTTTATTCTTTCTTGATTAATTAAATAAATGTTATTTATTTAATTACATCGCTAATTAATTGATCCCCTTTCTAAATTCAATAAATTATTATTTAATTTACCCCTTATCACATTTCCAACTATGATTAAATATTTATTTTGAATTATTTAATTATTCTATAATATTTTCTCTAGTCAATTAAATAAATCTTTATTTATTTAATTTAATCTTTGAATTTCAAAAGTTGAATTAAATAATCATAAAATTCATAAAAATAATTATTCCTGGCATATTCCTTTGTGATTAGATAATCACTTAGTTATCTAATTAATCAGTCAGTTATCTCCTGATTTAATATCTGATCGTTTCTGACAAATAGACTTTTTGGTTTGATCAGTCAGTCTTATTCTTCTACGTGCAAACTATTATTAATTAAATGAGTTTATTTAATTAAATAATTCATTCGTGCATTTGAACACAATGTTTCTTCTTTATCTTTTTCATGCAATCCTTATTCTTCAAAATTTTGAAGAGTCTGAACATTAGATTAAATTATTATTTAATTTAATCTCCATCATGCAAAAAATTTCACTCACTTTATTACTGACACTAAATCTCTATCGCATGGCTTTCATTAATCTCAATCGTTCATCTATCTTTTGAATCTGAGCCAATCATTCAAAAATAATTTTTCTATAAATTGGCTTGACCTTCATCATTATTCCTCCTCTCAAAATATTTATACTTTTAGGAAGCGAATTCAATAATCTTTGATATTTTGCTAAGTCAATAATCAATAGGCCATACTTTCATACTTGTTAAAATATGAGGGCAATTATTATATTAGAAAGGAAAAATGGAGAAGTGCAATCAAGGTTATTCAAGAAAATATACAGATATTCGGTGAGATCATTTTTTCTTGTATTTATGCTTTCATATCTTTCCTTGTTATTTGTTGTTCGTGTAGGATTAGATTCGTATATGCTTTTATTAGATTAATCTTGTTTGCTATTTTATTCTAGCGTTACATTGGTGAACCCGACGTGAAGACACCGTCTTCAAAATTCGTAAAAGTTTTTAATTTTTGCAGGTACAAGTAAAGGGTGATGCATCAGTAGTATGAAACGATGCAATTGAGGTCCTGAATGACATCTGACATTACGCGATGCATCTAATATTCTGTGATGCATCTGCTCTTTTCTACGATGCATCTGAGTGGTAATGCATTTTTTTGAATTTCCATATTTTCGTTTTTAGTTTTTTGCTTTTTTTTTACAAAAAAATTTGCATTTTCAGCATGTGTTTTAGGGGAGTTAACGTAGTGTTTGCAGGATGATTCATAGAAGACAACATTCAAAAAAAAAATTCTTTGTAGGATGATTGACGAAGACAAAAGAAAACAAAAAAAGAACTACTGACAATTCGTTTCAAGGACCAATGTTGGACGCAAAATTTTAAAACAAATGAATTACTTAATTAGAATAGATAGTTGTCTTTTGGGTTTTAAAAAGAATCACTATTTTTTGTACTTGGTGCATTCGCACATATGTTAGATTAGATCCTAATTTGGTAACAAAAGTATCCTCTCCCCTTGTACATTCGTGCGATCTTGGGTGTAACAAAAATTGTTATTGACTCTATAATTTGGGCCTTCTTTGGTGGGAAAAAATACTCACCCCAAAGCGACTCATAACTGATGATGAGCTAAAGCCAAGCTACTCCCAACCGGTATAGAAATTTTAATGTTAAGGAAAACTCAGCATTACAGGAAGTCCTGCGTGCCAACAATTGATTCCCCTAGTACCCTAGTGGTGTGTCAAAACCTATAGAGTATAACCTTTGTAGATCGGGATAATATTGCCTCTTGCGTGGCTTTTTGAATGGGTTCCCATACTAATTCACCAAATTATTTTTAGATTAACCAAAAACCCCTATTTGTTGGTGCAAGAGGTTAGACCTCTAAAGTCATCTCACGTTCATATGGTTCATAGTAGAGATGAAAATTTCACCATGGGAGAGTCATGGGAATTGAAGCTTGGCTAAACTAAGAAGTGTGTGTCATGTAAGGGGGAGCTAGTGTGGTCAAGCTTCTAGTCATCCAATTTGAATAAGCGTAGTTGGGGAAAACCAAGTGAGAATTCAACAAGTATTGTCATTGTCAGCCTTAGGATCATACATGTTTTTTGAAAATATACACGTTCATGATTATCAAACCAAAACACTTTGTTATCAAATTGTTTACATTTTCAAAAATTTGATTATGAAACAAAGTCAGTTGAAACCCCAGTTCATCAAAAAATCACATTTGTCAAAACGAGTCGCATCTGTTAAATAGAAAACCACAACTATTAACCTGAGTTGCATCTGTTAACCAAAAACTCATAACTGTCAAACCAAAGTCCATTGTCATTCACCAAAAAAATCAGAGTCACATTTGTTTAACAATCAGTCGCATCTATCATCCTAAGTCGCATCTATCATAGAGAGTCGCATATGTTTAAAAGTTAGCCACATTTGTCATATCAAGTCGCATTTTCCTACAATAAAATTGAGAGCTAATTTAACAGAAAACTGCATATGACCCACCAAAATTCATTTTCTAAATCCTGCGATGCATCTATAATAGTGAACCTCATTTTCCTGAGATCTAGAAAACTAGAATTTGATATTAGAGTCTGAAACTAAACAGTCATACCAGTCTCTATTTTTCTCAGTCACCCTTGGAAAAAAACTAGAAATTTTGCTCATACTTTGCATCATTCCATCCTTTATGTGTCATTTATTTTTACTGATACGCATCCTAGTTACGAAACTTAGTTGCATATTATGAATTTTCGATATCTTAGGATAGGATAACTTTCCACGTTTTGGGAAAACCCATGCTTCATTAAAAATTGTCTTTGAACCTAGTCACTTGTCAACAATATCTTTAGTCCTACTTGTGAATCTTTCTAGCTCATCAGTCTAGTTTGGGATTTCATCTTATCATTTGGTCTTAGTCCTACAACAATTTCCTTGACAAAGTAAAATTGCAGCCTTGGTTAAACTATAGGTGGTAGGTAACCTCCTCTTATAATCATTCATAATTAGTTACCTTAGGATTTTGTTTAGAATTTTTCATATTTTCATCCTAGCATATCATCATTTTAGGCATTCCTTATTTGCCAAAAAATATAAAAAATATAGCAGCATCCATTCACAAATATCCAGAAAATCGCAAAAGCATACATTAGATCATATCATTTTTAGACATAGTTTTGCATTACCCCATTCTGAGCAACATTTTTCATGGTCAAAACAAGGTCTAAAAAGAAACATAGAGAAATGGTTGATCCATAGGATTTCATCAATCCCTTCTCAAACATACCATCAGGAACAACGAGACCTCACAAAGCCTTGCTTGAAACATTTGTCACTAGAGACACACACAAACAGATTCAAGTAGAAGACGTAGATGTCGCTATCCAAGATCCTAAATTTGCATCTTCTATAAATGAATGTTTGGCACAAGATCCCTAGAGATACCTAGCAAATCTGCTTGTAGAAGGTGCCACACTACCTCAAAGATTTGACATCCACATACTGAAAGCTTCATCTGCTCAAGCGACATAGACCATGACATTGAGTGTCTCTATTCCTCATATTACCATAGCAATACCATCTGGCATACCTACTCAAACTTCCTCAACTATAAATACAACAACATTTGGTATAACACATGGCCTAAAATTTACTACAAGAGAATCCTCATCAAACCCCTTTGTCACAAACACTGGAAGTAAAAGGCCCAAAATTGGTATAAACACGACACAACCACAAATAGGGGCAATACAAACATGACATATTCCTACACCAAATCAGAATTTTTCATAGAAGATTGTGTCGGGACATATTCCTACACCAAATCAAAATCCATCACAGAATATTGCGTCAGGACATATTCTTACACCAAATCAGAATCCGTCACAAAATATTGTATTTCAGAAAACTTACATCGATCCTAACAAGGCAACCAACACATGTTTAACACATGTAGATGTTCTAAAAAATCAAATGCAACTCATCCAACAGCAAATGGATAGTATTTCAATGTTAGTAAAATGGACCATTTTAGTGCAAGATTTATGTCCATGTCCTTTTGACAAAGCACTATACATGACACCCTTTGATGGGGAGTCCTATCTCTCAAGAACACTCTTTCTCTTCCCAAGACCTATTATCTAGTCTTCCTAGTGTATTCCTCTCTACCCTACTCAGGGATCACTCCTAAACCCCTCTCACCTTGTAAGACTCTCCACCAATTTCAAATTCTTCACCATTACTCCCAATCCACCACTAAGCTTCCTTGGGCTCCACACTGACCCAAAGTGTCCTAACCACTCCAGGGCTAGGGAAGGGTATTCTAGCTGTCCCTTTGTTGATTTTTCTCCTCAATGATCCATCTTATTGGATTCTTTCACCTTTTACCCATCGCTTCCTTGAAAAACTCAATTTTAGGCCTTGTAGCCTTCTGCCCCAATTAGGCCTCCTAGAACCCGTTTTCTTGACTTTTCTCACAAACAGTCTTAACAAACCCCAAATGTTTTTGTAGATTATTTCTATTGACCATCAAGGCTCCAAGATTTACCAAGCCTTAGGTCCTATAAGTTTCTGTACATATGACTATCCTCAAACCCCCTATTTTCAATGGTTTCTAGGGTTTTTGGCTCTTTTTCCTTCTTTGAGGGCTTCAACGACCTCCTTAGCTCTCCTCCTAGCACACACATGTTTGAGATACATGTTCCTACACTCCCATACTCATGATTGGCACGAACCAATCCATTTAGCAACTCTCCTTGCTGTTGTCCTCTCCAAGCTACTAGTCAGAATGCACTTGCACTCGCCTAGTGCTTGATGATTTCATCACCTTCCCTGTAAAACAAGACCCCAAAATCTATATGTACACTATTTACATAGTCCCCAACTTGATTCCAAGTGGCCATGAGAGGAAATCAATAGGAAGTCAAGTGGGACTCATTATTCACAAAACTGGCCTGAATCGGCAATGAGACCAAGAACACCAAAAACTTGCAAAAAGATAACCAATCGGTCTAGATGACTAATCTAATGCTACAAAAGGTAAGTAAGTGACAAAAATGAAAGAATCAAAGCATTAGATAAGTCCTTTCAATCCATTCTTGACTGGATGAAGGCTCAAACACAGAAATTCAATGAAAACTTGCTCTCTTCCAATCACAAAAATGTACTCTCCAAGTCTCAATTCATGAAAACAATCCTCCAACATAGTTATTAGGGTTTTTCTGACCTTATATACCTTTCTCCCACGTGCTAGGACCCTTGGGTCAAGCTTAGATCATCATTAATGCCATTTTCCAACTTTTAGGACAAATAGCCAAGGCAACATTGCTCAAAATGTTCACAGTTTCCAAGACTTACCCAAACCTCAAGCCCCTAACAAACCTATTTCCAATTCACTCATAAAAAAAACTGTTGGGACTTTACATCATAGTCCTTATTCCCTTGGTGGTTGGCTAGAACCACCTACAAGCCAAAAAAAACTAGGATCTTCCAAAAGGACCTCAAGGTGCTCCTGCACCATTCTCCCCTGCAACAAAGAAGTTAAGGAACCTATGGTGTCAAGAGCTCCTCACTAATTCCATGCTTCTTAAAATCACTTTCTACTATCCAAGTAGCCTCTAACTCTAGTTGATGTCTCCACTTCACTAGGTGCTCCATGTATGTCTTGTGCCTAGTCTTCTTCTTCACCCTTGAGTCTAGAATCTTGTCCACTTGTGGTCGGATCTGATCAGGTACCTTGAGTTCTTCCACATCCTTGATCACCTCAGCACTATACTGTTCCTCATCCATTTCTAGTCCTTTATACTTCACCAAGTCCTTCACATTGAAGATAGGCGAAATGGACATCTCCTTGGGTAACTCCACCTTGTATGCATTTGATCCATACTTAGCCAACACTTTACATGGTCCTATCCTTTTCATCTACAGCTTACTTGGTATGCCTTTCTGTAGTCTTGCATTGTTCAAGTATACCATCACCAAATCACCTATTTCAAATTGTAGATCTCTCTTCCCTTCATCTCTTTTAGCCTTCAACTTCTGGTTAGCCTCCATTAATGTCTTCCTTACCTGCTCATGAACCTCTCTCATTGATTGAGAAAAATCATCAGCATGACCACTGATTCCTTCATAACCTTTTAGATCTCTAAGCTCAAGTACACCCCTTGGATGTAAGCCATATGCTATCTCAAATGGACTCTTACTTGTAGTCCTATTTGTGCTATCATTGTAAGAAAATAGGGTACAAGTTACCAAGTACCCTATTTACCACCTCTGTATGTCCATCCGTTTGAGGATGATATGCTGAACAATGAGACAAGTTGATTCCTAACCTCCTCCAAAGATTTTTCCAAAAGTGTCCCGTAAATTTCACATCTTTGTCTGCAACTATGCTCTTTGGCAACCCATGTATCCTTACTATCTCCTTGAAGAATAGGTGTGCAATATGACTTGCATCATGTTTTGTTTTGCAAGGGATGAAATGGCTCATCTTGCTGAATTTTTCCACTACCACAAACACACTATCAAAACCAATCAGTGTCCTAGGTAGCCCTACTATGAAGTCCATGCTTATGCATTCCCATGGTCTATTTGGGATGGGTAATTGCTGATAAAGACCTGCATTTTTTGATGTTCCCTTTGCCTTTTGACACACTCCACATTGCTCCACATACCTTCTTACATCTCTTTGCATCTTAGGCCACCAATAGAACCTCTCCACTAAGTCTAGTGTCTTGTTTAAACCAAAGTGACCACTCAAACTGCCATTATGATTTTGTTGGATTAGATTCTCCCTCATGGAACCTCTAGGAACATATAATTGCTTCCCCCTAAACAATAGACCATTCTGCAAGGTATAATCTGCATATTCACTGTGAAAATGGTTCTCAAAATCAGTACATACCTTGTGGACTTCTGAGAAATCAAAATCTCCTTCATATAGATCTTTGAATCCTTAAACCCCTATGCTTTGTAGCTATATCTCTTGGACAATAAGCAATCTCCTACTAAGAGAATCAACAACCTTGTTTTTAACCCCCTTCTTATGCTTGATGGTAAAGGTGTATGACTGCAAAAACTCCATCCATTTGATATGCCTCAAACTGAGCTTCTCTTGAGTGTTGATGTACCTTAAGGCCTAATTGTCAGTGTATACCACAAATTATTTGGGAAATAGGTAGTGCCTCCACTTCATGAGAGCCTGTACCAAAGCATATAGCTCTAAGTCATGGGATGAGTACCTAGACTTTGCTTCATTCAACCTTTCACTAAAGAATGCCACTGGCCTACCTTCTTGGCTTAGGACAGCACCTACTGCTATGTTACTTGCATCACATTCCACTATGAATGGTTTGTCAAAACTCGGTAAAACTAGGATAGGCCGGATAGCTATCTCCCTCTTCAACTTTGAAATCCTTCATTGGCTTCTTTGGTCCACACAAACTTTGTTTTCAGTCCTCCTTTGATGATGTCAAGGACCGGTGCACAGATTTCACTAAACCTTCTAACAAACTTCCTATAGAATTGAGCTAATCCATGGAAACTCCTAACTTCAGTCCCTGTCTTAGGAGTAGACCAACTAAGAATGGCTTCAACCTTGCTTTTGTCCATCTTCAAGTTCCCTTGAGATACTACAAATCCTAAGTAGACTAACTCTTACTTCATAAACTCACTCTTCTCAAGATTTATGGTGAGCTTCTCCTCTTGAAGTTTCCTCAACACACGTTCTAGGTGCTTCATATGTTCTTCTTTTGTTTTGCTAAAGATGAGAATATCATCTAGGTAGACAACCACAAAGACTCCAATATAGTCCTTTAATACCTCATTCATAACCCTCATAAAAGTGTTAGGTGCATTTTTAAGCCCAAATGGCATCACTAACCATTCATACAACCCTTCTGTGGTTTTAAATTTGACTTCCATTCATCTCCCTCTTTCATCCTAATCTGATAATAGCCACTTTTCAAATCAATTTTGGAATAGTACTTAGCACCCCCTAAACAGTCCATTAGATCTTCTATCCTAGGAATAGGAAACCTATATCTAATGGTTATCCTATTTATGGCCCTAGAATCAATACACATTCTCCACTCACCTCCCTTCTTAGGTGCCAACACCACTAGAACAACACTTGGGCTTATGCTTTTTCTGATCAACCCTTGGTCCAAAAGTTCTTGAACTTTCCTTGCTATCTCTTTGTTCTACTCTGGTGTCATCTTGTATGCAACCTTGTTAGGTAGTGTTGCTCTTGGTATAAAGTTTATCTGATGACTGATTGCTCTCTTAGGTGGTAGTGTAGCTGGTGTCCCTTCACAAATGATATCCCTAAACTGATCCAACAGTTGCTTCACTTCTTCTGTCATAGGTAGCCGACTAGGTGACTCCTCCTCCTTTGGCTTCAACAAGATTGCATAGACAACTCCTTCTTCCTCCTTAATGTCTTTTAGGAATTCCTTTCCACTCATCAAAAGTGCACTAGATTCTGCCTTCTCCATTGTGCCTTCTTCTATCAAAGACTGGATTTTGTAAGTCACTCCATCCTTCTTGAATGAATACTTGTTCTCCTTGCCATGGTGTACTAACTCCCCGTTATATTTCCATGGTTTTCCAAGAAAAAAATGGCATGCATACATTGGTAACACACCACATAGTATCTTGTCTTGATACTTTCCTATGGAAAACTCAACCCAAACTTGTTCATTGACCAATATATTCTGCTTTTTGTTCAACCAAGTAACCTTGTAAGGACACACATGGGGAATCTTGATGAGGTTCAACTTTTATACTGCCTCCTCTGAGATGACATTATTAGTAGAACCTGAGTCAATGATGACCTTACAAACCTTACATAGTATCTTGCACTTGACTCTAAAAAGAGCTCTCCTTTATTTGTGTTCATCCTTGGTAGGTGCTTTGATCAAGATCCTTCTCAACATGAGACTCTCTCCTTTCTCTGAATCTAAACTCACCTCTGAGTGCTTGGAATAGTCCTCTTCTTTGACATAATTAATCTTCCTCTCACCCTGTCAAGATGTTGGCTTGTTAGGACACCTATAAGTCGGATGACCCAACTGTCCACAATTGTAGCATTTCATGGAAGCAAAATGAGAGCTTCTCCCAAAGCCTCCCGATCTACCTCTTCCACCATAGAAAGAACTTCTACCTTTGTATCCCCCTCTACTATTTGTCTCATGGGATTGTTCACCAACCTTAGAATCTCCTTGGATTCTATTCTCATTGCTCCTTCCACCAAAACCTCCTCTATGTCCACCTCTAGGGTCTCTACCTCTTCCTTTACCCCTGGTATTAGAATCTTGTTTCTTTTTCAGTTTCTCCTCCACTTTAATAGCCATCTGATAGCATCTATGGAGGGTAGTAAGTGTGAAGAGACTCAACTCATCTTGTATGTTCCATCTAAGGCCATTTAGATACCTAGCAACCTTGATGCTTTCAACTTCTTGCACTCTAAATCTGAGGCTTAGTTTTTAGAACTCCTTTGTATAGGCAGCTACATCTAGGTCTCTTTGTCTGAGATTTTGCCTCTTCTTGTGCAATTAGATATCATAGTCCTCGGGTAGATAGTTCTCCTTCACTTTAGCCACCATAGTTTTCCAACTTCCTATGGGTTTCTTGCCTTCCTTCTCTCTTTCTTCTTGCAGAAACTTCCACCAAGTTAGTGCTTGTCCTCTTAGCCTTGATTTGGCTATTTTCACCTTTTGTGCCTCAGTAACACCATCACACTCAAAGTGATTCTCCATTCCCTCAATCCATTCCATAACCAACTCTGCATCCATTCTTCCTGTGAACACAGGGACACCTTCTAGTGCCTTGCCACTCAATGCCTTCAATGCTTTGAGGAAAGGTTCCTCTTCTAATGGAGGGTCAGGTTCTGGTTCTATATCTTCCTTTATCTAGTACTTACCCTTATCTTTATCCCCTATTAACTGCACTTTCATCTTGCTGGCAGTCTATGCAACCTCTTCTAGTTTGTGCTTCATCTCTTCCACAACCTCTTCAAGGTGTCTATTCTTTTCTTGTTGCTCTATCAAGTCTCTAGCTAGCTCTGCATTGGTCACCATGGTGTTTTCTCCTATGGATTCACGTCTCTCTGACATTCACTTCTCAATTCCGAAGCCTTTTATGGCTCATATACCAATTTGATGGGGAGTCCTATCCCTCAAGAGCACTCTTGCTCTTCCCAAGACCTATTCTCTAGTCTTCCTAGGGTATTCCTCTCTACCCTACTCAAGGATCACTCCTAAAGCACTCTCACCTTGTAATACTCTCCACCAATTTCAAATTCTTCACCATTAGTCCCAATCCACCACTAAGCTTCCTTGGGCTCCACACTGACCCAAAGTATGCTAACCACTCTAGGGCTAGGGAATGGTATTATAGCTTTCCCTTTGTTTATTTTTCTCCTCACTGATCCATCTTATTGGATTCTTCAACCTTTTACCCATTTCTTCCTTGAAAAACTCAATTTTAGGCCTTGTAGCCTTCTAGCCCAATTAGGCCTCCTAGAACCCGTTTTCTTGACTTTTCTCACAAACAGTCTTAACAAACCCCAAATGTGTTTGTAGATTCTTTCTATTGACCATCAGGGCTCCAATATTTACCAGGCCTTAGGTCCTATAAGTTTTCGTACATATGGCTATCCTCAAACCCCCTATTTTTAAGGGTTTCTAGGGTTTTTGGCTCTTTTTCCTTCTTTGAGGGCTTCAACGACCTCCTCAGCTCTCCTCCTAGCACAAAAATGTCTAAGATACATGTTCCTACACTCCCATACTCTTTATTGGCACAAAACAATCCATTTAGCAACTCTCCTTGCTGCTGTCCTCTCCAAGCTACTAGCCAGAATGCACTTGCACTCGCCTAGTGCTTGATGATTTCATCACCTTCCCTGCAAAACAAGACCCCAAAATCTATATGTACACTATTTACACATTCCCCAACTTGATTCCAAGTTTTCATGAGAGGAAAGCTATGGGAATTCAAGTGGGACTCATTATTTACAAAACTGGCCTGAACTAGGAATGAGACCAAGAACACCAAAAACTTGCAAAAAGATAACCAGTCAGTCTAGATGACTAATATAATGCTATACAAGGTAAGTAAGTGACAAAAATGAAATACTCAAAGCATTAGATAAGTCCTTTCAATCCATTCTTGACTGAATAAAGGCTCAAACATAGAAATTCAATGAAAACTTGCTCTCTTCCAATCACAAAAATGTACTCTCCAAGTCTCAATTCATGAAAACAATCCTCCAACCTAGGTATTAGGGTTTTTCTGACCTTATATACCTTTCTACCATGTGCTAGGACCCTTGGGTCAGGCTTAGAGCATCATTAATGCCATTTTCTAGCTTTTAGGACAAATAGCCAAGGCAACATTGCTCAAAATGCTCACAATGTCCAAGACTTACCCAAACCTCAAGCCCCTAACAAACCTATTTCCAATTCACTCATCAAAAAAAATCTTGGGACTTTACATCATAGTCCTTATTCCCTTAGTGGTTTTTTAGAACCACCTACAAGCCAAAAAAAACCAAGATCTTCCAAAAGGACCTCAAGGTGCTCCTGCACCACCCTTCCCACACAGATATTATACCAAATTTTCCTAAGTATAATGGGAAGAGGAATCCTCTAGAATACATCAGAGAATTTTCCAGAACATGCATGGACATCTCGTATGACCCCACATACCTTATGATACTTTTTCCGTGAACCCTTGTTGGGATAGCATTGGAATGGTTCTCTAAACTTCCGTATGGCATAAGATCATGGGGTGAATTAGTTAAAAAATTTGTAGAACACTTTGCCTTCAACATAGACAATGAAATCACAATATCTACCTTGTGTCACACCACACAAGAATATGGAGAAAACTTCACCAACTTCTTCTAGAGATGGAGGAGTTTAGCTAATCGATGTCCAGTTGAGATACCAGAGAAACAAAAAGTCACAATATTCCTTGAAAATCTTCATCCAAAATTGAGAAGTGACTTAAGAGTACATTCTTGTACCTCTTTTCTGGACTTAGTACAAAAAGGCATAATACTTGAGAAATCCCTCATTGAAAAAGGGTAAATTAAGACACCAAGTAGGAATCCAGTAGTTCAACACAAAAACTCCCCGAATGATAGAAACAAATTTTGGTCCAAAAACAAAAATGCAACTAATGACAGTATTGTTGATGCTAAAATCCTACATGCAGAACCAATTATCACACTTAGAGGTTACAAACCCTCTCATGACATGCTTAACAATGTTGATCAAACTACTAACTTTGTCTAAAATTCACAACAACGACGACCACAAAGGAGATTTCCAAAATGTGAGTTTACCCCTTAGGGGAATCAATCGAGATAGTTTTTAAAGAACTGATCAAACATAAACTCATATAACCTCTGGAGCCAAAACAATATGATCCTGGATAGTTTAAACCCTCATGGTGGGATGACAAATCCTTTTGTGAGTACCATCAAACAAAGGGACATAACCTACAACAATGTCGACAACTGAAGAACATTATCCAAGATTTTGTTGAAGACGGAACCATAGAAGTCAATGGGAAAAAACATACCAAAAAAAGTGATCACAAGGTCTTCATGGATCCATTACATGACCATGGGAAAGGAAAGGCCTCCAGTTCAGGAACTAAGAATAATACCTCAGCCAATTATGCCAATACCAAGTACGAGTATAACCAAGGTATGATCATTAATTATATCCAAGCTGCTAAAAAACATATCCATACCATTACCATAAAGAAGTGTCCTGAATGTGTTGTCAATACGTGCAAAACTAAGATAACCCTTCTAGGTCCTTCATCAGAGCCACAACCATAGTCTTCCAAACTTAAATATAATTTACTTGACCATTTGGGGAGGACCCTAGCACAAATCTCCATCTTGGAATTGTTGACCATATCACCTATTCATCAAGACATCCTAGAAAAATCCTTGCAAAGAATAAATGTCCCCACTGACTTAGATTTCAATAATTTCGAAGAGATGGTAGGATACTTGACCAATTCTCATCATGCTACTTTCAATCAACAAGATTATTCAACAAAGAAGACCAATCATAATGACCCATTACACCTTAAAGTTCTTGTCCATCAAACCAAAGTCAAACGAGTCTTGGTAGATAGAGGAGCAGGGTTGAATCTTTGCACCTTGAAGTTGGTTAAGGCATTAGGTTTCTTAGAAGCATGTGTGGACACCACTAACAGTATAGTCATTAAGGCATATGATGATGAGGAAAGATCATCTAAATGACTGGTAAAACTCCCTATTAGGATTGGCCTTGCGGTTATGGACACTAGTTTCCAAGTCTTGGATCTTGTACTTCCCTATAATCTGTTATTGGGTAGACCTTGGATACATGCTATGAAAGCAGTACCTTCCACCTATCATCAGTGTATTAAATTCCCTCACAATGGCACCGAGATCATAATTGATGGTGATCCAAATCCTTTCTAGTATTGCACTAGCCTATACAAAATACCACAACAACGGGTGCATGTAAATCAATAGGCTTCATCCTCCACCTTATCCCTATATGTTGATCCATCAAATATTTCCAATTCCATTACATCACAACCACCATCATCCACTCCTAAGGTCAATATCGAAGATAAGGGTTGTGGATAATATCACATGAAAGCATCCTATTGTGTCAACTAGTTGGTTCCTCCTAAGTCATACGGTTTACCCACAACAAATAGGAGATAGTCAATTGTCACAATACATGTCCCTCCTACTATGAAATTCACAAAATGGGGAGAGTTAAGTAAAGAAGAAATGGACCAAGAAGATGTCACCTCCTGGTTATATAATGAAGACAATGAAAACCCTTCACCGTCTATTCAAATATCTAAAGATCAATATCGAAAAGGATTCATGATAATGAAAAAGAAAGGATATGATGGACATAGTGGGTTAGGACTACATCAGAATGAAAGGACTAAACCAATCATTATCTCACAATGACCAAAAGGCCTAGGGATAGGGTTTCAACTGATTAGGATTGGTGTTCGTAGTACCTTGGCACCATCACAAGAGGAAGTAAGTGCTTCTGAAGACATCGAGATATCCCATGAACCATCAAACCCATTCTACTATGACTCCCTTGAATCAAACAAATATGAATGGGATTCCCTTTCCTCCACCAGCATAATGTACCTAGATAAGTTATTTGGCGAACTTGACCAAATGCTAAATACCTTGCCAAAATCAACTGATTCTCGTCCTAAAAATTCCTTGTCAAAAGAAGAATGGATTAAGCTTTATTATTGGGAAAACCTTGATCCTTCCTCTTGGGCACCTAATGAACCATCTTCTGATGACCTAGCCCTTATGGTTGTCCTACCTCAGAGTCTACCTGTCCCTAGGAAAAAGAACAAAAAGGAGTTTTTCCAAAACTTCTATGTCCATGTCAACTAGTCTATCCTCACCTTTTCAGCCTCCACATTTGATAACTCTAATGATGACATGCCCCTAGTATATCCCCAACTTATTGATTGGGATCAACAAGGCACCCCCAACTTAGACTTATTTGAGAACGAAGAAGCAATAGCTAAGTTCATGGGCCTACGAGAAGACATACCTAGAGGTGATCATAAGGCTAGATTTACCATAGAATTGGATAACATGGCATATTTTGGGGAGTCTGTTCACACCTCTAGTTGCAAAAATGAAGACAAAAAGAAAAATAATGAAAATGACAAGTCCCTAGGTGAAAACCGAAAGGCACCTTTGGATGATGAAATAGTAAAAATAAAGGATGCATCCAAGGGTGAAAACCTCTCTGAGGAACCCAAGGATAGAGGTTTGAACATTCTCCTAGTTGCTAAGGAAAAGTCACCAATGTTAGTGGAATAATTTTTCAAGATCAACATAAACACTGAAGATAATCCTCAGGTAATTTACTTTGCAACATCTTTGACAGAGACATAGCAACCAAAGTTTTGTGACTTCTTTGCAAAAATATAGATTAACTTTGCATTGTCATATGTCGAAATGCCTGGGCTAGATCTGGACCTTATATTGCATCATTTTCATTCAACCAGGTGTTAATCCCATCAAGCATAAGTTAATGAAAATGCATCCACAAATTGCGTTACTAGTCAAAGTTGAACTTAAGAAACTATTGGATGTCAGACTCATCAGATCAATAGACTATGCAGAATGGATTTCTAATCTTGTTCCAATAACCAAACCATCTAGTGGCATCCACATTTGTATATACTTCAAAGATATTAACAAGGCATGGCCTAAGGATGACTTCCCTTTGCCAAACATTGACATGATAGTGGACCTTACAACAGGATATGAGATGTTATCCCTCATGGATGGTTTCTCTGGATATAATCAAATCAAGATCTCATCTGAGGAGCAACACATGAAAAAATTTACATGTCCATGGGGAACATATTGTTGGAACATCATGCTTTTTGGCTCAAAAATGCTATAGATACATACCAATGTGTCATGAAAACTATATTCCATGACCTTGTACATACTCTCATGGAAGATTATGTGGACAATTTGATAGCCAAATCATTAACAAGAGCTTATCACTTGCAAGTATTCGATAAGATATTTCAAAGACTAGAAGCATACAAAGGAAGGCTAAATCCAAAAACATGTGTCTTTGGCAGTCAATCAGGAAAAATTCTAGGATACACCATTTCTAGATGAGGCATTGAAGTGGATCCCGCAAAAGTAAAAGCTATAAGGGACATGCCTCCACTAGCCAACATCAATAAGTTAAGAACATTACAAGGGAGACTACAATTTATCAGATGCTTCATAGTATAGTTAGCAGACAAGATACATCCATTCCAACACTTACTCAAAAAGGGGGTACCATTTGTATTGACAACCAAATTCCAAGAAGCTTTTCAAAAGATCAAGGATTACCTACTTACACCACTTGTGTTAATTCCACCTATAGATACCCGGACTTTGATACTCTATATTTTGGCAACTCAATCAACACTAGGAGCCTTACTTGCACAAAATGATGATGAAGGTCATGAAAGAGTAGTGTACTATATCAATCGTACTTTTGTGGGATATGAGCTAAACTACAATCACATAGAACATGATTTTCTTGTAGTAGTTTTTTCTACCCAAAAACTTAGGCACTATATGTTAAACCACCAGACCATAATGGTCGCCAAGGTAGATCCTTTGAAATATCTCCTAAGTAAACCAACACTAACATGTTGATTGGTTAAATGGTTAATGATACTTAGTGAATATGACATCCAGTATGTAGAAAGAAAAGTTATAAAAGGGCAAGTTATTTCTGATCAGTTGGCATACGCACCAATTAAGGTTGAGAATCCTCTAATGGTGGGTTATCCTGATGAGTTCATCTTCACCGTAGACAAAAGAACAACATGGAATTTATAGATTCATGGTTCCCACACTAATCATGGTTCAAGAGCAGGCATATTGTTTGTTACACCACAAGGCGACACTATTCCTAAGTCATTCAGAATTTATTTTCCTTGCACAAACAACATAGCAGAATATGAAGCCCTTGTAACAGGACAAAAAATGGCAATCTAATGGAAGATTAAGCATTTACAAGTTTATGGAGACTCTCAACTGGTAGTCCAATAGGTTAATGATGAGTATGAAACTAAAGATGAGAAACTTGCCCCATACAAGTGCATGAAAGACAATTTTAAGCAATATTTTGATAACATCAGCTTTCAACAAATACCTCGCATTCATAATAGGGTAGTGGATGCTATGGAAACTATTGGTTCATTATTGGATATACCTAGCAACATGCCTAAATTCGATTTTTTGGTAGAACAAATTTTGGTCCCTGCATTTGATGTCCTAGACTCTGTGATGGTGTGTGAACTTTTTGGTCCCACTTCCCTGTGGTACAAGGACATATATGACTACCTACATGCCCAAATCATACCCTTAGACCTATCGAACAACCAACATAGGAAATTTATCCATAAGTCTTCCAAATATACCATCATCGGAGATACCCTTTATACATGTGCCTTAGACAATACCTTGTTGAGATTTTTCGATGCTAAAGAAGCACAAGCAACCTTATGTGCGGTACATGAGGGTATATGTGGATCCCATTCTAGCGGTCCTACCTTAGCCAATAAGATTATGAGACTAGGATATTATTGGCCTACCATGGAAAAAGACTCATATATCTTCATCAAGAAATGTCGATAGTGCTAGGTACACGGAGACTTGATACACGTGCCGGCATAGGAACTCCGACCAATAACTTCACCATGGCCTTTTTCCCAATGGGGACTTGATCTCATAGGTAAAATACATCCTCCATCTTCCAATGACCATAAGTTAATTATAACCAAAACCAAATACTTCACCAAATGGATCAAGGCTATTCCTATGACCTATATTACTGACACACAAATTTCTAAGTTTATCCTAAATTACATCATTTATCGGTATGGTGTTCCTCAATCCATCATTACGGATAATGGTCGCCCATTTAAAAACCAAGAATTCTGCCATCTCCGTGAAGAATTCCATATCCAACACTACTTTTCCACTCCTTATTATCCACAAGGTAACAGCCAAGTGGAGGCATCTAACAAAACAATCATCATAATCCTCAAAAATATTGTCAATGACATTGGTCATGATTAGAATTTACAGCTTAATCCTACCTTATGGGCTTACCGCACAAGAATCCATACTCCCACCGATGCCACTCCATACTCGCTGGTATTTGATTTTAAAGCTATCTTACCTATTGAGGTTGAAACTCCTTCCCTAAGGGTATCTTTGAAAGGTCATATTGATGATGAAGATTACCATGTGTCAAGACTACATGAATTAGAATTCCTAGACAAATGAAGATAAAAGACACTAGATCATCTTCAAGCATATCAAACCATCTTCGTCACAACTATAACAAGAAAGTTTTGAATTGATATTTTGACATTGGTGACTTGGTCTTAATGGAGAACCCAAAGAATCAAGCAGAAAGAAAAAAACCAAGTAAGTTTGAACCAAACTAGTTAGGGTCTTTGATTGTTACAGAAGCCTTTGGATCAGGAGCATATCAACTCTCTACCCCTGAAGGAGAACCACTATCATCACCAATCAATAGTCTTCACCTAAAGAGGTTCTATGCATAGCTTTTGAGAGCTTTGTCTTAATCATAAAAATACAAAAAAATGTTACCTTGATGAAAACCTGGAAAGCAGGCATCTTTGTAACACCAAAAAAAAAAATTGAAAAAAAAAATCAATAAAATAGTAAAGAGAAATAATTCGTCCAATAGTGAAAACTACTTCAATGGCACTTTGGATAAGTACCATGGTGAAAACATAGCAAATAGGTGCCATGTGTAGTCGACTTCACTCCTTCATCTACCACCATTCCAATCAGACTTTTCCACCATCACCCATAATAAATGGTTGTCCTTTCCATAACTTGGAATGATTGACATCAAGTTCACTCCATCTCCTCACTCCATCCTATTGATCTTATACTTGACTAGGGGAAAATGATCGACCTATGTCATTTGGACCTTGCACTCGCTGATCCAATGTCATAAAAATGTCCTGAAAAACAATCCAAAAACATCATAAAATGCCCTAAAAAAATCCAAAAACATTATAAAACTTCAAAAAGAAAAAAACATCAAAACATGTCAAAAATCCTCAAAACAGAGTCAGAGTCAGTTGTCTCAAGTTAGTTGTAGACATAGTCAAACTACATTGCCTCTATGACTGGACGTAGGCAAGGCCATCACTTGATGTGCCCCCGAGGCATTAAGTCTGTCTTTCTAGGTTTGTCACATATCACACACATAAAATCATGACTCATTTTTTTTACATGTCAAAGTCGTTGGTCATGTTGAACTACGGGGTCTCTGTGTGTATAACGTAGGCAAGGCCATCAATCGATGAGCCCCCGAGGCCACACTATGTTAGTCCATTAGGGTTTATCACATTCAAAAACACACACGTCAGATATCATCAACTTCAGAAACTCTTTGTTAGTCAATTATGTCAATCAAAGTCTAGTTGAACTATGAGGTCTCTATGTGTATAACTTAGGAAAGGCCATCAATCGATGATCCCCTCAGGCCACACTAGGTTAGTCCTTTACGGTACATTTTCATAGTAAATATAATTCATACACTATCATCACGCACAAACAATGGTCAGGACATCAAGACAAGTCACACATCAACAAGCCAAACTAGTCAACAATGTCATCAATTAAAATCAAATAAATTGCCAAAATAATCAAATTATGTCTTATACAAGATGTGTTCTTCTTGAAAACAAACATTAACAATCATCATAGCATTATATAGCTTGTCGCATCAATGAAATCAAACTTAATGTCTTATATGGTACGTGTCTTTCTGAAACCAGGCTTTGTCATGCCTTACACAGATAGTCACAAAATCGAAACCAGACTCAACATCTTATACGGTATGTGTCATCCCTGATATCAGGCTTTATCAAACAAGCAATAACGGATCAAATTTTGCAAATATTTTTTGGCTTTTTGACTTTATGACTTATTTGGTCTTATCTTTTTATTTGGATTTGTCTTTGAGTCTAGTTACTAGCTTTCTTGAGGATGTCCCATGAAGGATTTAGAGGAGCAATAATGTATTCTAAGTATGTCTTTTTATTTGATTGTTGTTTGTGGTTTGTCTGGACAAAAAGATTGGGGAAATTTTTCCCTTAGTATGAGTCTCAACACTCCTTGTCTGCGATTGTCTATTTTAGCAAGTGGATGACTTTGTACACCTTGATCTATCTCATATCATGGTGTTTACTATCCATTTGTGTCATGTCCTTCCCAATGATTATTTAATGCAAGGCTTGGTTTGTATTTGGAAAAATATTAAAGATTATACATTCTTCTAATAACCATTTTAAATACTAACATTTCTTCTATCTTGCATAATGATGGAGTCTTGTGACACAAAAAATTAGATAATTTTCATATGCATTTATTTTACAATCATCATGTAGACATTGTCATATGTCTATATATAGTACACCATACATTTATGTTGCATTTCAAAACAATACAAAAATATGCATATTCATCGCATCTAGGTAATCATGACATACATGCATTTACTATTCACAAAGTGTACATATTATAGATACATCAACATGGAATTATAAATAATAACATCACATTGCATCTCATTTTCATAAACATAGAATGCATTCATGATATTTTTAAATACTATGCATTCATCATCACATAGAATAAACACATCACCATAGGAAATAAAAAAACATAATGTAAAAATCATCATCTATAACATATGCATGCATAAATAGAACACTGCATAATCATATAGAACAATTGAAAATCATATAATCATCGCCAAAAATTATAGATATATATATCACTCAAAATAATAAGTGTCATAGTACAATGTCAAAATGCATCAATCCAGAGGGAGCTCGCAGGCTCTATGATCATAATAAAGTGTCTACAAATATAAACATCTCACTATGAAGTGCTACCACTTCTCCCATTTGGAGTCTGAGGGGGTGATTGTCGATGATGTAATCTCTATGCAGAAGGAGGCCTGCCATATGGTCCTATCCTAGGTGGTCCCACCACATCATCCATGCTCTATGAGTGGCTATGTGACCTACTTCTAGAATTGTCACTATGTGCTCAGGAAAATTTGGGAGCTCATCTCTCAAGCAGTACCTCTACTACATTAATTTCTTTGTAATACCTCTCCCGCTCACCTACTCTAACTAACTCTTGAGCGAAGGTTACAGTTGGTCCAGTGCATAAAGCCCTCAACTCTATAAATCTCCCCTTTGTCTCCTATCTCCTAGATACTTCCTAATCTCGATCCAGGTAGGCACTATCTCTCTCCATCTACATCAAATCATGCTCTGTAGTAACTTCCCTCACCCTCTCCTCCAAGGCCTCTACTCGGGCCTACAACAATGCTACTTTGGGATCCCTGGGAACCTCCTCATCCCATCATGGTCTCTCTCCAATCTCTACATCCCAATCCTCCACAATCTAGTCTCAAAGCTCCCTCTCCCGATCCCCCATCACCTCCTCCTCCTCATCATCATCATAGCCTACCAATATACCAAGTACATCAATCTCCATCTCCTCCCCACCAGCCTCCTCCTCTGCATGCTCCTCCCCTACAACCTCCTAAATTGCATGCTCACCCCTATCTCTACCTCCCATCCTCCACCAAGATCCAACATCGGTACATCCACTCCGTCACCCTCCACCTCACAGATGGGTGACAACCTCTATCCTGGACCACCTCTCCTCCCTCATCGACCTCGTCGACCGCCTCTCCCACCTCCACCTCTACCATCATCACCTCCATCTCTACCACCTTTGCCTCATCTATCCCCACCCCTACCCTCACGTTGTCCTCTAGGTCCTATCCCCCACCTCTCAACTAGAGTTGGCTGATCTAGATCTATATATGTAATAGGCCTATGAATGGCCCACCACACATCACAAGCTACAGTGGTGCCCAGATCAAAAACCACACCCCTCCATCCCCATTGCATAGGCTATAAGGCATGAATATTTTCCTTTGTTTTCCCCACAATGGAACCTCTCTCAAAGTTCGAGCAAACTCAACTCACCCCCGAGGCTCATCCTGAACCTCCCCAAACTGCCTCAATACCCGATCTGGCAAATGCCTCTCAATAATGTGCACACTAAAAATAGTCCTACCAATCAGATATTGTGTCTATCTACAAAAGGGTAAATTCCTATCCTCATCTCGCCATCAGGAAAAATCCATATAGGGTCTCCAGATAAACTGAACCAATGTGTCAAGGGCATGTCCCAGTAACCAATATCACCAACATGACTCTGGGTAATGGCCCCCACATATTAGAAAACATACGGAGATCTAGCATCTAGATTCGAGGTCACTAGGGGACGAAACACAACAATGTGTTCCCACACCCAGATCATAAGCAAGGTAGTACCACAACTCATCGACTATTCATCCCTATATGCAATAACATGTAAATTAAAAGATAGCATGGCAAGTAAACATGGCCCCCAGGAATATACTACATGTCGCTCTAACATACCAACCGGCATCTCCCCCCACCCAATAAGAAAACCATGACCTCGATGGTTAGGAAGGAAAATCCTAGCAATCAATGTACATAACATGAAATCAATCCTCTCATATCTCTTAGCTAATACATGCCATCTAATCTCATAGTCCTTGATGCTGAGTTGTCTAATATCATCATAAACATAAAATCGGGTAATCTCGTTGTATCCTCTCTGGGTATCATACATCACTCTCTCACCCCTAATAGGAAATCTCAAAATCCTATAGATGTCCTCTAAAGTAATTGTTGCCTCTCTAGTAGGCAAATGAAAAGAGGAGGTCTTAGAATGCCATCTCTCATAAAGAGCAATCAACGTACCTTTGTTCACCCAAATAGTGGGCATAGTACAAACATGGTGCAACCCTAAAATCCAAATCAATCGTGTCTCAACACTCACCAATTGGTCTTGCAACTCAAATTTTGTCGGCCTCAACTCCCGGGTGTATATCGGATCCAACACAGTCTGCAAATGCAACATAATTTGAATACAGAACATTCATTTTTCATCACAATCAAATGCATCATTTCAATATCAAATGCGGTGCATAATCTCAAATGCATCATTAAAATTTTCACATGTGTTGCAAAAACTCAAATGCATTGTATAAACAAGCATATGTGGTGAAAAATTTCAAGTGCATCACACAACCAATGATGCCTAACTAGCATGCATATGCATCATTTTTTTACAAATGCGGTGCATAAATATTGACCAACCTATCATGTGAATGTTGTGCAATAAAAGAAATGTGTTGCACTAACCTATATGTGACACTACCAATCATAATTGTGATGCAAACATACACATGTGGTGCAGACAAATTCAAATACGTTGATTACCAAAATGACCTAAAAATACCTAGACGTGTTTGCACATATGTGTCATTCCATGAGAACATGTGTCGCGTATGAACACATATGCGTTGATTCTAAAGTGGCACAAATGAAAATTAAACTTAAAATGTCTAAAAGAGTGTGAAAATTGAAATCTCAAAAGTTGGTTCAAGGGTACATATCGATGGTCCTACATCGGTTGGGCGTCTGAAGGTCCGGATGTGATAACCACGATGCTCTACATATGGAACTGGAGACATCTTCGCTGTGAGCTTTGAGCCAAAATCAAGGTTTTCAAAATGTCTAGGATGCAAATGAATTGAATTTTCACCCCAAATCCTATTTATACCTAGGGTTTTGGAGGGTTTTTCTCCAACCTTCTATATTGGATGCACTATTTTCCAACTTCTAACATCCATTTCTCTTACGAAATCACTTCAAAACCAATTTCTTTCACCACCATTGAACTTCTGACTATCAAATTACTTAATCAGGACAATTTCCAAAAATTTCAAAAATTGTCATTTTTCCTGAGGGGGCATACCCTAACCTATTTCACACTAGGGCACGGTAGGGGCATGTTTTAAATAATTTTGTTTGACACAAAATCCCAAATGGCATTGTATCAAAGAGGGGCAAACTGTAGACACTGAAAATTGGTCTAGGCCTGCGAGACCATTTTTGACATATCTCTAATGTTCATGGTCATGATTAAATAATGTTAATTATTTAATTATTTTCTAAAGTCATCCATCCTCTATTAATTAAATAAATTTAATTATTTAATTAGTTCATTGTGACCTTTATTCTTTCTTCATTAATTAATTAAATGTTATTTATTTAATTACTTTGCTAATTAATTGATCCCCTTTCTAAATTAAATAAATTATTATTTAATTTACCCCTTATCACATTTCCAACTATAATTAAATATTCATTTCAAATTATTTAATTATTCTATAATCTTTTCTCTAGTCAATTAAATAAATTTTTATTTATTTAATTTAATCTCTGAATTTTGAATGTTGAATTAAATAATCATTTAATTCATAAAAATAATTATTCCTGCCATATTCCTCTGTGATTCGATAATCACTTAGCTATCTAATTAATCAGTTAGTTATCTCCTGATTTAATATCTGATTGTTTCTGACAAATAGGCTTTCTGGTTTCATTAGTCAGTCTTATTTTTCTATGTGCAAACTATTATTAATTAAATGACTTTATTTAATTCTTTATCTTTTCCATCCAATCCTTATTCTTCCAAATTTCAAACAGTCTCAACATTAGATTAAATTATTATTTAATTTAATCTCCATAATGCAGAATTTTTCACTCGCTTTATTACTGACACTAAATCTCTATCGCACGGAATTCATTAATCTCAATCATCGATTTGTCTTTTGAATCTAAGTTGATCATTCAAAAATAAATTTTCTATAAATTGGCTTGACCTTCATTATTATTCCTCCTCCCAAAATCTTTATACTTTGAGGAAGATAATTCAATAATCTTTGATATTTTTCTAAGTCAATAATCAATAGGCCATACTTGCATACTTGTTAAAATCTTAGGGAAATTATTATATTACAAAGGCAAAATGGAGAAGTAAAATTGAGGTTATTCAAAGAAATATATAGATATTCAGTGAGATCCTTCTTTCTTGTATTTATGCTTTCATAGTTTTCCTTGTTCTTTGTTGTTAGCATATGCTTAGATTATTATATTCTTTTATTAGATTAATCTGGTTTGCAGTTTTATTCCAGTGTTACACAAAGCATACTAGTCCTACACCAACACCACCATCCAACTTCCCAAGCTCTAATCCATCAACCAAAGAATCCTTTGACGATTTTCTCCAAAGACTACTAGCATGGAATAGACCATCCCCATGTCAAGCACCCATTAATGAGCTTACCAAAGAACCTTTGAATGCCATGCTTATTCTTCCATCTCCATCATCTGGTCCACAACCTACTGATCTTATATTTCTAAGTCAAATTCCATCATGCCCTCATGTTGTTGATCACAAAGAGCATAGCATGCCTCTTCTAGAGCCTTCCACTTCCATTTCCACTCAAATCCAAGAGCTATGTCAAGAGCATTATCCTAACCATGAGGAAACATTAACCTCTCATTCTAATCAAGATCTAGGCCCTTCTAATGATCCCACTTATAACATACCTAGTCTTATTCATGATGAAGCTTCCCTCTATGATCTAGATCCTACCTATGATCAAGAAGGTCATGATGATCCTCCTCTCTAACTCTATGCATTCCATGGTCAAGATCCTATCACTTCACTTATACATGAGAAAGAAACCTCCATTTCTCCTATCCACCCCCTCCCTAGTCCTATCCATGATCCCGCATTATCCACTTATCATGCTAAGAAACATGCCTCCCAAGAAAATGTAGAAGATCAAACCAATAGTGTGGATCTAAATGAACATAATCAAGATCCTAATGATCCTTCCACATCCACTATCAACCCCATTTCAAATCCACCAGCATTTCCTATTTGTCTATCTAGCTTTATTCATGAATGTTCCTCCACAAGAAAGTAACAACCATTATCCTACACTTTACCTTCTCCATCAAATAATGAAATCAAGTCTAGTATCCAAACTACACCTAGTCCCATTTTCCATCACATACTCCAAAACAACAACTACAAAGGTAAAGGCTTACGACTTCATGAACAAGGTATTTTGAAGCCAATCCAATTTAAAGTCCCTCCACACCCATATGGCCTTGGATACACACCCCAAGGTAAAAAATCTAAATATTTTGGTACTTCCTCCATCCATCCTAAGCCCTCTTTCCATCATAAGCCCTATCATATACCCAAAATATATGTTTCTATTCCACCTCCATTATCTTACAAATGTCAAAAGGATGTTACCATACACCTTCCACCATCCGCTTTATGTCCACTTCTTCCAACTCCTAATATTCCACCATCCACTTTATCTCCACTTCTCCCAACACCTAATATCTCCATTATACAATCCCCTTATCCATTCATCCATAAATCTTCTAAAAATCCTAATTATGACCAATTAATGCACACATTGTCTAAACATGAAGCTTCCACTCATTCCACCATACCCATGGGATTCAAAAGAAAAAAAATTATGCCTCTACCTATAAAAAAAAAAATCCTAAGGGTCCTTGTGCCTTGGACACAAAAGCAAAGTATCAAAGAAAAATCCATCTAAAAAGCTATATAAGCCCATACCTCCAAAAGTTAAGGCCAAAACTAAAATGGTTTGGGTCCCTAAGAAAAAGGAAAGCATGTCAAATGAGGCATCAATATCTCACAAATCCCAACCATCCTCTTCAACCCCACATTCTCATTCCATTCAAAAATATCAAATTCCTAAATCCCACAATCAAAATAAAACTCATAAAAATACTAAGTCGATGTGGGTACCTAAAGCATTGCATCAACAATCTCATAAGAAAACATTTCCATTTATTCCTATACCACCTTTCCATCAAAAACTTCAATGTTTAACATGGTGTGTGTAACCATTGTTCATGATTCCATTCCCACATACCTCCATCTCCCCATCCTTCAACTACTATCTTACATATCTTCCCCATCACCTTCTTATGGTCCATGTTTTTGCATAAACCTTTCATCCATCCTTTTGCATAAGTCCTACATAATCCGCATCATAATCCACTATATTCCCTATATAATCCACCTCATAATCCATCATCTACCTACTCCATCTCCTTTTCATGTCATCCCTTACCAACATCTACGAGCATAATGACATTTGGCATGATCCATTCGATGACATCCATCTAGCGAGACTATCACCTTTCATGGAACTAGACACTTGAGTCCCTCCTATCCATATTCCCCTTCTACGATTCAAAAAAGTCAAAAAAAATCAAAAAAATCAAAAGAAAAAAATTAAATAAAAAATCAAATAAATAAATAAGTACCATGATGAAAACCTAGCAAACAGGCATCATGTGTGGTTCATCTTCTATGTCACTTACACTTGGGGGCATGTTGTCTCATCTTATCGTATCATTTTTTATCCTATCATGTCTTATTTTGCCATCTCCTATCTTATCATCATTGCCCATCATACCCATATACTTATCATATTGAGTCCATTTATCCTCTCTTCCTCCTTTTGATCTTGATAAAAATAGGGGGAAAAATGTTAAAACATTCTTTGGATATCTTTTGATATACCTCATCCTTCCAAACAAGCCTATCATTATCCTATTTTCATAATATTTTTCATGAAAAATCCTAATTATTGTACCTAGAATGGGACATGTTATTCATATGCGATAGTATTTGGAGATCACATCCTTGCTCTCCTATGATGCATGCATCCATTCCATTCAATATGACCTATCATTTTTATCAATCCATTTATCATGAGCCTTCTGCCCCTTATCCTATCACCCACCCTTTCAAACATTAATCCCATCTATCTCATTGCACCTAGACTTGGTTTTCCCTTGTCATTGGTATCTAGCATAGAGGCTGCCCAAATTTTCATCCATTGAAATATTAATACATTTCAAAAAAATCCAAAAAAAATAAAAACAAATTGAAAAAAGGTCTTGAAAAAAATCCAAAAAATCAAATATTCCCAAAATCCAAAAAAATCAAATATCCATCAAAAATCTAAGCAATAAAATCAAATCATTTCCTCATCAATAAATTCCATTCTTCAATCAAATAAATCCTCTAATAAAACCACTCCAACTTAAATCATTCTAGCAAATCAATTCCTCAATTCAATTCATCAATCATCATCCAAACCTTCAAATCAATCATCTTCAATCATTCCAAGCAATAAATCCAAATGCAATTCAATCCTTAATCCATACCAACCAAGCTAATCAATCTTTCCAAATTATCCAATCACATCCTTTGGTCTTGATCCTAATCTTGTTGTAAACTTAATAAATCAATCAATCAATCAATTATCCTTGTGTTGATCTAGGGATATATCGTTCTCCACAATGACAACACTATCATCAATTAATCAATCAATCAATCATTGGTTTATAGCTTGATAGGGGCAATACCTTCTTTTTTTTGTATCATTTGTGCATACTTTCTTTCTTTCTTGTGTGTGTTATAATTTTTATCTTGCATTTGCATCAAATCCTTATCATGCCAGCTAATATTCATATCTTGTGTATGGTGGAATATCTTTTTGCACTATCCTTTGCATCTAAGGTCATATCATACCTTTTATGCATTAGAACTTTAATTCTCTAAGTTTACTTCCTCATACATTTAAACAAGGTTATAATATGCTGGGGCATGAGACACATCATCAGCTTGGTCCTTATACCTTGGTCCATAACATCGAGTTCTATATCAAACACCATGATTGCTCACTTTCTTGCAGCATAACATATTATCCATCTTTCATCATTTCATCCATTTCAAGATAATAATTGTGTTTGTTCAACCCACCTATCCTCTCGAGGGGGCATCATCATTATTCTATCTTTCCTTCATCATCCATTTTCTTTTACCCATACCTTAGCTTCTTTGAAACGATGTTACTCGACACAAATCTCATCATCTCAAAGAGGGGCAAAATGTAGTTACCTAAAATTGACCAAATCTTGTGACATTCACTTTTGACATCTTACAACACATTTTATTATAAACCTCACATAACCCCTTTCATTATCCCTATTATTTAATCTCTAGCCAATTAATTAAATAAATTATATTTATTTAATTAATCCATTTATCCTTTAACCAATTAATTAAATAAATTTTATTTATTTAATTAATCCACATTCCCCAAATAATTTAAATATTTATTTAAATTAATCCTTATCCTCTCACATCTCTTGTAATTTAAATGATTCTAAATTATTTAAATTATTTCCCTAAATGACTTGATTCACTTTCTAAATCATCTATTAAGAAGACTTCACCACTTTCCAAATCATCTCGTAAGTTAACTCGATCCCCTTTCCATTCTCCTCTTTAGTTAACTTGATCCACCTTCCATTTTGTTGATGGGTGTTTTTGCACCTTCTCAACAAAGGCAACACACAAGTATGCTACCTCTCTTGAAAGGTAATTCCAACAACTAAGTTACAGAAATCACCCCAAGGTCTCTTAGGTATCAGGTCATGAAAATGCTTGGAATAGTTCTATTGGTTGATGTGATTTGTTGGTAATCACAAGGGGCCTAGAAAATTGCTAAGTTGGATGAAGATTGTATCTTTGAATGGAGATTCATACGATTCTAAAAATGAAATACGCTTGCTGCATATTCAAAACAGCAATCTAAAACTCCACTCTCAACATCAGATTTGGCTTTACAATAATGCTGGAATCTTGCTTTAACTTCTATTTCAAAGAAGAGGTCAAAAGAGAAAAGGGAGGAGAGAATTGCTAGACCTACAACTACTAATGAATAGTGATAATAGAGGATGCTACAGTGGATAGCTTTCCTATATCTTAGTTCCACCTAACCAAAACATACAGTATCATGAAACCAGTGCTATCTTCTAAGGTCTACAGATTTTCAGCTATTCATTCACCATAAAGTATGAATAAAAGATGAAGATTAAGTGTAGGAAAGATTTAATGTTTAGACTAGCTTTACACTATTGTTTATCATCAATAACCAACAAAAAACATGAACATAGAAAACATCAACACAATGACATTATTCAAAATCAATGGACAACATCAACTAAACTATTGAAATTACTTGAAAACACCAAAAGCAACAATGTAAAAGTAACTAAATCTGTTAAATATGAGGAGAAGAATCATGTAACATAAGAGAAACTCAAGAATTGACCAAAAGCAATGAGATTCTATTAAAATTTCAGCAACATGTCTTTACAACAACTCAACTCTCCTCTTGAAAATGAGAGAAGGGACCCCTATTTATAGTTTTCAAAAATTAAAATGAATGGATAGGATATACTTTCATTGTGTGGCCAAGATACATTTACATTAAGGTTTCACCTACCCCCAAATATATAGGAATTTAAAATATAACTTTGTCTTTATTCCTATTTTGTCTTGTAGTGGTTGCCTTGGCACTATAGTTGTAGCAATTTTGTCTTCTATTGGATTGCCCTTCTTTTAGCAACACTACCAAAAACTCATCATCAATCATTGGTTTTCCAGCCTCCTTCTGAAGGGTGGCATATTCCATGAATTTTTCAATTAGTTCTTGAAGCTTGTCCCACTCCATGATATCTTATTAGAGCACCTAGAAGGATAATTTCTTTGATCTACTCCTAGTTCTTGGTGCATTTGGGTGTGGCTTTGACCATTTGCTCAAATTGGACAAAGGCTCTAGCAACAAAATCTATGAAGTCTAGCGTTAGTGAATCTATTGCTCCCTGCTCCATTTTCCTATGAAAGTGTGGCCTAATCTTATCTGGATCAAGCTCAAGGGATGGAATCTCATTATTAGTCATTAACTTGAGGTAATCTTTAGCATATGCCCTATGCTCATTGGCCTATTTGAGGTTGAGCTCGACCTTGTGCAATACTCTTTTGAAGGGATCTTTTCTATGATCTAAGCCCATTTTCCATGTTTCTATTAGCTAGTGATCACTTTTTTCCAGGACCAACTCCTTTTCCCATGTCTTTTTAGACATCCTATGAATAGCCTCGACCTTAGGATAAGTAATCCTATTTAGCTCGGTGAAGCGATGACAAATTTTTTCAGTGCCATATAGTTGTTTCTACACTTTCTAGAACTTATTGATCATCTAGACAACATGGATTATACCCATATCACCATTGTAGAGTGCTCATCTGAACTAGTCTATAGTAGCCTTAGTCCAATTCTTCATCTTTTCATCTAGGTGAGTTCTTATTGAGAAATGAGCAAGGGTGTGGAGGATGTGGTCAGGGCCTCTTCTTCAAGGGATTTCCATTGCTTGATGTAAGTGTTGAGATCCAACACTTTTTCCTTTAGTTCCTCCTTAGAGGATTGATCTTTTTTCATTTGCTTGACTATCATGGCTACAGATACTTGGGATTCGTCGATTTTCTGCTCTCTTGTAGCAGTACCCAGATTGATGGTGGAAATGGTGTAACTGATCCACTCATCTCTATCTATTTTAGGGGTGGAAACCTGTACCATTCTTGACCCTAAAGCATCAACTATAATGTGAGAGAGGACTCTCAGATTCTTTTCTTTCTTCATCTGCATCTATGCTCGAGCCAATATGGCCTCAAGTCTGGCCTTGGGATCCACGAGAACAGGGGTCTTCTTTTGTAGTTTCTTCTCCAACTATTCAGGCATTTTAGCCTCTACTTTCGGTGATTTTTTATCACCTTCCTCCTCTTGGAGCTTCTTTTCTCTATGATCTGAGGCTTCTTGGTTTTTTTTCTCTTTTTCATCAAAATCCTCAATTTGGATAGCCTTATCTTTATCTACTTCAGTGGCGGATACATTCTCCTTAGCAAATTCTTCTTCTTGAGGGATTTTTTCTTCTTCCCATTCGAGCTCATAGTTCTCTAGCTTAGGACTCTTCTATGGTTCATCTTCTGGCTTGTCTTCTTTCTTTTCTATTTCTTTCTCTTTTTCCTTCTCCCCAGAAGGTACCTCTTCTTCTTGAGTGAAGCCCTCATATTAGCCTACATGTGGAGGCTCTTTGAGTATCCCCACATGCACCTTGGTATCTTTATTTTCCTCAGAGGAAGGCATCTCTAGTTCAACATCTTCACCTATGTCCTCGAGCTACAAGGACAACTCATCCTCTAGTTCTCGGTCTAAGGTCTCAATTATGTATTTTTTATCGAGAGCTTTGGTGTCCTCCTCCAAGGATTATGACTCTTCATCATGAGTCACTACTTTATCAAGATTAATAGTCATCCCACCCTCTGGATGTTTGAAGTAAGGGCCTTCAGGCTCCTCCATTATGCTCTTACCAGCTTCTTTCTGGCATCTCTCCATTTCTTCAGATATTCTCATTGTGGCTTCCATCATTGGTTTCTCTAGAGGTAGTGGAGGAATAGGAAAGTCGACAACAATTTGAGCCATCAGAGCCTGGATGGTAGGATTCATGATCACCCCTGAAATCTCAGAGGGCACACTTTGCATATATCTTGTGAAGGCCTCCAGCAGAGTGAGATGGGGGATAATAGTGTGGTCATAGGCATTGAAGTAGAGAGGATAGGAAGTGGAGGTGGTAACAAGTAATTTGATGATAGGGAATTTTGGTTGAGGAGGAATCAAGAACTACCATGGGAGCTACCAGTGGGGTGGAAGAGAGGTGGATTGAGATGTCCATAGTAGGTGGACATGAAACAAGAAATTCCTATGAAATGACAGGTGTTGGAGTCACAACAATGACAATGGTAGCAGCAAGACCAGAGGTGATCGGTGGTGAGCATGACTTCTCAATTTATTCTTCCTCTCCCTCATGTTGAGGGTCTTCCACAATAGTTGGAATTTCCATAGCAAATCCGCCTGTCTTCTTTCCTTTCTTGGAAGGTTCTCCCTCAGTGACCTTTCATGAGTAAACTTTATGCTTAGGATGGTGCTCTGGCACATCCTTCCTTTTCTTTGACCTTGTGGCTAGAGGAGATTGTGGGACTTCTTCTGTTGAGGTAGCATCAGCTCCACTTTTGGTTTCACTTTCGAGCTCATCCTCAAGCTCACCATAAGTCAACAATTCACCTTGCACCTTGAGTTGTGCAATCTAGGCATCTACCCATTATTTAGTCCTATCTATGACTGGTTGTGTAACTACATTGAGGTTATTGACCACTCCCTCATTCCAGTCTATCAGTGGTAGTGACAAGTTAGCCACAACATCAAATCTTAGGTCAAGGATTGTATCATCCTCCTCCATGACCTAGTCAGGCATGGGAAACAGATTGATTGATTTGACAAATTGGGTCGTCAACCACATGTAGCATCTCATTCTGACTTCTTTTTCATCCTGATAATTGGCTCAAAATTCCTCAAGGTGTGGCTGATGGGTATACTGTGTTCCCAAAAACTTCTTAAATTTTCTATAAGGATTCATCCTCAGCTGAGTTGTGTGAAGTTTAAGGTGATACTCCACTATTTCCCTCTCTGATTAATCTGCACATTGGGTAGCAGGACATGAATACATTCCTTGTCTGAAGGTGAGGGGATATGGAATCACCACTATGTGCTTATTTCTTAGCAAGGCATGAGTTTTCTGTAGTTTTCTGGTGACCTCCAATAGAACCATCCAGATGCTAGGGTAGTGCAGCAACTTGTAAGGTATATCAGAGAAACCTTATGTTCTAATGTACGTAAACCTTGAGAACTGTATGAACAGGTACTCGAATCTTTGGATAAAATATTTGGCATTGTGTGTAACTCTTCTTTCAAATTCACCCTCAAGAAGCCTAGTAATATGCCCAATAAAGGCATCGTTCACCCTCAAATAATCCTTCTTGAAATTCCTATAATGCAATTAAGGGCATCTATCATCATTTTGAGGTCTCAACTGGGATCCGAATTGTGCATGACAGTGAGGCCTTTGTAGTGGAATGTATCAGCAAGCATATACACCAAGTATGAAGTCATGCAAAATTGGGAAGTCTTCTTCATGGCCATCAACTGGCTATGGATGTTTTCACTGATAATCTTGGCCCAGTGAAATTTTTTCTTACCCCGAATGATCTCCTTAATGAAATAAAACATCCATTCTTGGAAATAGGCAGCAGTGGGGAGGCCCATTACCCTATTGAGCAGAGTAACCAGGTCATGGTACTCCTCATGGAAATCGCTTCTAAAAATCTCTTGAGGCACTTTAGTTGCACTAACCCTCTTTTCCTTCAACCAATGTTGGTTGATCAATTTATCGCATGCTAGGGGATCTATTTTCCACGTATTTCCAGTGTCTTCCCTCTTCGTTTCTTCTATTTTGTCAAATGTGGAATGCATGATGGATGGATCTAGTAGATAAATCCTCCAGTACTCTACCCTCATGATCTATGATCTTTCTATTATTGTGGTAACATTTCTTGCACACCATTACCAATTCTAGGGCAATGAGCGTAGGAGGGAAACCAGTTGCCTTGGTGAGGCCACCTTTCCTGATTTTCAAGTCATTTTCTATCTTTGGGCTAAAGGTCACCCTCTATCTTAATTCATCCATGTTAACATGTCCAAGGTTGGTGTCGGATATGGTGCCCCAGTCTGAGGTGACCTTGGAAGTGATCTAAACCCCATGGAATTGGTACCTCATTTGATCCTTGTCTTCTTTTCCCCTTGGTACCTTACCAGGTTTCTTTCCTTTCTCTTTCTCTGTGAATGCTCTTGATGGTACCGCAACTGATTCCATAAATATTGGACCTATGAGGATGTAGTTAGCACATTCATAAAGAATCAAGAAGTGTTAGCTAAATCCTACAAAGCAGGGGTCAAATTCATCAATATATCATTAAAAGCTCATAAAATGCATTAGCATTCATCGTTCAACGCTTGTTCAGATCAATTCAGGGAATGTGGGCCCAAGGATGTGGGTTTCCCTAGGTTGATAGTCATTAGAGTGACTTGGAAACAGGATGGCATTGGGGACATGGTGGTCTGCACCTAGATTTTTGCAATGGAGAATTGGTTATTATTCGATGCCTAAAGGCATTTAGCACGTGTGGAAATCTATTAGGATCCATTTGGAGATGTTCAATTAGGTACTTGGTTCATGTAGGCTCGGGGCATGTAGAGGCAAGAGGCATCAAGGCCATTTGGAGCTCTACCATTGAGAAACGATGGCTAGGCGACGAAAACCCATAGAGGAAATTCCACCATGAGGGGCCTACAGGAGGCTTGGATGGTCTGGGCCAGTTTCTTTAAGGTCACTCTGTAATCAAGGATGAAATATTAAGGTGAATGCAATAAAGCATATAAACCAAACCCTAACAAAGAATGAAGCACAAATGAGCATAAAGACATAAAATATAAAACAATATTACCAAATTTTCATGCTACCATTGATTCACCTCCATTTCTCTTCTCCATTTTTCTTGAATATGATAATCGCCCTCATATTTGAGTGTGCAATAATAAGCCTATGACAAGTGACTAGAAAAATATTGAAGATTGTTGTCTCACACTAGAATCATGTACTTGCATAATATGTGTGGATGAAGATAGATGATAATAGATAGAAATAGATGAAAACAAGAATGATTTTGATAGCATAAGGACACTTGAAGAATCAACCGCCAAATAACTTATGAGAGAGTTTACTTATAGGAAAGGTCTGATTTGGATTGACGATTGAGATTGGATGTCAATAAGATGTCTTAATCAATGGCCAAGATTGAAATTTGACAAGTTCCCTAGAATCAATGGACAAGATTCAATATAACAACCCATAATTAGGGTTAGGGCAACATTAGGTCAAATTTGAAATGAATGGACATGATTGATTTTTAGAAAATCAAATCAAGGGTTGACAATGCATGTGAGAAGAGATAAGATTGGCACAGAAAAAGAGGTGGTTGGAGAATCAAATAATAATAGACATTACTTGATTTTTGGAGGAAAAAGACTATTTTGAATTTAAACTTAAATTTAATTCAAAAGGTTGGGTCACATGACAGTAAATAATTAATTTGAATTACTTACTAAAAAGAGGGAAATTAGAAAGTGGGTAATTTTAAATATGATTTTATTTAAAATTAGAAAGAAAGTTGAAGAAAATGCATAATTTTAAATAGATGATTTTATTTAAAATTAGAAAGAAAGCTCAAGAGGATAAATAATTTTAAATAAATGAAAGAAAGCTAGAGAGGATAATAATTAAATAAATAATAGGAATTTATTTAATTATGAGCAGACATAAATCATTAATGACGTATTAAATAAATAAATAAAGTTTATTTATTTAAATAATCAGGAGGAAGTAATGGACTAATAATAATTAAATAAATTTAGGAATTTATTTAATTATAGAGTGACATAAGAAATTAGCAACGTATTTAAATAAAGTTTGTTTATTTATTTAAATAGCCAAGAGTAATAAAAGACGTGAATTAATTAAATAATTAAGAATTATTTAATTAATAGTTGACATTGGACTATAGGACATAATTAAATATTTTAATTATGTTGAGACGAAGCATGATATAGAAAAATGTGCTTTGAGGGTCTAGGCCATTTTTATGTGTCTACACACTCATCAAGTTGATTGTGGGCGAGGAGCTACAAAAATTCGTTAACAAATAGGCATTTTTGGGATGGCGACCAGGGTACGTTGGCCCACATGTAGTGGTCCACACCATCGGGACTGCATAGAGGTTTAGCATTGATCCTTTCATGTCAGATGGAGGAGACAGATGTGTATTCCACCATACAGAATGGTGGTGGGGCACAGTCATTTAGCACATGGCAATCAAAGAATGGTGGACCAAAAACAGTGGCCCGTAAGGGTGGGCCCACAACATATTTGGACTTAGTCATTTTTCTACATTAATTTTTTGAGGGAGATGGTGAGGTCAGGATCCACAACATAGGAGGACGGAACTCAATGGCCGCTTGAGAAATTTTAGCATCATCAGAGCGACCCGCATAGGTTGGCCTGCAAGGGGTTTAACACTTAGCATTTTTGGGGCTGCAACTTGGATGGTAGGATAGATTGTGGGGTCCATGGGACGGGTAGAAGATTGAGCTTCACCATTTTAGGATGGTCACTATCGGCGATGGCAAAGGGCAGACGGAGGTCCGTGGGTAATAGCCCATAGATGGAACTAGGTTGTGAGTGCTTGATTCGATGGTGAAAGTCTCAATGGGGCATGCAATGCGGGAGGGTGACACTAGATAGCATTTTTCTAGAATGGAAAGGAGGCAAGGGTCATCTGCATGGAGCGGCCCGCAAATGCGGACCCTCAAGGGTTAGTGGCCGAATGGAGAATTTTCATTTAAGTGCCTGGAGTTTTCTTTTAATGGCAATAGTGTATGTGCAGGTCACAAAGGGCCCATGGCCCCGGTGAAGAACAATCACATCAAGTCCAGGTTTCACAAAGACTCGGAGGCCAAATTTTAATAGTTTTCAAGTTTTCATTCAAATGGGTAGTTGTGGAATGTTCGGGTGTTTTAGCCATTCAAAGGTTTGATTAGTTTTTTCCCTTTAAGATTTTAAAATTTTAAAGCTTAACTTGAAAGACATGTGGGCATGAGGGTGGCAGCAAAGTTACTTGGAAATTCCAAAGAATTCAATGAAGATCAAGCGTTAAACATCTAGGAGATCTTGTGGGAGTGAAGGCGACGACAATAGTCTAGAGCACTAGAAAATTTCTAACTGGCAGAATGAAAATGATAGTTTGAATAGACCGATTTATAGGAAATTTGGTATTTATGACCCACATTTATTGCAATTACAATGAAACTTAAGGTCATTGGGTGGAGGTTTCGATGCGACATCGGTAGGAACGACGGAGTCCGCAAGGCAGACGAAAGTCAAGGTAGTGTCGTCGGAACATGCAAAGGGAAACGATGATGGAGGATCCGGGACCCACCATGTAGGTGGACATCCCAGGTCGGCCATCATTGAAATGACAAACACAAGATGAAAAACCGCAAGGAGTAGCCTGTAGCGGCAGACGAGTAAAAGGAGAAGGATGCCATCTTGAAAAGGCAAAGTAAAACTGCCAAGGGAAACTTGCAAAAGCCAAATACTTAGGAAATTTTGGGGTGGTGAACTTGGTCAACTAAGGGTAATGACTTTTAGGGTCCATGACCACTTTGACACTCAAAAATAGGGACATGCAAAATGAGGAAAAGGAAAAAATGGTGACCCAATGAAGGTGAAAAGAGAGGGTCCCCATTCCAAACAGAGTGTGTGTGTTATAGGCACAACAAATGGTGACTCTACTAGGAGAATGCTCCTGAGCATTCTAAGGATAAAGATGCATTAAGAACCCAGAATCTCTAGTTTTGCAGACTAGAAGCCAATTTTCATAGGTGAACTAAGAACTCAAAGGAGGACAAGATCCTTAGTTGAATCAAGGTATAAGAATATCTTGAAAGTGTGTGTATAGTGAATTCATTTCATTTCCTTGGAGAATGTAAAGATAACTATTGATTAGGAAAAGGCAACCTACATAAGTTGTATAACCCCAAAATTAACCTGGACATTGATCCACTGCGAGTTAGGCATCCATAGCCCCAACGAAGTTATCGTCGTGATCCCACAAACATTGCTCTATTTCCAGTCGGGCATCCATAGACTAGATAGAGTTATTCACACACCCACATAGTTGCATATTTCATCTTTCTTTCTTTTCTTTTCTTGGTAGTTTCTTTTGGTACTCATTTCTCTTTTGCTCAACTGTGTAAGCACAGAAGCTCATGGCGGGTTTGGAATCACAGTGGTCACTGGAGCAGACTTAGTATTTTTCACTTGCCTAGCCATCCTAATAGCTACTATACGACACCTTGGAAATAATTAAGGTGTGCTTATATGTGTATGATCCAAGATAAATGTAAAATGATTCAAACAAGGGTCCCTCCCTAGGTCAAGTTGGAGTTCAAAATAGGGAAACCAGCCCCACGGAGGTGGTCAGAAACTAATAGTTATGCATGAAGATTTATCCAAAGAACAAACAAGAGTGGGAAGTGAAGCAAACCATTCATTAAACTAAGAAAAACCACCACACAAAGAACAAAAGACACCCTCAGCATGACAAAAGAAATCAAGAAACAAGCAACAGAAAAAGTAGAAGCACAACATCGGGGCAAGGGAAACTGAAACTAACCTATATACAACTATATACAAAGGAAAGATTTGGAAGCTTAGGCAAGGAAATAATTTTTGAGATGTTTCCCATTGATAGGCAATGGGACATCCTTTCCAGTGAGGGTCTTGAGTCAGAAGGTTTTATCTCCCAAGATCTTTGAAATCTGAAAGGGGTCAAGCAAGAGCTTGTCAAATTTTTCATGCCCCCCTTTCCTCTCATGGGCCCTGTCCCAACAAAGGACCAAATCAGAGAGTCTAAAGGCCTTTAATTTTGCTCGATGATCGAACCATCTTTTGACTATGCCCTAGTGTTTGGTGAAATTTTCAAGTGCTCTATCACAGATTTCTTCTAAATGTAGCAGTTCACCTAAACGGGCCTCTCGACAGTCTCCCTCCTCATAATACGTGTTGATAAACTAGAGAGTGGGGATCTTTAGGTGAATGGGAAAGATAGGTTCTAGTCCATAAACAAGACGAAACATGGAATCACCTAAGGAAGCCTTGTGGCACGTATAGTCTACCCAGAGGGTAAAATGCAATTGTGTGTGCCAGTCTTTAGGGTTCTTGTCAAGAAGTTTTTTAATCATGGTGATCAAAATTTTGTTTGTTGACTCGGCTAGGCCACTGCCTTGGGGGTAATAGTTGGATGAAAACTTAAGTGCAATGTCATAATCAAAATCCGAAATAGAAAATTTAAGCAAAGAGAAGGCAGGGCCATTATCACATACAATATCATAGGGGCAACCAAAGCGATCCAAAATAAAAATTTCTAAAAAAATAGTTACCACCTTAGTAGTGCATTTTCGACATGATATTGCTTCAGTCCATCTAGTGCAATAATAAAAAATAGTTAGAATTCACCTTTGGCCTACAAAGGATGGCAGGCTTACTAGACCAACGAAGTCGAGACCCCATTGAGCGAACGGTCTTACTTCCAAGACCGGTTGGAGTGGGAGAGCAAAATTCCTTTCTCTAGCAACAATAGTCTCGCAGACGTGATAGGTTCTAACATGATTGTGTGCATCTTTAAACACCACGGCCAATAATACCTAGCCCGTAGGATTTGGTGAGTGGTTGAAGGACCAGATCCATGGCCAGTGCCAAATTTTTCATGAAATTCCTTCATTAATCGCACTGCTTCTTCTTTTTTGAGGCATCCAAGATAAATCCCTTCATGGTTTCTCTTGTATAGAATAGATCCTCGCACCATATAGCTGCTACTCTTTAGCCTGAGGGCACACTTTTGTACACCTTGCAGTCAGGATGGGCACTTGTGATTCAACAAATAGTAGATGATATCAACATACCACTCTCCAGGAGAAACATCCTCCAATTGATATTGATGCATAGTGATCTTGGGTCCTATCTTAGCTACTGTTTCAGTTATCGTTTGAGTGAGGGCCTACACTCAGACTAGCTTCATTGGTTGAATCTCCATATCATACTCCTATATTAGCATAACCCACTTTTCCCTTCTTTCTCCTAGCTCATTCTGCATCAGCAAAGTTTTAACTGTTGGGTTAGGTACGATTGCAAACACCTTATTCCATAGGATGTAGTGCCTAAATTTCTTGACTCCTCTGACCAGGGCATATGCTTGCTTCTCAATATTTTGGTATCTTAACTCTGCATCCTTCAATGGAGCACTCATGAAAGCAATAGGGTGTTCATTTCCTTCATCATCTTTTTGAGTCAATATGTTGGCATAAGAGTGGTCTGAAGCGAACGAATAGATATAAAAAGGCTTCAAGTAATTTGGGCTGACCAACATTGGTGCATTAGAAATTTCTTTCTTTATATCTTTAAAATCTTGCTTGGCATCTAGGGTCCATTCGACTTTAGCATCCTACTTTAGCATAGCATTTAGCGGCTTGACTATTTCAGCAAAACCTCTGATGGATTTTCTAACAAATTTTATCTTTCCAAAGAAAGACTTCAATTCCTTCTTACTACTTGGTAGCTGAATTTTCATTATAGTCTAGATACGCTTGAGGTCTACTAAATTTTTTTTTTTCTGAGAGGACATGCCCCAACAATTTTCCTTCAATAACTCTAAAGATGCACTTCTTTGGATTCAAAGAAATACCAAATTCCCTACATTTTTGGAAAACCTTGCATGGATTAGAGACGTGATCTCCTCTATTCTTTGAAAATAGGGTAATATCATCCATATAAATAATTATGCATTTTCCAATTATGTCCTTGAAGGTGATGTCCATCACATGTTGGAAGGTGGCACCAATGTTGATTAACCAAAACAACATTCTTCTGCATGCAAACGTTCCCTATTTTATGGTGAATTTTGTTTTATGCTTGTCTTTGTACTACACCATTACCTAGTTATATCCTGAGTACCCATCCAAGAAGGACATAATCTATGATCCATTAACTATTTGCAACACTTCATCCAATGAGGGCACTGGATAGTTGTCCTTTTCTAAGGCTTTATTCAAATTGTGGAAATCCATGCATAATCTGATTTCTCTATTCTTTTTCCTTAATGGAAATAGGTTTTCCACCCAAGTGGAATGTCTAATCGGGAAGATGATTCTAGTGGACAACAACTTCTATAATTCTTGTTAAATGATGGGCTCTAACAATGGATTGATTGGGCACTGACGCTATCAAAAAGGTCTAACATCTGGCCTGAGAGGAATGGTATGATTAATGATCGAGATGCCATATATTTTCAAATCCTCATAGCTCCAATAAATCACATCACACACAGAGGGTGTCAATAATCCCTTGTTTCTCCTCTAGCATGCATAATTTTCCAATGAATGCATTCATGGATTCTTCAAGCATCCCTAGGTTGTGAGCATCACACTGATTATCAATGGAATCCTTTTTTTTTTTTTGATCTTGGTCCCTTATCTGATCTAAATCAAATATCCTTTCTAATTGGAACATACCTCAAGGTATCGTGTTTTTCTTGAGATTGATAACACCCTCTATATCCAATTCAACCTCTTTTGGTTCTGTCTCATCAATGATCTAGGTTGAAAATACATCAGAGCTTGTGATGAAATCCAAGATATTCTTATTGTCATTGAACATGTAGAAATTAGTTACATTATCCAACACAGAGAGTGTGGAAGTGAGTTCAACAATGAACTTCTTTAGGCCAGACAAGGAGAGGGGCCGCAAGGTACTAGCCACCTAGGCTAAAGTATCAATAGTATGATTTTTGGAGCGAGGGATCATCTGGATATTGAATGTGTCTAGGCCTTCTATAAGATCCCATACCCTATGCCCATAATTTTCTAATCGTCTATCATGGAAGGAATACAACTTTCGTGTTTTAGAACTAGCTCAAAGTCGCCAAAGACTTGCAACATTTTAAGCTTTTTTCTTAATGCCATAAGGAGACCAAGAACTAATGCCTCATTCTCTGCTACATTGCTTGTGCAATAGAATTGAAGTATATGGGCATAAAAATATGAATTTCCTATAGGGATGATCAATTCGAAGCTGACTTCGGCTCCTTGCTTGGACTTAGATCCATCAACGTGTAGTGTCCAAAACTTGGAAGAGTCTTTGATCCTGAGACCCATCAAATTTTCTTTCCTAGTTGGTGGTGTGTTTACATCAGCAAGTTTGGGAGGTCACATGGGCTCAACATGGCTTGGATCTAGTTGTACCATTTGAAGTTCCTCTTTCGGGGTGACATGTCCTTTGATATGTTCAATCACTATTTGGCACAAGCAGCACTCAAATTCTAGTGGAGCGGTATAGTGTACCCTACACTAGTTGGGCAACAAGAGCTCCTGAAAGTTCATCCTTGCTCCTAGGCTGAGCTAATCTTGCACGCATTTATCCATGATGTCCTAGAAGCCATCCAACAATCCAAGATTACCATCCTCGTAGGATTCTTCGTCATCTAATTCAATTAATACATCTGTACTTTCTGGAATGTGGGTCAAGTTGGTGGGCAGGCTACATTGCACAAGGAGGACTTATTTAGCCATTTCTTCCTCGTAACACTCTTTTTCATCCAGATATGCCATGGGGCAGTGATTTCCCAGCTTCGTTTCAGCAAACAACACCTCATTTGTGTTATAGTATGTGATCATGAATTTCATGTGGGGCTCTTGATCGATGCAAATCTGGTTAGGCAACCCCTTCCATGGTAGCCAAAGGTGAGAATAGTCAGTGGCAGCATATCCATTCAATTCTTAGGTGAAATTCCTTCTTAATATGATTCCATAAGTATCAGGGATATCAACAACTTGAATGGCAAGCGTATGTTGCACCCTTGCATCAACAACAATCTGCATAGGTATTCTGTTAATTTCTCCAACTATGTTGATCTTTATTTTGTCAAGTTGGGTCACATTCCATTGGGAGGGGGTCAAAACTATTCCCAAAGCTTTGCAAACTGCCAAAGGCATGAAATTAGCAAAGGCTCCTGAGTCTAGCAAGCAGTTATGTAGGTACTTCCCAAATATTTTGATGGTAGTCAGGAAGGGGCGAGTCTCCAGATTTCCTTGAAACAACCCTCCTAAAATGTCAACATGGGCTATCTGACCCTTGTCTTTATCATTGTTATTATTTTGGGCTTGGACTTGATCCTATTCTTTGGCCGATTGTGTGTTTGCTTGCTGATTTGATGGTTGATTTGTCTTCTTTCCAAAGATTTTTCGGATGACACGTTCATTTTGTGGCTCTTCAAACAAGACCCTTTTAGCCAGCACCTCTTGGGCTGACTTAGACAAATAATTGCCATTGAGCATCCTAAATAAATCATTCCCAACTATTGGTACTTTAAGTAACTCAAAGGTAGACAAGCTCAACTTAACCTTCTTGAATTCTTCTGCCACGTACTCCCCCATTTGTTCAATTTTAGTATCAAAAGAGTTACCTTGGGAGGAGCTAGTAGGATAGCTCTAAGTCTAATTGGGTTGCCTATTCTTGTTGAATTATTGTGTGGGAACATGGGGGTAACTTGGGTTATTACTAGCATTAGGGTCCAGAGGAGTACGAAAGTTGTTAGGTGGAGTAGAGGTTGTAAAGGGCCCTCCTACTTGTCTATTCCTTAAATCATATGGATTTTCCCTTTGGTGAAACATTTGGACTTCATCCTCACATGGCTCTACCTCATCTATTGGACCATTCTCTACTAAATTGAAGAGATCGGATAAAGAACTTTCATTACTTACCTTTTTTATTTCTTCATCCTTGTTTGGGGCGACAATCTCCTTCTTAGGCACATTGCTATCGCCTTTTGGGAAAGGAGCTTGATTGACCACCAACACCAAGGAGTCATGTGGCTCAAAAGGAACTAGGTCTTAGCACCGTGAGCTCTCAATGGCATTTTGTACCTCCACTTGAGAGATCTCTGTGACTATTTAGAATTTTGGACAATCTAACTTGGAATGCCTACTTGTTTTGTGTATTTGGCACCAACCAGAGAGGGTAGCCTCTACTAAATACACTTCGCTAGTCATCTTGCCACTATTGCTTGGTTGGTCAAGAGGTGTGGGAACACCATTTTTTGGCCTTGTATTCCATGTTCTATTTTGTCTTTGTGAGGGCCTTCTGTCAAATTTTTGTCCTAAATTTTGTCCTCTTTCATAGTTATGTCCAGAAGAAGAACCTGCATCATAGTTGTCACAATTGTCATAGTTCAGATTGGTTTGGATGCTTCTGTGAGATGCTTGCAATTGGTTGTTTTGATTCCTCAAGTGTGTCATCTTAGGTAACATCTTCTTAACTAGTTATGTTAGCTTGTCTATTTGATCCTTTTCTGTGTTGCTTGGTTGTGAGGTTGAATTATGTAGGAAGACTGACTATACTACTGGTTGATTTTGTTGAACGATCGGGAACTCAGAATTTTTGAGATATGTAGGAACTTGGGGTTGCTAAGTATAAGATTTTTTTTGTTGTGGCTACAAGTATTGAGGCACTAGAGGTTCCTGATTCAATGGTTTTCTCGAGTGAGAAACTATCAGGAGTTGTGAGATTTGATTCATCAAGGGTGTCTGATGTGCTAAGCCTTGGGTAATCCCTTGAATTTGATTTGGATGGGCAGCTGGTCCCAAAGATGGTAGGGTACTAGCAATAGGTTGTCCCAAATATGTACTGGTTGTGACCACTTTTGCATAAGCATCCACCAACTGAGCCGGCGGTGGGTGCATTCTCTTCACCAAAGCGGAAGTGAGGTTGTCTAATGATACATGGAATACTAGATGGGCAGATAGGTCATTGACCACATAAGGTGTATGCAACCTCATGTAAGCTTGACGGAATCTATCATTGAAGGAGTTGATTAGTTCATTAACTTCCCTTCGGATAGCCATGAACTATTGATACAACTCGGAGGGGCTGATTGGAATCTTGAATTTCTGCAAGAAGGCATTCTTTAATAGGTCTCAAGTGGTTATGGTTCTGGTCAAAAAATGAATGTACCAGTAGAAGACCACATCCCCTAATGAATAAGGGAAGAACTGAGAGGCCACATCGTCATGTTCAATTTGTAATGACCTAAATATTCTGCAAGATTGAAACACTTATTAGTTGTACCTACAAGTTAGTTAAACATCAACAATGAAATGCAAAGAAGTTAAAAACACAAAGTAATGCAAGAAATTGGAAAGATCTCACCTATCCTTTGACTCCATGACTGATTTTCATTGTACCTTCTCAAGCTTTGCTGCAATGATAGATTGCCCTCAGATTGTGTGTGAGCAAACTTTTCTAATGCCTAGCCTTAAACAATGCCTTTGAAGGATTTTAAATTATTAAACTATGCAACTAGAAACTCAATCCTAATATGCAAGCAATAATAAAATAAGCCTAAGATATGATATTAAATGCTTATAGTAAAAGTATCTCAAGCAAATGAACATGGATCCGAAAATGAGATCAATATTGTCATTTTATAGAAAATGCAATCTTGAATGGAAGGACAAGATGAGAGATTGAGGAATGCCCTAGAATCAAGGGTCAAGATTCAATTAGGCAACCTCAATTAGGGTTAGGGAAAAATACCCATAGGTGTAAATAAAATTTAATTAAATGAATTAAATCCATACTGAATGTGACAGTGGAGATCAAATTAGTAAAAATCAGAAGACAGAAGGATGAGATTTTAGAAAATCAATAATTTTGGAAATTACTTGATTTGTAGAAGAATATTTCCCTTTTGAATTAAATTAATTCAAAATACAGATTTTGTGAGGTAATTAGTAATTGATTTTTGAAATTAATTACTAAATGAAGAATCAGTTAAGTATGTGAGATATTTTTAAATGATTTGTTTTATTTAAAAATATAGAAGTGTCACATGCCATTTAATTTAGAAGAAGTAGTTAATTAATTAAATAAATAAATGAATTTATTTAATTAAGAGAGGATTTAGGAATTAGTGACACATTAAATAAATATATTTTAAATATATTCATTTAATAATCAGGAGGACATTAATGATAAGGATTAATTAAATAAATTGATGACTTTATTTAATTATTAGAAGACTTTGACAATTAGTGACATATTAAATGAAATAAATAAGATTTATTTATTTAATAATCATGAAGAATGAAAGATTATGAATTAATTAAATAATCATGAATTATTTAATTAATAGTTGAATGTGTGTTAGGGACATAATTCAAATGTTACAATTATGCTAGGATGGAAAGTGGTAAAATAGTGTTCGCAGGCCTAGGTTATTTTTAGGTGTCTACATTTGCCCCTCTTTATCATAATGCAGCTTGTCGCATTGTGGCAAAGAAAACAAATCCAAAATATGCCCCAGCAGAGGTACAGAATGCCTATGCCCCCTCGAGAAAATTTTTGAATTTTGACCTGGGGTCAGAAAAATTTGGAAAATATCCCGATTAGCTTGAATAATTACCAGATAAATAAGGGTGCAAATGATTTCAAAAACGGAGGATGCCAAGTCAACCAAAATGCAAGTCAAAGGTGGTCAAATGAGCCTCCAGTACAGCCGATAAGGTCAAAACCCTAATTTTCAGCCTATAGGTTGAAAAGGTTAAACCAAATGTCATTTTCTCATTTGTTATTTATAAATTTTTAGAAATCAGAGCTCTGAGCGAGGATGGTGATCCCTACGACTACACACCATGGATATCGCATGTGTTCATTCCGATGACCTGAGGGCGTAGGTGCACCGGTAAGTACCCTATCCAACTTGTCAAATTTTAAATTTCTTGCATTTATGAGGGTCAAAAGGGCGGGAATCAAATGCGGTGTGATGCAAATGTTATTGCAAAAGCCGCAATCGCCTTCGCGTTCGCCGCATTTGATTGCGTTGCGACGCAAGTGCGATAGGTAGACTAGGTCTATTTTGTGTGATTGCGCATTCGCAAGGGTGAATGACGCATTCGCCAAGTTGTGATGCAATTGACAGATTTGCGATGCATTTGATAAAATTGTGACGCATTTGAGAAATCGAGATGTAATTGGCAAGCCTAACGACGCATTCGTTGTTAGATCGCGCATTTGATAGATTAAATGACACATTCAATGTGTGCTTGCGCATTTGCATTTTATAATGACGCACTTGATATATTGTAATGCATTTGCGGTCAACACGATGCAATTGAAGTTGACCAGAGTTGACCTTTGTTGAGCTTAACTTTTCTGTACCCTTGTCTTGCCAGTAGTACAAAACTTTCGATAATGCTTCTCAATATGTTCTAATCCTTGGCCCTTTCCTTGGTTAGAGTCAGCTTGTGCTGATTTATACCCGAGAGTTTAGACCAACGACATACGCTTTCAGAGATTGTCTCAGTGATAGACAGAGACAACGATTGATGGCCCTAGGCTTGTACCATGTTACCTACATGCCCGTTATTCAGGCAAACAGAGGTTTGCTTACTGCTCTTTGTGAGAGGTGGCATTCTGAGACCTACTCGTTCCACCAGCCTATTGGAGAGGTGACTGTGACTTTCGAGGATGTTTACTGCATTCTCCGCATTCCGATCTATGGAGAGAGGGTGGTCTATGATCCACACCAGGGATGACAGATTTTGACAAAGAGGTACAAGGGTACCAATGGTGCGCAGTTGGCTTTGGATGGTTATGAGATCGGCTAGGATGTTGTGGCTGACCAATTTCCTAGGTTTGATGCCATACTTATGACCCTGATCACCGGATTGCTGATCCCAGATCGTCGTGGTCACGGATTTCCCATTGGATGGGGGGATGTTCTTGTTCGTATGATATCATAGAGGACTATTTTTGCTCGAGGTTCATGCTTGTTGGCCATGTTATATCATCAGTTGCATGAGGTAGTGTGCCATCAGGGTCACAATATCAGCTGCAGGACCACCTTGCTTATGATTTGGGTATGGGAGTGCATTCCCATTTTTCGACCACCCGTATAGATGCAGCAGTTGGGTGATGGGATGCCCTATGTTTATCTATATGCAGGATCGATTAGCCAGACTCGTGTTGGAGATACCGGGTACTGGCATCATCGGATAGACATGATGATTAGTTTTGTTTGGAGGCCCTATAGAGATTGTGCCTAGTGGGTAGATGAGGATGGCCACTTGTCGCTTTGTAGATAGTTTCAATATCTCATTGGCCGCACCATTCAGACACAATGGATTATTGAGATGTACCTGCCCCAGCGGGTACTACGGTAGTTCGGCAAGCAGCAGATTGTGCCAGTAGGCATGGCAGAGTATGCTTGGTCTTCTAGGGAGACCATGTGGGGGCCGCCCATATTAGTTACAGTGGTCGAGTAGCAAGTTGATGGGTTATTGGTCATTTAGTGGGCATGGAGAGGGGGTCCAGCAGATGCACGTACATCGACCGAGTTTGACACCTAGTGGCAGGTTCACAGGCCCATTCCTTTGACAGATCTAGATGGTCCACCACCAATTGATCGGAGATCAATTATCCCATGAGTACCGAGTAGAGGTCAGGGTGGTAGAGATGAAGGGAGAGATGGCAGAGGTGCCAGGGGTAGAGATGGAGGTAGGGATGGCAGAGGCCGAGACGGGGGAGATGGAGGAGGTGGGGGAGATGGGGGAGGTGGAGCAGATGGTGGAGGTGGAGGAGATGGGAGGGGTGTGAGGAGGAGGAGGGATGGCGGAGGGCGGAGGCAGCCCAAGAGAGTTAGATAGAGAGTAGATGGAGTACCACTGTCACCTATTCGGGAGGAGAGAGAGCTGGAGGCGAGAGCCGAGGAGGCTAGAGGAGGTGAGGAGGAGGTGGAGGTGGTGGTAGAGGAGAGAGTGGAGGTAGAGGTGGCAGCGAAGGAGAGGGTGGAGGTAGATCCACTTGTTGGGGGACATCCTCTTGACATAGATGTCGAGGAGGTCCGGACCGAGGGGGAGAGAGATTAGGAGGATGAGGAGGAGGATGAGGCAGATCAGCGGCTGTGGGAGCGCATGATCTTTGGGGATGATGAGGGTGATAGATTACCCATTTTTCCCACAGATGCCATGGTTGACCAGAGGATCATTGATCTACAGAGCAGACTAGATGCAGCCTTGTCTCAGAACAAGGCCTTGGCAGCAGAGTTGGAGGTTACTCGTGTTGAGAGGGATCAGGCCATCATTCGGCGACAGGAGTCAGAGCAATGGGTTACAGAGTTTGTTGAGTTATGTGCTGGACCGACAGGGGATATGGCCTGAGAGTTGGCCAGGGTAGCAGAGAGCAAGGGCTGATATAGGGCATTGTATGAGCAGGTTGTTCCACTAGATAGATGGGACCTAGGGTTGTCTCGATCCTATAGCAGGACAGGTAGTGGCAGCCAGACACATAGCAGCTGGTCTCATAGCAGTAGTCACACCAGTGCTGGAGGGTCTACTACATCAGGGCAGTCTCCAGGCCACAGATCTCACAGCTCTCATAGACATTCATCAGGTCACCGTCACAGGTCAGAGCATGGTCATAGATCAGTGTCTTCAGGGCATTAGATAGAGCAAAGCCATCCTCCCATTACCGATCCCTTAGGATCACAGAGTCAGACGTAGGAGAGGACACCCATTCAGTTCACTATTCACCTTATGACTCAGCCGCAGTCACCTCCCCATTGACCTCCATGAGATGGAGGAGGGCCATCTTAGGACTTGCTTTAGACATGTATATATTTTGATATTCCAGCCCGCGAGCTCTATTTTTGGGATATCATTTGACTCTATCCTACGACATAACATTTTTTTTGAGATTATATATGTGATGCAGTTTTGATGTGGCCTATATGACGTAATGTGTTATGGTATTCTATGTTTTTATGAGATGCTTATGTGATGCTTTGATGATGCTATGAGATGTATTTATGCTTATGTTTATGAATGCGATTATGGATGTATGTATGCATTGTGTAATGTTGTGATGATGTGATTCCTATATACTGATGTAAATGTTTTATTTATGATGCTTATATGTTGATGCCAGTGATGGTTTTATGAATGGATGCAAATGATAATGTTTATGTAATGTGAATTATGGTATCTGATAAATGCAGATGTGAATATGAAATGATCATGCCATTATGTATGCAGCTTTGTTTTTGTATGTCACAAGATATTGTCTGAGAACTCTAGAAGAGAAGATAAAGATGGATGTTAGTGTGAAAAATAAAAAATCCTTCAAAATCTTTGCTATAGTACTATTCTAGTTGTTGCTCTTTAATCATCATTGGGAAAAAATGTCATGATGGTGGACAAAAACTATGATATGACATAGATCAATAGTGTGCAAGGTCGAACCATCACGTAGATCAACAGTCGCAGAAAAGGATGGTCATGACTCATGCAAGGAACACAGTTGCCCCTAGTCACTTTATCATGACCAACGACCAGAAAAACCAAAGCAATCATGAGACGTCGCTACTTCTCTAAATCTTGATGATAGGACATCCTTGAGAAACTAGCCACATGATAGTAAAAATAGACAGTAAAATCATCATACTATGTCATTGCTTCTCTAAATCCTGAAGTCAGGACATCATGGAGAAACTAATAGCAGAGTGATAAACAGACAAGGATAATCATCATGATATGTCATGGTTCCTAGGACATAAGGAACTAATATCATGATTATTATCAAAAGACAGAAAAAAAAAGTTTTCCAAGTGTTTTCCAAGTGTTTTAATGTTAGGTGTTGTTTTAAATGTTGGGCGATATCAAATTCAGGAAGGACACATCTTGAAATGACGTTGATATCTAGGAGATCGATTCTCGGAGTTAGGAGAATCCATCAAAATGTTAGATGATGATGATGCTTAGGAAGGACACATCCAAAAGCATAAAGAAGTTGATGAGAGTTGCTCTTCAGAAGGACACATCTGAAGAAGAACCGAAAGATTTTCCATGATAAATTGTTTTGATAGGATTTTGACTACATGTCGTTGCTAACATGTTGAATTGACTGAGAGTGTTGGTGGAACAGATTGCCGATAGATTGATAATTCAAGATTGACATAAGACTTGTTTGATTCGAAGATTCACTTGGTTCGAAGATAGCTTGACGTGTGTGAGAATATTGTGCCATGAACCCTAATGGACTGACCTAGTGCGGCCTCGGGGGTCCATCGATTGATGGTCTTGCCTACGTCATGCACTCAGAGACCTCGTAGTTTGACACAACCAATGATACTGTCCAAAGGACAATAGTTTGAATCATGATTTATTTTGTGACAAACCTAGAAGGACTGACCTAATGTCTCAGGGATTCAAAGATGAATCTTGCATATGTAGCAAATGTGCAGAGACAACGTAGTTCAAACGTGGACAAAAGATTGATTGACGTGATCGATTGAATTGATCAGATTGACTTTGATTTTGGATTTTGACATTGATTTGGATGTTTTTGTATTTTCTCAGGACGTTTTCTGATTTTTAGGTCTTTTTTTAGGACTTTTTCAAAATTTTCATATTTTTTCAGGATTTTTTCAGGACTTTTTGAGAATGCAGAATCATGTGCGGTACCCACTGCAGTTGCATGATAAAGGTCTTACCCCTAGACAAAGCAGGGAATACCCAAGTTCAATGATATGGAGATAGGTAGACGCAAGGTAAAGGCAAGGATATGCAAGGAATGATGTCAACCAGATGTTAACCATGGTCAGAATTGACAGGACTTAGGATGGATGTCGTGAATGTGTCAGGCCTTTGTAAATGGGTAAAGGTCGATTTGAGTAACAGTAGATGGCGAAGCAATGATCGATTACACATGGTGCCTGTTTGCCAGGTTTTCACCATGGTACTTATCCAAAGCGCCTGTTTGCCAGGTTTTCACTATTGGATGAATTCATTTCTTTTTACTATTTTTGCCATTTTCTTTTTTTTGATTTTTTTTTTGTGTCCCCAAGATGCCTATTTGCCAAGTTTTCATCAAGGGGCGATTTTTTTTCTATTTTTCAATTTTTTTTTTGTATTTTGTAGGTTTTTCAGCCAAGCTCTTTGATGCTATGTGTAAAAATTTCTTAGGTGTAAGCTGTTGATAGGTTTTGTTAGCTGTTCTCCATTAGGTGTGGCCAACTGATAAGCTTCGGAACCAAATGTGGCAGTAATGATATAAGGACCAAGCCAATTAGCCTCAAATTTACTAGGCTTTTCACGGTCTGCTTGATTTTTGGGATTCTACATGAGAACCAAGTCACCAATTTCAAACTTTCTCACCATGACTTTTTTGTTATAACTTCGACAGAGACGATTTTGATATGCCTATAGATGATTTAAGGCATTTTGCCATCTTTCTTGTAGCATTTCTAGCTCATGGAGATGAGTATGTCTATACTCTTCATCATCAATCATTCCTTTCAAAGAAACATGGAGAGAAGGAATTTCGATCTCGATGGGTAATATGGCCTTAGATCCGTAGACCAAGGAAAATGGAGTGGCTCCAGTAGGAGTACGGATGCTGGTACGATAGGCCCATAAAGCAAGATTCAGTTGTAGGTGCCAATCTCGGCCAACGTCATTGACAGTCTTCTTCAAAATGTGAAGAATTTATTTGTTGGACACCTCATCTTGGCTGTTACCTTGTGGGTAGTATGGAGTGGGAAAATGGTGTTGGATGTGGAATCGCTCATAGAGTTCACGAACATCTTGATTTTTGAATGGACTATCGTTATCTGTGATGATGGATTGTGGGACACCATACTGACAGATGATGTAATTCAGGATAAACTTGTAAATTTGCTTATTGGTGATGTAACTGAGAGGGACGGCTTCAATCCACTTAGTGAAATACTCAGTGGTGGTTATTATGAATTTGTGGCCATTTGAAGTGGATGGATGGATCTTACCCATGAGGTCGAGTCCCCATTGTGCAAAAGGCCATGGAGAAGTGATAGGTCTCAATTCTTGTGTAGGTGCGTGAATCAGATCACTGTGCACCTGGCATTTCTGACATGTTCTGACAAACTGAAGAGCATCTTTTTCCAATGTCGTCCAGTGGTATCCCAATCTGGTGACTTTCCTAGCTAAGGTTGGACCACTCGAATGAGATCCGCATATACCCTCGTGTACTTCCCGTAAGGTCATTTGGGCTTCATCAGTATCGAGATAGCGAAGAAGGGTGTTGTCAAAGCCACGGCAGTATAAGGTGTCACTGACAATCGTATGTCTAGCCACTTTTCGGATAAAGGATTTTCTTTAGTTGTTAGACAGGTTGGGTGGGAGGGTTTGGGTTTTAAGATAGTTGTAAATGTCTTGATACCAAGGGAAACTGAGACCAACAATCTTGCACACCATTTCAGACTCTAGAATATCATATGTAGGCATCAATAGCTATTCCACTAAGAATTCAAATTGTGACACATTCTTAGGGATGTCTAGGAGAGATCCAATGGTAGCCATTGCATCGGCTACTTTGTTCTGTGTCCTCGGGATTTGTTCAAATGCAATCATTTTGAAATACATCAAGAAACTATCCACCATTCTTTTGTAGGGAAGCAACTTCTCATCTTTTGTGTCATAGTCATCATTCACTTGATTAATGTCTAATTGAGAATCTCCGAATACGAGCAATGTTTGAATTTTCCATTTGATTGCTATCTTGAGGCCTATGACCAATGCCTCGTATTCTACAATATTATTTGTACAAGGGAAAGCAATCCGAAATGATTTAGGAATTGAATCCCCTTGTCATGTGATAAATAAATAATATGCCTGCTCCTGAGCCGTGCCCAGTGTGGGATCCATCAAAGTATAATTTCCATGGTAGAGCTGGTTCTGCATGAAAGATTGAATCATCAGGAAAATCAGTGATCAATGGATGAGTGGCTTGAATTGGTGCATCTGCCAATTGATCTGCTATTACCTGTCCTTTTATAGCCTTGCACACTACATACTATATGTCATATTCGCTTAAAATCATGACCCATTTTGCCAAGTGTCCTATCAATGTTGCTCGACTCAGGAGATATTTTAATGGGTCAATCTTTGCTATCAGATGTGTTTGATGACTTAGCATATAGTGTCTTAGTTTTTGTGCTGCAAAAACAACTGCAAGGCATGCTCTTTCAATAGTTGTGTAATTGAGCTCATATCCAATTAATGTGCGACTGATGTAATATATGGCTCTTTCTTTTTCTTCATGGTCATTCTATGCCAATAATGCCCCTAGTGCATTTGTCGTTGCAGATACATATACAATCAGGGGTTTTCCCTCAATAGGTGGCATTAATACCGGAGCTGTTAATAAATATTCTTTAATTTTGTCAAAATCCATGTTGCACTTATTTGTCCATACAAAAGGAATGCTTTTGCGTAGCAGATATTGGAATGGTTGACACTTATCTGCCAACTGTGCAATGAAATGGCGAATAGACTACAATCTGCCCTGAAGTGTGCGCAACTCACTAATTTCCTTTGGTAGAGGCATGTCCAGAATTGCTTTTACTTTTGCGGGATCAACCTCAATGCCTCATCTTGAAACAATGTATCCTAGCAGCTTGCCTGAAGTGACTCCAAAGACACACTTCTTTGGGTTCAATCTAACCTTGTAATCCTCAAGCCATCTAAAGATTTTGTCTAGGACTTTGAGATGATCTTTTCTTGTCAAAGATTTTGCTAATAAGTCATCCACATAATCTTCCATTAGAATGTGCATCATGTCATGGAAGATTGTTGTCATAGCCCTCTGATATGGAGCTCCTGCATTCTTTAGGCCAAAAGGCATGACATTCCAACAGTATGCTCCCCAAGGACAAGTGAATGTTGTTTTATGTTGATCCTCTATTACAATTTTGATTTGATTATAGCCTAAAAAACCATCCATGAGAGATAGCATCTCATATCCTGTCGTGAGGTCAACAATCATGTCTATGTTTGGTAGAGGGAAATCATCCTTTGGGCAAGCCTTATTCAAATCTCTAAAATCCATACAGATACGGATTTGTCCATTCGGCTTAGTAACAGGAACAATGTTTGATATCCAATCCGCATAATCAATTGACCTTATGAATTCCGCATCCAGTAACTTTTTTAATTCTTCCTTGACAAGTAGTGCGATTTGTGGGTGCATCTTGCGTAGCTTTTGTTTGACCGGTTTGATTCCTGGGATTAAAGGCAGATGATGTAGAACCAATTTGGGATCCAGTCCTGGCATGTCAACATATGACCATGCAAAGTTAAATTTTCTCTATGTGAAGAATTGTTTAAATTCGGGTTTTTCTTCATCTAATAATGATGCGGCCAAGAGAATCATTTTGGGATTCTTTGGTGTAGCTATGTTAACTTCTATTGTATCCTCAATGAGCATGGTCAAGTTTTCCTATGTCATGGGGAGAAAGTCCAATCCTCCATCCTTAGGCACCTCAGAGAGGTTTTAGCCTTCAGATGCGTCCTTTGTTTTTACTATTTTACTGCCAGAAGGTGCCTTGTGGTTTTCACCTAAAGGCATTTCTTTTTCTTTTTTCTTTTTTGTATTTTTGTGACTAGAGGATTGCACAGTCTCCCTGAAGTAAGCTACATAATCGAGATCAATGGAGAATCTTGTTTTGTGACCCCCCCATGGAATACCTTCTCTCAGTCCCATGAACTCTGTAATTGCCTCGTCATTCTGAAATATATCCATCACCGGTGGATCTTCTTGGTCCCAATCGATTAGTTGTGGGTACACAAGGGGGATTCCATCACCAATGTTGGTGAAGGATGGGGAGGATGCAGAAAGTGTGCAAATTGATGCCTCAAGTGTACAGGTAAAGTTATCAATTTCCACTTCCGTGTCTGATGCAATGGATGGTCCATACTCTAAGTCAGATGAATCAAATTCAAAATCATAATATGGGATGAAATTATCAGCATCGTGACTAGTAATAGGCATTTCAGAAGCATGGATAATGGGCTTAGATAGGTCAGGCTCATGGGTGGGCTCAGGAATGGGTTGGGATGATTTAGGTATTGCCGATGACACTTTATGTTCTTCTGGGTTCCAAGGAATGCTTACCCATTTCTTGTCTTTAGAATGTCGGTCAATAGGGTCAATTTTATATTGCTAGCGGAATCGCTCTTCAAAGGAAGGTTGTCCAGGTTCTAAGAATAGTTCATCAATGTCATAGTCACTGATGGTTTTATCAGATCCCCATTCCCATTCATTTGAGTCTGTTTCGGTTAGGGATTCTTTGCTTGTCCCGAAACTTTCTGTTGTTGTTACGTCCTTACTTGAAAATTCATAGATACATTGATCACCAGTTCTGAGTTGGTTGAACCCTAGCCCTATGTATCTTGGTCTTTCCATTATAATAATAAGTTCCCTTCTTCCATTTCTGTTCTTTCCAAGGCCGCTTGTCCCATCAAAACCTTGGGCTTTGCATATATCATATCCTTTGCCATAAAGATGCAACGGTAGTGGAGATAACTCTGTTGGGTCTTTGTAGATCCAGTTATCCATGTCAATGATGTCTTCATCACCCATATCACCCCACCATGTAAAAACACTTTTTGGTGGAACATTGAAAGTTACTTTGGGCTCAAATGCAAAACAAGGTCTACCATAGACTTTTGGTGGCTTCGGTATTGTGGTTATACAGTAAGTCGTGTCCAATTTGAATTCTCCACAACCAAGGTCTTGGATCTGACAATCTTTACTTGGGATGGAAGTTGATGGAGATGGTGTGGTAGAAGATGATGGAATGGATGATTTCATGAGTGTCATTGGGTCAATGTATTTGGATGCGGTGGAAGATGAGGCCTCCCGATTGATGGGTACCTGGTGCTCAACAGTAGCTCGCAGGTTGGTGCAGTATTGAAATGGATCAGGATCTCCGAGGATAGTGATCTTAGTTCCATCAAAAGGGAATTTGAGGCATTGGTGGTACATGGATGGAATTTCCTTCAAAGCATGAATCCAAGGGCGACCAAGTAATATATTATAGTGGATATCATGATCCAAGACCTGGCATGTGGTATCTATGATGACTAGTCCCACTCGGAGTGGAATTGTAATAACGCCTTTAGAAGCGCATTCTTCATCATCATATGCATTGATGACGATGCTTTTGCTAGCATCTACACATGCCTTAGAAAAACCAAGAGCTTTGACCAATTTCAGAGAGCATACATTCAATCCTACTCTGCCATCTACTAGGACTCGTCGAACCTTATGCTTGTGGACAAAGACTTCAATGTGGAGGGCATCATTATGTGATGGCTTGGGTGAGGAATAGTCGCTGTCAGAAAGGTGATATGGTGAGGCGAATTTAGGTATCCGACCATGGTCTCAAAATGGTTAACATCGATGTTGGTTGGAACGGTTGACTCTTGTAGTACTTTATCGAGGATGGCCTTATGTGTGGGTGAAATATGGAGTAGTTCAAGAATGGATATTTGGGCAGGTCTTTTATTTAACTGCTCAACAATGTTGAACTTCAGTTTTGGGGTGGATTGTCTAGCGGATGGACCAGGTATGGTGATCTTTGGTTGACGGGCAGAAGGACCCGAGATAGTGACCTTGCCTTCATGCGTAGTCACATTGCATTCTGGGGCTCTTTTGATATTGATGGTATTAATAGATTCATCTTCATTAGCAGCGTGAAGATTGTTAATAATAGTGCCATCAGGATAACTGTATGCAGGACGAGTAGTATTATAAGCCGGACGAATGTGGTTGGCTTGGTTGTTTGTATGCTTGGTGCTAGACGAAGAAGCCTTACCATGATCCTTTAGTGGGTTCTTGTGTATGGTATGATCTGCATTGGATGTAAAAGATTGACCACCCAACTCAATGGTGTGGTTCTTTATGAGGTATTGCACCAAATTTTGCAATTGGCGACAAGAGGAGGTTTTGTGCCCTTTGGCATGGTGGTAATCATAGAATGAATTTTCATCCCACCATGATGGCTTGAATTGACCAGGGTCATATGCTTTAGGCTCTTCCAGCGTGATGACGTTGTTTTGAAGAAGTTTCTTTAAGATAGTTTCGATGGGTTCACCCAACGGGGTGAATGTACGCTTTTGGAATTGTCGTGGTTGATGCAACTGCCTTTGATTAGATTGTACATGATGGTTTTGAAGAGCATTAGCAGTTGGTGTCGGTGTAGTTATAGGTGCATTTTGATTGTGTACTCCTTTGATTGTGAGTACATGACCTGTTGCATTGACGGTTTTTGCATCAACTACACCATCACTTGTGATGTGTTTGTTCTTAACCCAGTATTTGTTTTTGTCATTTGAACTACTTGGGTTATTATTGGTGGTGGCATTGATGGTTTTTCCACCATATTTCAGTTCACCTTTGACAATCAAGGCTTTTTCTAGTTGAACCCCCTTTTCAACAAGGTCAACAAAAGTGGTGCAACAATGGACTTGTAATCCATACCTTAGTGGTCCAAGGAGAGTTTGCACAAACATGATTACTTTCTCCTTTTCAGGTATTTCTACCGAAAATCTACTTGCTAAGGTTCTCCATCTTTGAAAGAATGGAATGAAAGTCTCTCTTGCATCCTCTTGGGTAAGTTTGCATAAGGAGGCGATGTCAATGTCTGTGTCAATATTGTAAGCATAGTTTTCGACAAACTTATTTGCCAATTCCTCCCAAGTTTTTATTCCCTTAGGCAAGAGTGAGAACCATTCTAGTGCATGACCTCCAAGACTTCTAGAAAAGAGCCTCATGAGATAAGTTTGCTCATAAGCAATGTCAATACAACTAGTTGTGAATTCCCTTATGTGTTCAAGGGGGTTTGTTTTGCCTTTATACTTGGGAAAATGAGGGACCACATATCCATGAGGAAATGGTGGCATATATAAAGTTGTGTCAAACGGATAAGGACACAAGTCATGTGACATGTATGACTTTTTATTGGATTGTTGCAAGGTCTCCACTTGTGTTTGAAGAGCAGCGAGTTGGTAAGTGAGTGTTTCTACCATTGGATGGTTGGTAGCATCACCTATGTTGGTGGTGGAGGCGATTTGATTCCCCAACTATTGTGAGATGTGTTGATTGGGAATGGATTACCGGTGAGAAAAATGATTGTTGTGATTAGGAAGATGTTGGAAATGAGTATTTTGATGAGGGATGCGTTGTTGTGTATGGACTTGAGAAGCATAAGTGGGAATATGATATCCTGCCGTATTGGACTAGATTTGAGGACCTTGTTGGTTTTGACCTTGTTGATTGCCAAGCTTGTTGATGCCCAAATGGAGTATACGATTGTGTGCCTTGATTGCCTTGCCCAAATAAAAGATTATGACCTTGAGGAGTGTTGGTGTTTTGGGTCATAGGAATGCTGGTATTGACTTGTGATGTGGATTGGGAGCCTTGGATGAAAACTCTTCATTTATTTCTCCCAAATGGGTTAGATGAGTTGGTTGCAATGGCACTTGAAGAACCTAATAGTAGGTTTGTTGATGTACTCATGGAACTAGATGTAGTTCCAAAGAGGTTTGATGTGGTTGCCCCCATTGTTTGTGAAGGAATGGTGGATGTTTGTTGGGGGATGGATTGTGATGTGGTGTTGGTTTGGGAAGATGATCCCCCAATAGATGTTGTATTGGTTGTGGTAGTGATATGACCAAGGGAGGTAGAATTGAGTGTGTTGATGACATTCTATGAAGAAGCTCCCATGGAGGAATTGTATGACGTTGGAGTGGGAGAAGTTGCTCTAAGAGTGTTAAGGTCAAATCCCTTTGGTAACTTAGCCCATTGGTCAAGGAGCATAGCTAGGAATTTAGAAGAGTCATTTAAGACTACTTCTTCTACAAAAGCAGCAGCTTCTGGATGTTGAGAAGCAGCTAATATGTCTTCTTCAAAGACATCCCCATTTTGATCCCGTCAGATAAATGGTTCAAAAATATGTGAGGGAGATGATGGTATGTTCATCTCACTAAAAGGATTGATTGTGGAATTTTCCATGTCAAAACAAGGATTATTCATGGTATTGGGAAATGAGTCCATGCCAGTTGTGAACTCAAGAAATTTGTTGTCTTGTCCAAAGGAATCCATGAGTCTTTTCTTTTTCTGTAGTCTAGTTTCAACCATACAAAGTTTTGCTCAACTCGGGATGATGGAAAAAAATGATCTAAATAGGAGACTATGTTCTTGGTTTTTTTTTTGGATTTTCAAAATGATGCTATGAAAAAGACTTGTGGATGCAAGTGGTGTGACACTAGATGGAGATGCTAAAATTATATGCAATAAGTGATCCTAAGATGTACTTACTAGTGAGAGATCTAAAGAGGACAAACTTGGACAAACAATGTTTTTGCAATGATTCAGTTTTGGAGGATCAATGGACCGTAGAAGGACTATAAATGGGACAAAGTGAAATCTCCACACTAGACTATTGAGTGGGAAATGCTTCACAAAAGGATTGAAAAAATGACAAAGGTAATTGGGTCCAATGATAACCTACTAATGAATGCAAAGTTTGGACAATGAATGGTAAGAGTCAACTCCTAAAATCTGCCAAAGTGAGTGTCTAAGGAGGTGGTGAAGCTACCAATGCAATCTAATGAACGTGACCTATTATGAGCCTAAAATGGTATCTAAATATGCAATTGTTTTGATGGAAAGTTGAGCAAGTCAAAGTTTGGTTTGGACTGTATCAGTGAAGAAAGATCTAATTGACTTGAAGATAGGTTGTGAACTTTCTGATTTTGACAGAAAAGAAATGTTTGCAGTTTTTAGCAAATTGCAGCAAATGTGGTGCAATAGAGCAAATGTGGCTCACTAAATTGAATGTGGTTTAGGAAGTGTCGAATGCGACACAGTGTTGCGAATGCGGGTTTGTTTCTGGCAAATGTGGCTCAATTAACCGAATGCGACTCATTGATTGCAAATGCAGCTCTATAAGTGTCGATTGCGTTTTGACAGAGCGATTGCGGCTCCTGATGGCTCAAATGCGGCTCATCAGAGTGAATGCGGCTTTTCAAATGTCTAATGCGGTGCAGCATAGCGCTTGTGTTGTAATATGCAATTTAAAGGAAAAACCCGAACACAGTTTGTAGTTTTCGACCAGTTTTTGTGATTCCAGTTTGTGATTTTGTAATTTGTTTGAAGATTTTTAAGAATTCTTAGCAAACACAGAAATCAAAAATATGAAATGCTTGTTCAAACAGACTCACTCTTAAGATTCAAGTGGGTCATCCTCGCAATCACAGCACACATCTTAAAATCACGTCGACTCACACAGCCTTGTCACCCCCTAGAGGGCACCCATGTTTTTGTCTTTTCCAGGTGTGTACTCAAGGTGACAGAAGTGGATACCAAATCCCTTGAGCAAACAATCCGTGGTGATTATATGGTGAGTGTCTAGGGGGGAGATTCTTCCCTCCCCTTGCACCGTGATTGAAAGGATGTCTGGTTATTGACACGGCTGGCTACTACATTAGGTTCTTAGTAAGTCTTTTCGTTCAGTGTGGAAATGGATATACTCCCTCGAGAGACCTCCCAACCTTTAGAACAAAGGTTTTGGGGATGGTTATCCTATCAACTACTATCAAGTTGGATTTTCATCAACAACTTGCTTTTGATTATAGTGGGTTGGAAACCTTGGCTTTAGGTGTTCCCACTTAGGTCGTTCCCATAGGGTGAGTACTTTTTCCCACTACGGCAGGCCTTCTAAAGGATTTAAAAATAAAAATGCATGAAGTAAAAATGGATAGGTCTAGCTTTTTGATCACCCAGTAAAGGGGAGAGCATATACCTATTATCCGAACAAGCACAATAAACAATTGTTCAAATTTTAAACCCAAATGAAAGATTTTTTATTCTAAGTGAAGATATTGCTTCACCAAAAACATGGGGTTTATTTTAATCCAACAAAAAGTTTAGTGTGGTGACTATCCTAGATTGATAAATTCCAAATTAAAAAATGCCTACCCTAGGGTTGATAAATTCAATCTTTAAGTGTGTTTATCCTAGGTTTGGTTCATTTTACCCTCAAAAGAAAAAGAAAAAAAAGAAATACTGGTCGCAGTCCCATCGGATCCAGTTTACAATTGACAAGAAAAAATAAACATAAAAAATTGTGTTTTACCAGTCGTTTGTGGTGCAAAGTTTCGAATGCGGCTCGTCAAATGCATCGCGGCAAATGCAGCTCTCTGAGTAGCTAATGTGGTGCAGAGGAACGATTGTGTCGCACATGAATGTGAATGCGATGCAGCACAGCATTTGCATCGCACTATATGTCAAATGTGGCTTTTCGTACCTGAACCTGCAAAAAAAATACGACACCTACAAAAAAGGATGCTTTGGAATGTCGGGTTCACCAATGTAATGACCTAAATATTCTGCAAGATTGAAACACTTATTAGTTGTACTTGCAAGTTAGTTAAACATCAACAATGAAATGCAAAGAAGTTAAAAACACAAAGTAATGCAAGAAATTGGAAAGATCTCACCTATCCTTTGACTCCATGATTGATTTTCATTGTACCTTCTCAAGCTTTGCTGCAATGATAGATTGCCCTCAAATTGTGTGTGAGAAAACTTTTCTAATGCCTTTGAAGGATTTTGAATTATTAAACTATGCAACTAGAAACTCAATCCTAATATGCAAGCAATAATAAAATAAGCCTAAGATATGATATTAAATGCCTATAGTAATAGTATCTCAAGCAAATGAACATGGATCCGAAAATGAGATCAAGATTGTCATTTTATAGAAAATGCAATCTTGAATGGACGGACAAGATGAGAGATTGAGGAATACCCTAGAATCAAAGGTCAAGATTCAATAAGGCAACCTCAATTAGGGTTAGGGAAAAATACCCATAGGTGTAAATAAAATTTAATTAAATGAATTAAATCCAGACTGAATGTGATATTGGAGATGAAATTAGTAAAAATTGGAAGACAGGAGGATGAGATTTTAGAAAATCAATAATTTTGGAAATTACTTGATTTGTAGAAGAATATTTTCCTTTTGAATTAAATTAATTCAAAATACAAATTTTGTGAGGTAATTAGTAATTGATTTTTGAAATTAATTACTAAATGAAGAATTAGTTAAGTATGTGAGATATTTTTAAATGATTTGTTTTATTTAAAAATATAGAAGTGTCACATGCCATAATTAAATAATTAAAATAATTATTTAATTTAGAAGAAGTAGTTAATTAATTAAATAAATAAATGAATTTATTTAATTAAGAGAGGATTTAGGAATTAGTGACACATTAAATAAATATATTTTAAATATATTCATTTAATAATCAAGAGGACATTAATGATAAGGATTAATTAAATAAATTGATGACTTTATTTAATTATTAGAAGACTTTGACAATTAGTGACATATTAAATGAAATAAATAAGATTTATTTATTTAATAATCATGAAGAATGAAAGATTATGAATTAATTAAATAATCATGAATTATTTAATTAATAGTTGAATGTGTGTTAGGGACATAATTCAAATGTTACAAATATGCTAGGATGGAAAGTGGTAAAATAGTGTTCGCAGGCCTAGGTTATTTTTAGGTGTCTACACAATTTGCATATCTTTCAAGGTTGTTTGAAAGATCATGATTTATTCTTCCACCATTCTTTTTGGATCCCTAAGATGGAACTTAGTGTAGAAGCCCTCTGGATTCTTTAGCAAATCATGATAGATGTTGAAGGACAAAGGATATGGGTTGTTACCTAACCATGCCATTGGAGGCAAAGGTGGAGGAGGATGCACTAGATTGATTTGAGGTTGTAAATGGGCAGCAATAGCAATTGGGACAACTCCCAGGAAAGGAGGAGCATTGGGCTGGAAGGAGCATTGGGATGGAAGTTGAAAAGGCAGTTTGGGATGGCTAGAAAGAGGAAGGAGCTGCCAAGGGTGAAGGAGAAGATGAGGTTGAATGGATGGTAGGAGAAGGTGAGGATGGAGGTGAAGTGGGCTGGTTGGAAGTGTTAGATGTGGAAGATTCCCCTCTTTTAGCTCACTTAGCCTTGGTAGGGGGTGGTAGCTCTTGGAATTCCCCTTTGTTTGTTGTAGATCTTAGTGCCCTATGAAACCTCTCAGGGAAGAAGGAACCAATTCGATCTAGCTTAGCAAAGGGGAATCCCTCCCTCTACCACCAGTTCTACTGATGGCTATTTTTTCACCTTCTCAACACATGCAACACACAAGTATGCTACCTCTCTTGAAAGGTAATTTCAGCAACTAAGTTGGAGAAATCACCCCAAGGTCTCTTAGGTTTTAGGTCATGACAATGCTTGGAATAGTTCAATTAGTTGATGTTATTTTCTAGTAATCACAAGGGGCCTGGAAAATTGCTAAGTTGGATGGAGATTGGATCTTTGAATGGAGTTTCCTATGATTCTAAAAATGAAATACACTTTCTACATATTAGAAATAGAAATCTAAAACTCCACTCTCAACATCAGATTTGGCTTTACAATGATGTTGGAATCTTGCTTTAACTTCTATTTCAAAGAAAATGTCAAAAGGGAAAAGGGAGGAGAGAGTTCCTAGACATAAAACACCAAAAACAACAATGTAAAATTAACTAAATCTATTAAATATGAGGAGAAGAATCATGTAACATGAGAGAAACTCAAGAATCCACCAAAAGAAATGAGATTCTATTAAAATTTCAGCAACATAGTAGTTGAAAGAATCAAGTACTGAAATTGAGGCTTCTCGGACTGTTTTCTTTTCTTCATCAGAATCCTCAATTTGGATAGCCTTCTCTTTATCTACTTCAGCAACGGCTACATTCTCCTTAGCAACTTCTTCTTCTTGAGGAATTATTTCTTCTTCCCATTTGAGCTCATAGTGCTCTGGCTTAGGACTCTTCTATGGTGCATCTTCTGGCTTGTCTTCTTTCTTTTCTATTTATTTCTCTTTTTCCTTCTCCCAAAAAGGCACCTCATCTTCTTGAGTGAGGCCCTCATATTGGCCTACTTGTAGAGGCTCTTTGAGTATCTCCACATGCACCTCAATATCTTTCTTTTCCTTGGAGGGAGGCCTTTCTAGTTTTACCTCTTCACCTATTTCCTCACATTATTGGGACAAATCCTCCTCTATTTATTTGTCTGAGGTTTCAATTATGTATTTTTTGTCTAGAACTTCAGCATCCTCCTCTAAAGATTGTGACTCTTCATCATGAGTCACTAATTTATCAAGATTAATAGTCAACTCACCCTCTAGATGTCTGAAGCAAGGGTCTTCGAGCTCCTCCATTATGCTCTTTCCAGCTTCTTTCTGGAATCTCTCTATTTCTTTGGATATGCTCATTGGTGGCTCTAGAGGCAGAAGAGGAATGGGCAAGTTAGCAGAAATTTGAGCCATGAGAGCCTAGACGACATGATTCATGATCAGCCCCAAAATCTTGAAGGGCACACTCTATATATATCTTGTGAAGGCCTCCAGTAGGGTGAGCTAGGGGATAGTAGGGGTGGTCATAGGCATTGAAGTAGAGAGGATAGGAAGTGGAGGCGATAGCGAGGAAGTCGATAGTGGGGAAGTCATGGTTGAGTAGGAATCAAGAACTACCATAGGAGCTACCAATGGGGTGGAAGAGAGGTGGACTGAGATGTCTATAGCAGGCAGAGATGAAATAGGAAATGCCTATGAAGTGACACATGGTAAAGTGGAAACAACTGCAATGGTAGCGACAAGAGTGGAGGTGACCGATGGTGAGTGTGGCTTCTCAATTTCTTCTTCCTCTCCCTCGTGCTGAGGGTGTTCCACAATAGTTGGAATTTTAGTAGCAAATCCGTGTGTCTTCTTTGCTTTCTTGGAATTTTATTCCTACGCGACCTTCCATGAGTAAAATTTATGCTTAGGATGGTGCTCTAGCGCATCCTTTCTTTTCTTTGACCTTGTGGCTAGAGGAGATTTTGACACTTCTTCTATAGAGGGAGCAGTAGCACCACTATCAATTTCGCTTTTGAGCTCCTCCTCAAGCTCGCCATAATTCAATGTTGCACCTTGCACCTTGAGTTGTGCAATCTGGGCATCTACCCATTGTTTAGTTCGATCTATGACTAGTTGCATAACTGCATCGAGGTCATTGACCTCTCCCTCATTCCAATCATGGTAGCGACAAGTTAGCCACACCATCAAATCTCAGGTCAAGGATTGTATTATCTTCCTTTACGACTTGGTCAGGCATGGGAAATAGATTGATTGATTTGACAAATTGGATCATCAACTGTATGTAGCATCTCATTCTGACTTCTTTGTCATCCTAAAAATTGGCCCAGAAGTCCTTAAGTTGTGGGTGATGGGCATAGTGCTTTCCCACATACTTCAATTTTCCATAAGGATCCATCCTTGGCTGAGTTGTGTGAAGTTCAAGGTGATACTCCACTATTTCCCTCTATGAGTAATCTACACATTGGGTGGTGGAACAGGAATAAATTCCTTGTTCGAAGGTAAGGGGATATGGAATGGTTGCTCTATGCTTATTGCTCAGCAAGGCATGAGTTTTTTGTAGTTATCTGGTGACCTCCAATAGAACCATCTAGTCGCTAGGGTAGCATGACAACTTGTAAGGTTTATCGTAGAAACCTTCTATTATGATGTATGTAAACCTCAGGAACTATATGAACAGGTACCCAAACATTTGGATAAAATCTTTGGTGTTGTGTGTAACTCTTCTTTCAAACTCACCCTCAAGAAGCCTAATAATATGCCCAATAAAGGCATCATTCACCCTTAGATAATCCTTCTTGAAATTCCTATACTACAATTAAGGGTATCTATCATCATTTTGAGGTCTCAACTGGGATCCGAATTGTGCACGATAGTGAGGCCTTTGTAGTGGAATGTATCGGCAAGCATATACACCAAGTATGAAGTCATGCAAAATTGGGAAGTCTTCTTCATGGCCATCAACTAGCTATGGATGTTGTCACTGATAATCTTGGCCTAGTGAAATTTTTTCTTACCCCAAATGATCTCCTTAATGAAATAAAACATCCATTCTTGGAAATAGGTAGCAGTGGGGAGGCCCATTACCCTATTGAGCAGAGAAACCAGGTCATGGTACTCCTCGTGGAAATCACTTCTAAAAGTCTCTTTAGGCAATTAAGCTACACTGCACCTCTTTTCCTTCAACCAATGTTGGTTGATCAATTTCTTGCATGCTAGAGGATCTATTTTCCACATATTTTCAATGTCTTCCCTCTTCGTTTCTTCCATTTTTTTGAATGTGGGAATGTGGAATGCATGACCAATGGATCTAGTAAAAAAATCTGCTAGTAATTTTCCCTCATGATCTATGATATTTTTATTATTGTGGTAGCATTCCCTGCACGCCATTACCAATTCTGGGGAAATGAGGGCAGTAGTGAAACCGGTCACCTTTGTGAGGCCACGTTTCTTGATTTTCAAGGCATTTTTTGTCTTCAGGCTGACAGTCACCCTCTATCTAAATTCATCCATGTTAACATGTCCAAGGTGACCTTGGAAGTGATCTCAACCCCATGGAATTGGTACTTCATTTGATCCTTGTCTTCTTTGCCCCTTGGTGCCTTAGCAGGTTTCTTTCCTTTCTCTTTTTGTGCGGATGCTCCCAATGGTCCCACAGTTGATTCCATAAATCTTACACATATGAGGGTATAGTAAGCACATTCATAGAGAATTAGGAAGCATTAGCTAAATCCTACTAAATAGTTGTCAGATCCATTGATACATCATTAAAATCTCATAAAATGCATTAACGTTCATCGTTCAGCACTTGTTCAGATCAATTGAGGGAATGTGGGCCCAAGGATGCGGGTTTCCCTGGGATGATAGCCATTAGGGTGACTTGGAAATAGGACGATGTTGGGGGCACGACAGCCCACAGATGGCCACCCGCAGCCAGATTTCTGCAATGAAGGATTGGTCATCATTCAATGCCTAAATGCATTTAGCTCATGTGAAAATCAATTAGGAGCCCTTTGGATATGTTCAATTAGGTACTTGTTTCACACAAGCTCAAGGCATGTGGAGTTTGGAGGCATCAAGACCTTTTGGAGCTTCGTCGTTGAGAAACAACAGCTAAGTGGCAGAAACTCGCAAACAGAATTCCACCATGCGGGGCTCGCAATAGGCTGGTTTCTTTAAGTTCAGTCATCAGGTTGACTACAGGAAAGGAGTTGCAAAAATCCATCAATAGATGGGCATTTTGGGGAAGGCGACTAGGGGACAGAAGCCCGCATGTGATGCTCTGCACTGTCAGACCCGCAAAGAGTTTTTTAATTGATCCTTTCATGTCGGACGATGAAGGTAGATACGAGTTTTGCCATGTGGAAAGGTGGTGGAGCATAACTATTTAGCACACGATAGTCAAAGAACGATGGACCACAAACATCCACCTGCAAGGGTGGGCCCACAACATGTTTAGACTTAGTCATTTTTCTACATTAAAGTCATGAGGGAGAGGGCAAGGTCAGGATATGTAGCACAGGAGGATGGACCTTGGCGACCACTTGAGAAATGATAGCATCATCAGGGAAACCCACGAATGGCGGCCAACATAGGATGGCCCGAAAGGGGTTTAACACTTAGCATTTTGGGGTAGCAACTTGGATGGTAGGATAGCTTGTGGGGTCCGCAGGGTGGGCAGAAGCTTGAGCTTCACCATTTTTACGATGGTCACTGTCAGCGACGACGAAGGGTAGACGGAGGTCCATAGGTAATGGCCCGTAGATGGAACTAGATTTCAAGTGCTTGCTTCAGCAATGAAAGTCTGAATGGGGCCTAAAATGCGGGAGGGTGGCACCAAATTTCCTTTTCTAGAATGGCAAGTAGGCAAGGGTCGTTCGCATGGAGCGGCCCACAAATGCGGACCCGCAAGGGTCGCTGGCCGAATGGAGGATTTTTTGTTTAAGTTCTTGGAGTTTTTGTTTTAACGGTGATAGACTTGGTGAAGAATAGTCACACCAAGGCCAAGTTTCGCAAAGGCCTAGAGGCCAAATTTTAACAGTTTTCAAGTTTTCATTCAAATGGGTTTTTGTGGAATGTTCAAGTGTTTTAGTCGTTCAAAGGTTTGATGAGTTTTTTCCCTTTAATATTTTAATGTTTTAAAGTTTAACTCAAAAGACATGCGGGTGTAAGGGAGGCAACAGACTTACCTAGAAATTATCAAGAATTTGATGAATATCAAGCGTTGAATGTCCAAGAGATCTTGTGAGTGCGAAGGCGGTGATGGAAGTCCGGAGCACTGACAAATTTCAAACTGGCAGAATGAAAATGACAGGTTGAATCGGCTTATTTCTAGGAAATTTGGAATTTACGACCAACATTTATTTCAAGTATATTGGTAGATTAGGTCATTGTGTGTAGGTTTCAATGCGACAACGGTGGGAACAACGGAGTCCGCAGGGTGGATGGAAGTCAAGGAAGCGCCACTAGAACATGCAAAGGGAAATGGAAATGGACGGGGACCCACCATGTAAGCGGATGTCTTGGGTCAGCCTCCATTTGAATGGTGAACACAATACAAAAACCCACAAGGAGAATCCCACAGCTGCAGACCTGTAAAAGGAGGACACGAGCTTGAAAAGGCAATGGAAAACTGCCAAGGGAAACCCGTAAAAGCCAAAGACTTAGGAAATTTTGGGGTGATGAACTTGGTCAACTGAGGGTAATGACTTTTAGGGTCCATGACCACTTTGATGGTCAAAAATAGGGGCACAAAAAATGAGGAAAAGGAAAAAAAGGTGACCCGATGAAGGTAAAAAGAGAGGGTCCTCATTCCAAATGGGGTGTGTGTGCCATAGACACAACACATTTCTTCTCCCAAGTTACACGATCAACTTTCTAATTCCACTATCACTCACAAAAAGGAAAGTTTTGTCCCTTCATTCTCCCATATTCACCTATAAATTAACCCACAACCAATCCATTTGCACTGTGATGAGATTTCAAGTACCCTTACTCTGTCAAATTGTCTCTACAATCTTTCATCCATCATATTTCATCTATCTATTTTCATCTATCATTTTTATCTTAATGTTATGATGCTGCAACAGTGAGCAACCAACATTCCTCCATCAATAATCCTTTGAAATCTTGCATTCTCATGTGAGGTTGAGAAGAGAAATGGAGATTAGTTTGCATTCACTTGTTATTTTGATTTTCATGCTTTCTCGTACTCTATTGTGCTTGTTAGGGTTTCATTATAAAAAATTTATGCATTTTCCCTAAATTTTTACCCTAACTACAAAATCAAATCTAGCTTGGAGATCGGTTTTCTTTGCTTTCTTGTTTTCATTCCATGCTAGTTTGTGCTATATTGTGCTTGTTAGGCTTTCATTATACTTTGTTTATGCATTTGCCCTAAATTTTTACCCTAACTACACTTATATATACTCTTATTTCTTTTTCTTCATTTAGGTCAATTGAGCCATCAAAGAATGTTCATCTTCCATGATTTTGAATTTAACTTTAAATTTCATTTTATTATCATTGCAAATCCTAATGGAACCAATAAATAAATAATAAAAATAACTAGTTGTAAAATCAATTAGAAATTCAACAAATAGGAAAACTACCACGTCTTCATGTTATATTAAAAGGTTCATTAATACGCCCATCCATATTAACTTTCCTATCCCTTTAAATCTAGATACATTGTTATTTGAACCATATGAGAGGTCATGGAGCTGATTACCAAAGGCAAGAGGGCCAATAGTGGCACCCTAGGGTATTGGTGGTCGTTGGGCCATGTTGTGAGTATGAGTTTGTTGTCAATTGATGATAACAAGGGTAGTTTCATGTAAGGTGAGAGATTGAATAAAAGAAGAGTTGTTAGTATATTTTATAGGGGAGGATGGCACACTTAATTCCATGTATAGTTGTGGGGTATAAAGAAAAATCATATTTTCAAGAAAGTCAAATAAGGGATCTTGAATACCTCTTTTAAAATCTCCCCTTTATATATTTTTGAATCTAGTTTGAAGGCTTATTGTTATTTTTTTTGGGTTGGTTGTGCTTGGTTAAGTCGGTTTTCCTCTTATGATATGGCCAAATACCTTTTCTAAAAATTTCCACAAATTTCATTTCATTTTAAACTCTTGAAATTTTAGAATTTAGAGGCAATTTATTCCAAGTTTGTGGAAGTTATAAGATCACATAAAACAATTAAAAAATAATTTTTTACACCTCAAATCTTGCCATCAATGTAAAAAGAATAAGAAAACTTCCTAAAGAATTAGGAAATTTTAGATTACCTCCACTTCTTGACCACTCCACAAATCCTACAATCTCACAAGGACAAAGAAAAGAGAAAAATTGAAATATTTTAAAAGCCTTTATAAAGGTAGAATTGTTGAACTCTAATAGACTTAAACAGAAAATGTAAACTTCTTAAACTCTTGACTATGATTCTTCCCCACATAAATTCTATTTAGAAAGAAGACATATCAATAATAAAAGAAAGTGCATGCTTTCTATGTTCAAGTGGAAATTGGAAGAAGTCCAAATTTCCTCATTGTCCTTGCAATATCGCACAAACAAACACTTTTTTTATAACATGATCTCATGGGGTGCCAAGATTGCAACATATATTTGGATTGGATTAAAAAAAAATCAAGTAAATTAAATTTATGGCAATAAAATCAATATCCAAAATTGCTATTGTGGCAACGAAAAAAATACACCTTTTCCTTGCTTGGTTTGCGAATAATTAAAGATAAATTGGACTTAATATCACCTTGATCTAGTGTTGTGATGTTTTTTACACATCCACATTAGGTTTTGGGCCCTTTTAAAACTAACTAAACCTAAATTTTCCTTAATTTAGTGTTGTAAAGTGTATTTAGTTACACCTTCACATTAAATCTAGGAGGCTTATAAACTAAGTGGATCTAATCTAGTGTTGTAGTGTGTTTAAATATTCACATTGGATTTAGGGCCCTTTTTAGCTAAATTGATCTAATCCTACCTTAATTTAATGTTGTAAAATGTATTTATTTACACTTTCACATTGAATTTTGGACCCTCTTACATTTATGACCTTAATATCATCATTGATAGGCCCCTAAGACCCTATATTATGGATCCCGAGGCATATTTTAACCGGAACCGCAACATAGACCTCAAATAAACTTAATTTCTTAACACCTCGACACTTCCTCTCTCTAAAAAGGCCTTGTGGAACCAATACACCATGTTGGATATTGTTAGATATTTCTGATATGTGGTTTTCATTTATGTCAACACTATTGGCATTAATGTCTTTAAGGTTGTATATGTTGAGGATATTGAGAAAATTGTAATAAAATAAGTTGCAGGTTGCTAGTGATGCAATAAATTTCAGTATGATGGCTAGCTCATTTTATTGAGGATAAGGAGTTGTGGATTAAAGGGTTTGTTAAAAAGTATATCTAGTTTATCCACTTGAAGTTTGAGATGTTTTCATGAAGATTTGATCAAGTTATTAGTATCAGTGTTTCGATAGTTGTTCTATTGTTGTAGCTTGTCTTCTTAAAAGAAGATGATGTGATTCTAGTAATCTGAGTTGTTACGGATGCTTCTGTGGTGATTCATGATTCTTGTGGATGTTTCTAGATCATTCTATATCTATTTTGTTTTTTCACATCAATTTTTGAGAGTTAACGTTTTTCATGATCATGGTCGACAGGGTGATTGTAGCGTGTTGTGGATCTTTGAGGCTAACTGTTTAAGGTTTTTCTTGTTCAAGACATGTTGTTTTGGGTCCTTTATATTTTTTGGCTTGTTGATGTTTATTCTTGATAGGCCCAAATATCTCTAAAGGGATGTCATGCCTTATACTCAAGAATATTCAGGGCTTAGGAAGCCAACACAACAAGCAAAGATCTTGAGGCCCTTTCTCCTACTCTTTAGGCTCTATGGAACCAAGGAGGGTGTTCCTTAGTTTGTTCATATGATTTACATTGTCTCAAGAACACTTCTATACACATATTAGTCCCTATTGAATGTAATTAGATATAATTTATCAAAGGCTTGGCCAACCTTAAACAAATGACCTCTAAGTTGCTAGGAACATGTAGTAACTCCGAGATTTGCATCTCATCATGAATAAAATATGAATTAAGTAATGTTTTGACCTTGAATCCATAGATGGGTATTCTCTGATTTTAATAAACTATGAGAATTCTAAATCAATAAGTCAGTGCCTCATCAAATTGGGTAGGGAGTTAAGCATGAAACATTCAGTCATATACAATATTTTATCCATTGGGTGAACTATTTCCATAATGCATTACATCATAGAACTTCACTATATTTAAATCATCACTACTTATCAAATCCTTAACCTATTATCACAAACTTACAATTCTTCCTTAAGCATTTAATTAACTCATTGAGTTGAAGCAAGTAGAAGAATCATACATTTCAAACAAACCTTTGAAAGATAAATGAAATTACACTTGTTAATTTCACTCATAGTCTGTCATAACAACGCATAGGAGAGCACATACTTTAAATTTTTAGATTTCTTTCGATATCAATAATTACATAAGACCATCTAAGACTATTTCATATATAAAACCTACCCAAGACAATTAATTGCAGATTCATTGGGAATTTTGCATTTTGTATGTTTACTCTACCCTACCTAGACCTTACTGGACTCAAAAATCCAACCATTGCAATGAGACTTGAGATCTCTTTTATAGCACAAGAGTTCAAAAATATTCGAGCTCATTGTCATTACATTTCAGAAAAATTTCATTTCAAAATAGAATTTCATCTGCATTTCAGAATTCCCTAATGACTGGATGTAATCATTCGTCGAACAGGGGAATCAAAATTTGTAACAACCCACATTACCAGTCAGTGTCACCATATCCACAGCCAAATGCCACTAGGGCCTTTTCATTTACATCCACGTTGAATCCAAAAAGAACCACATCAACATCACAACAAAATTGGAAAACACAAAAAACCATAACATCACCCAGAACCCGAAACAACACCACGACCACAGTACATATGGCCACTTCGTGTTTTTGCCTTAGTGGGAGGTGAAACCACCACCTTATCTTCATCAGTAAACTTCCTAGCACCAGAACCAGAACCATCACATGGTGCCACCACGGTAATTGGAGAAACCATGAGGACCTCCTCATTCACACCAACCATCTCTGTCAGAGCCTTGAGGAAATAGTTGTAATCAGAGTCAGTCTTTGAATCACCGCCACCAAAACTTCCTAAGACATCCATGGGTGAATTTTTTTGATCCAAAGAGCCTCGAATGTACCTCAGCTTGGCCTTTGACCTCCTCCCATACTCAACAGACTTCCTTTCTTTCCCTGACATAGCCACCTCTGCTCTTGCAACTTGGATTTTAAGTCTAGAGCTACACCTGAGAACCCCGAGGATGGGCTTCATATTTTCCATCTTTAGGTTGAGAGAGCCTTGAAGACTATCTTGTTCTTTTGATGGTAATTTTCCACCAAATTTTTGAACGCTACCCCTAGTTGAACTACACATAGGCGAAGGAGTAGTAGTCGACTTGCTCATTTTTGCACCCAAACTCACAACCTTCGTAGGAGTGATTACCTATTATAGAAGCATAGAGAAAACAAGAATCTTAATTTCCATGGTGCAAATGAAAAGCCATCACCCATATTTATTTAGCAAATTGATGAAACAATCATCAATGCTCAAATTGAAAGCACGAACAAATGAGTGATCATTCGCTAGCATCTACATCACCATCATTAATTCTCAGGTACATGGAAATCAATGTACTATTCATCATGATTTCCAGGAAGTATCCCTTCACACGCATGGAGATCAGGCTCATATCCTTTGAAGAGCTTGTGTCATTAATGCCTGTCACTCGCAAAGCTCAAACAACCATCACATGGCTGGTTCTAAATTTTGAATATAGGTCATTGATGTGTCGGCGCATTGGCATGTTGAATGACTCAGATTGAGTCAAAAACATTTGAATATTCCATGTTGTCAAATGGCAGGCCCTCCGGCCAATGATGCTTCCCCCGTCGAAAAATACGTGCACCACCTGTAGGCCCCATCTAGCCTCCTTGTGCTACCAACAGAGTCTAGGTGGCACCATCGCACAGTTCGTGCAAGGCATTAGGTGAAACCATTAAATATTTCATGCAACATGTGTGCTATGGCCCAGATTGAGACCCATCGGCACATCAGAGTTGTCAATCCTTTTCTCTGGAGATCAAGACAACCACGGGAGATGGGTCCCACTCGAATAAAAGGATGTGTGGCACAATCGTGCACACCACGTGGCCTAGCCAAACTTCATTATTTTAATACTATGTGGTGTGTGTGCAAGGGCCTGAATTACATTGATTAAATCCAATGGCTTGGATTTAAGCATGTGCATAACATTCATTATAAGGAAGGGGTCATGGATTGGGCAATGAGTAATGACCCCTTAAATATTTAAAGACTTAAGACATAATTCTTTAAACAACAAAATATTTTGGCCCAACCATAAAGTACAACAAATTTTGATAAATGCTCAATGACCGGAAAACCTAAGCAATGGGGCCAGTAAAAACGATGGGTGTGATTCCATAAGTCGTAACTAAGATGACCGATGCCCTGGTACAATAGGTCAACATGAAAACATAATGCAAGGGTTTGATAATTTTGAAAAAATTTAAGCAAGGGTGACAAACCCCTAAACCCTAGGCCAACAAACATAAGGTTGACAAAATTTTCCCTTGTAACCGGCTAAAATTTGTAAAAAAATTAAAGCTCTAGCAGTGGCTCCAGCTCGAGGACGCATACCCCTAGTGGGTATGGCAAGAATTCAGATCTCAGGTAGAAGTAGACCAGCCCGAAAAAATAAACCAGGATCTTGTTTGGACAAGACAAGAAGACACAACAGGAAAAGAAAAGAGAACACCTATATACAAAATTTATAATACTGTACAAAAATCCCTTGTTAAGAGATTTCATCCAATTCCACTAGCCTCAATTTTTAAGCATGGTGTCTCAAGACCTTCCAAGCTTTGGATCTAATTCATCCTCTTATCAAAGGCTCTTCTTTCACATACCTTCATTGGATGAATACCGATGTCAGGAAATTCCCAGCAGTTTGTACTACTTTGACAAATACCAATTGCCTCATACTTGACTTGCTTATGAATCTCTAGCTTGTCCAATTGAAATGGAAAAAAGAAGCATTCATATTCCACTTGATCACACTCACTCTCCATATCAAATTTGAAACATTCAAAAACATTGTGCATCATACTAAGCAAACAATCATCTGAAGAATCAGAAGCGAGAGGGACAGATGCAAGAAATTCTTCACCCTTCTCCACATAAATACCATCCTTGCTGAGTGGAAACAAATCCAAAATTATTCCCCAAAGATGAGGAGTATCAGTAAAAATCTCAACCACACACTCATTTTGGCCAACATCATATTTGAGACAATTCAACTATGTTGCACCTGAGTCACCTTGCCATTCATCTTTTATGAGCTTCAATGCCATTTTATAATTTGCGTGAGCATCATAACATGTAACTTGGTCACTAATTATTTGAACTCTTCCCTTATTTGTGCATACATCATTCTTCAAGAATTTCCCACCAGACTCAACATCTACACACTGATTATCAACACCCATATCCTCATACCTTTCATCACTACCAAACTCAAAGGGCTTTGTTCCTTGTGACTGAGGCATTTGCAAATAGTTACATTCTTGGGAGAAACATTCACGGACCTTTATTTCCTCTTGATCCTTGATCTCAACCTCCATATTAGTGCCAAATGTGAAAGTTTCATAGGCATTATCATCAATGAACCTATTAGTACATTTCTCACAACCATGTTTTGACCATACATCCAAAGCATCATCCGAATCTTCAAAAAGTGGGTTATCCATGTACCAAGTAGGAAATACCTTTTTATCAATTGGCATGGATGAATGTTTATCAAAGAGGGGGTTTTCTATTATACTCATTCTTGTCCAAGAAACCCATGTCCCTTGTAGATGAGAGTGTATCTTTGGTAACTTCTTATCACTCATAGAATCCTTGTAATCTTTTGAAAGAGGGATTATCTTCATATGGTAAGGATATTCATAGTCATTGAAAAATAGAAACGACTCTGTATCCTCACAAACACCACAACATGAGAACTCATCAATAGTGAGACTACATTTAGATCCCTCAGACTGACTATCATAATGTATACAGTTGATATCTTTATCTTCAGTAACAAATTGATCATAATCAAAGTTATTGGTCTGATCACTTAATGGTCCAAGCATTCGGAGCTCATCTAGCTCTAAATCCCTTACTACTTCCCAAGAGCCTAATTCAGCCATATCACCCCTATCATTGGAAAGATAATATGTCCATACAACATTAGTGAATTGGTTGCAATCATCCAATTCTAATTCATTTTCTTCACCATTTTGTACTACTTGATACCTCTCCTTAACAAGATTAAGATCACTACTCTTTAAGAGAATTTGTTGTTGTGCATGGTTACTCACAATTCCTTCTACCAGCTACATCCAATCAGCCACTTGGCCTAGAATTTTAGGCTTTAATGCACTTGGCAACATGCTTGTTCCCGACTGGTATATTTCACAAAACATATCAATACACAATGACTCTTTAGGCTTAACACCCTCTGGTATTTCCAACAATAGATCTACAAACCTATGGAATAGGTCATGGGGTGACTCACCCTAACATCTCCTTATATCACATAATCTTCTAGCAAGAGAAACATGATCAACACTTCCTGACACCAAAGAGTCCTTCTCCTGGAGCTCACTAAGATCAACACATAGTGGTAATGGTTCAACTCAGACAACAAAAGGTATCTCTTCTTGGCATGATTCCTCAAGGGTTGCTTCTTCAATCATAGTTATACAAAATGTATCAAATTGATCAATGTTAGTAGCTAAACATCCTTTCATCATTGAATATTTGAGGTTGTTCTCAATGTCAATAGAATTCTGGTATGCTTGGCATAGTGTTGTAGGCTCCTTATCTCTCAATAAGTAACCCATATTTTTGTCAAAATCCCCTAGATATACAACCAGACACTCTACATCATTAGGTCTTATGCTTTCTGGAATATCCCTTATTGCCTTTGTAAATCTAAGGTTGAAAACAAGGACCAATTCATCTTCATTTTTACAAATTTCCATAAAGATTTTCCTTACCATACCTGGATTTATCCTTTCACCAAACTGTTCTACAAAATAATTCTTAAATTGACTCCATGAAACTATAGAACATGTTGGTAAATATGAGAACTAGTATCTAGCATCATCCCTAAGATATTGAACAAAAAATTTCATGAATACATCTTCATGATTTACCTTATAATCTCCCATCAAATCCATCAATGTAAGCAAATGCCTAGAGGTTGATTCAGAGTTCTACCTTGTCAATTTGGTAAAATGTTTCCTAATATTTTTAGGAATCAGATTAGGAAAACCTTTAATACCACTAAAATCTAGTGGCATATACCTTTCAATAACAAAATCCCTCAAAGGGCATGACAAAAATTGTTTGCCCTGCATACTCATACTTGATATTATACACTAGAAGTATGGAAAGAAATGCTATTATTCCCTGCCTTAATGAAATTTCATCTAATAGGGAAGCATTTATCATCTCAAGTATTTAAATCTCTCTCACACTCCTCTCAAACACAATAATTTTCTATTTAAATTTATGAGAATACCTGGAAAATTTGTAGCAGTTGTTAACCTTTCTTCCTAACTGCAAATTTTGCATATTTGGAAGTCTCCTTCACAATTCAACTGGTTCTCTATACAAAGTCTCCACCTCTTTTATAGAGGAACAACCTTCAAACAGTATGAAGTTCTTTCAAGTTAAATCATGTTCTGGGTCTTCTCCAACAGTGGAGTCACTCACAAATTCTCTAATAATTGGCTGCAAAAAAACCTCTTTCAGGTCCAAAACCTTCCAACATCTAAACTTCAGATTCACCAAATGCTTGACTCTGTGATACTAACTTATGTGCTTGGGATTCCTCTTTTTCTTTTAAATTTCTCAGAAGTTTTCCCTAGTGGAGTCACCATTTTTGTTGGAGTTTATTCTTGCTAGGCCTGGATATCTCTAAAGGGATACCATGCCTTATACTCAAGAATATTCAGGGCTCAGGAAGCCAACACAATGAGAAAAGATCTTGAGGCCCTTACTCCTACTCTTTAGGCTCTATGAAACCAAGGAGGGTGTTCCTTAGTGTGTTCATATGATTTACATTGTCTCAAGAACACTTCTATACATAGATTAGTCCCTATTGAATGCAATTAGATATAATTTATCAAAGGCTTGGCCAACCTTAAACAAATGATGTCTAAGTTGCAAGGAACATGTAGTAACTTCGAGATTTACATCTCATCATGAATAGAATATGAATTAAGTAATTTTCTGACCTTGAACCCATAGATGGGTATTCTCTGATTTTAATAAACTATGAGAATTCTAAATGAATAAGTCAGCGCCTCATCAAATTGGGCAGGAGTCAAGCATGAAAAATTCAGTCATATACAATACTTTATCCATTGGGTGGAGTATTTCCATAATGCATTACATCATAGAACTTCACTATATTTAAAGCATCACTACTTATCAAATCCTTAACCCATTATCACAAACTTACAATTCTTCCTTAAGCATTTAATTAACTCATTGAGTTGAAGCAAGTAGAAGAATCATACATTTCAAACAAACCTTTGAAAGATAAATGAAATTAAACTTGTTAATTTTACTCATAGTCTATCATAACAACACAAGGAGAGCAAATACTTTAAATTTTTAGATTTCTTTTGATATCAATAATTACATAAGATCATTTAAGACTATTTCATATATAAAACCTACCCAAGACAATTAATGGAAGATTCATCAGGAATTCTACATTTTGTATGTTTACTCTGCCCTACCTATACCTTAATGGACTCAAAAATTTGACCATTGCAATGAGCCTTGAGATCTCTTTTATAGCGCAAGAGAGCGAGATGCTTCGGGATCATTGCCATTACATTTTAGAAAAAAATCATTTCAAAATAGAATTTCATCCGCATTTCGAAATTCCCTAACGATTGGATGTAATCATTTGTCGAACAGGGGAATCACAATTTGTAACAACCCAAATTACCAATTAGTGTCACCATATCTGTAGAAAATTCCACTAGGGCCTTGTCATTTACGTCCATGTCGAATCCAAAAAGAACCACATCAATGTCACAACAAAATTGGAAAACACATAAAACCATAACATCACGTGGAACCTGAAATAGCACCACGGCCATGGTACAAACAACCACTTCATGTTTTCACCTTAGTGGGAGGTGAAAACACCACCTTATCTTCATCAGTACACTTCCCAGCACCATAACCAAAACCATCACACAATGCCACCATGGTAATTGGAGAAACCGTGAGGACCTTCTCGTTCACTCCAGCCATCTCAATCTGAGCTGTGAGGAAATAGTTGTAATCAGAGTCAGTCTTTGAATCATCACCTCTAGAACTACCTGAGACATCAATGGGAAAATTTTGTCAACCCAGAGAGCCTCGACCGTACCTCAGCTTGGACTTTGACCTCCTCTCATACTCGACAAAGTTCCTTTCTTTGCCCAACATCGCCACCTCTACTCTTGCAACTTGGCTTTTAAGATGAGAGATGCACCTGAGAACCCCTAGGATGGGCTTCATATTTTCCATCTTTAGGCTGAGAGAGCCTTGAAGATCATCTTGTTCTTCTTACGGGAAATTTCCACTAGATTTTTGAACGTTACCCCTAGCTAACCTAGGCACAGGTGAAGGAGTAGCAGTCAACTTACTCATTTTTGCACCCAAACTCACAACCTTCTTAGGAGTGATTACCTATTACAGAAGCAAGGAGGAAACTAGAATCTTAATTGCTATGGTGCAAATGAAAACCAATCACCTATATTTATTTAGTGAATTGATGAAACAATTATCAATGCTCCAATTGAAAGCACGAGCAAACGAGTGATCATTCATTAGCGTCTGCATCACCACCATTCATTCCCAAGTACATGGAAATTAGTGTATTATTCATCATGATTTCCAAGAAGTATCCCTTTGCACACATGGAGATCAGGCTCATATCCTTTGAAGAACTTGCGCCATTAATGCGTGTAACTTGCAGAGCTCAAACAACCATCACATGGTTGTTTCTAAATTTTAAATATAGGTCATCGATGCGTCGATGCGTTGGCCTGTTGAATGACTCAGATTGAGTCAAAAACATTTGAATAGTCCACATTGTCACATGGCAAGCCCTCTGGCTAATGATGCTTCCCCCCATCAAAAAATATGTGTACCACCCATGGGCCCCATCTAGCCTCCTTGTGCTGCCAACACAGTCCACGTGGCACCATTGCACAGGTCGTGCAAGGCATTAGGTGAAACCATTAAATATTATGTGTGGCATGCACACTATGACCCAAATTATGACCCATCAGCACATCACAGTCATCGATCCTCTTCTCTGGAGATCAATCCAACAATGGGATATGGGTCCCACTTGAACAAAAGGACGTGTGGCACAATCGCACACACCTCGCGACCTAGCCAAACTTCATTATTTTAGTATTGCATGACATGCATGTAAGGGCTTGGATTTCATTGATTAAATCCAACGGCTTGGATTTAAGCACGTGCATAACATTCATTATAAGGAAGGGGCCATGGACTAGGCAACAATCAATGACCCCTCAAATATTTAAAGACTTAAGACATAAGTCTTTAAAACAAAAAATATTTTGGGCCAACCATAAAGTATAATAAAGTTTGATAAATGTCCAATGACCGGAAAACCTAAGTGATGGGGCTAGTAAAAATGATGGGCATGATGCCATAAGTCATAACTAAGATGATCGGTGACCTAGTACAATGGGTCAACATGAAAACATAATGCAAGGGTTTGATAATTTTGAAAAACTTTCAGCAAGGGTGACAAACCCCTAAACTCTAGGCCAACACACATAAGGTTGACAAAATTTTCCCTTGTAACCGGCTAAAATTTGTAAAAAATTTAAAGCTCTATCATGGCCGACATTATTTGATTCCCATTGATAATTTTTTTATTAATCTGGGTCGATAGTTTGTACAAATTTCATATTTTGTTGGGCCAGCATGTAGTTGATGTTATCCTTCATTGCAGATATATATGATCGATTGTTTTGAGGAGAATGGTATGCAAGAAGCGAGATGTGCGAGTGCTATGTGAATAATGTTCTAATCTTTCAAAGGCAGAATTAAAGTGTGAAGAAGAGTGAGTAGAAGGAAGTGTTCATGTGATTAACTAGAACTGTAATCAGGCATTAGCAGATGATATCTTCTCAGTTCAAGATCTCTCGAATGGATGTAATCCGAATGTGATTGTAAGACAAAGTGTCTTCCTTTGGGTAGTAAGCCTTTTGTATTTGAGCAGTGAGCTCTAGGCAGTGTGCCCAAATGCATGTGCATTCTCCATTTGTAATAATTTTCATAGAGTATAATCTTGTGGATTAACCTCCATGATGGTTTTTCCCATAACAAGGTTTCCACACAAAAATCTTGGTGCTATATGTGTTTTTGATGTGGTGATGGTTTATGCTCTCATGTTTATTTATCAGATCTAAGATTAAGTTTAATAAGTACAATTTTTGTGACAACTGATTTATCCCCCCTCTCAGTTGTCTTCCCTTGTGTTTCTGACAATTGGTATCAGAGCAGGTTGCTTTGGAGAAGCTTGATCGCTTGAGGTGATCCAGGATGGCAACATATAAGAACGATAGTATGAGATTTGATGGAACAGATTATTCTCTGTGGAAGACTCGAATGGAGTGTCATTTGAGATGTATTGGTGAACCTTACTGGATGATTACAAAGAATAGATATATCATCCCATAGAATGGTCCTTCTACTGTAGGTGAGATTAAGAAAGTCGAGTACAATATCAGGGCTAAGAAAGCATTGTTGAGTGCTCTGACTAATTCTGGAATGACAAATGTAAGGGAGTTGAAGACTTCTTATGAGATCTAGAAAAAGTTAGAAACTTTGTATGAAGGTGATAACCATGTGAAGATTGCTAAGTTGTAGAACCTGAAAGGGAAATATGAAACATTGAGAATGGGTGAAGATAATATTATCACTTCTTTTATGTAGAGAGTTAATGAGCTTGTGTGTAGTATCAGATGTGCTGGTGGAACATTGGAAGAATTAGAGATTGTTGCTAAAGTTCTCAGATTCTTTCCTGTTGCATACAAACACAAAGCTACTGCTATTGAGGAGATCCAAACTATGACAAATGTAACTAGAGACATGTTGATTGGTAAGATTGTTGCTTTTGAGTTAAGTGAGTTTGTATCTCTTCCTGAGACAAAATCTGCATTCAAAGCTACTATCTCTGAAAAAGACAAGCATAGATATGATCTAGGAGAAAGTTCTTCTTGAAAAATGTCCAAGTATGAGCAAGAAATGAGAGATATTGAAAAAGAAGAGAGAAAACTAGATGAGCTTGAATCCCTTCTTTTCAAGAGGGTAGCCAAAGGAGAAGGTAAGTATAAAGGTAAATTGCCTCTTAAATGTTTTTCTTGCAATAAGATAGGTCATTTTTCCTCAACGTGTCCTGAAATAATTCCTAAGCTAAGATCTAACAAGCCTAGATTCCAAAGAAAGTGTTATTTTGTTATTGATGAAGGTGTGACAGATGATGAATATGATAAAGGAAATGCAAGTGAGGATGAATGGGTATTTATTGCTATCAAGGAAAATAATCATGTACCTACGGATTCTACTAGTTGCATGAATGTGGAGAAAGCTCTAGCTGCTAGAGTTGAAAAAGATGAATGGGTGATTGACAGTGGATGCTCTCATCACATGACAGGTGATAAAAGTAAATTTTTGAGCTTGGAAAATTATGATGGTGTTGTTGTAAGACTTGGTGATGACAAAGCTAGTGTAATCCGTGGTAGAGGATCCATTTCTTTTGATGGTAAGCATAATACTAATGATGTTCTATATGTGGAAGTTTTGAAGCATAATCTCTTAAGTGTTGGAAAGATGGTTGACAAGGGATATAATCTTCAATTCAAGGATGGAAAGTGTACAATATTGGGGAGTTTTGGAAATGTGATTGCATCTGGTACAAAAACAAAAGGTAATATCTTTCACCTAATTACTACTAGTAAAATTTGTCTGATTGCTCAAGTTGATGAAAGTTGGTTGTGGCATAGGAGATTGTGTCATGTAAACTTTGACAATATTATCAAGATAATTTCTACTAAGGCAATGAGAGATCTTCCTAATTTGATAAAACCTACTAATACTATATGCAAGGAATGTTAGTTAGGGAATAAAACTAGAGTTTCATTCCAAAGCAAACAACATTGTTCAAATGAAGTGTTGGAGCTTGTGCATACTGACTTGTGTGGTCCTTCTAGAGTCAAAAGTCTACAAGGAGATAGGTATTTCATGTTACTTATTTATGAATATTCTAGATTGATGTGGGTTGCTTTCTTAAAGGAAAAATTTGAAGCTCTAGAGAAATTCAAGATTTTCAAGGCTATGGTTGAGACAAAGATAGGTCTGAAGATTAAATTTATGAGATCATATAGAGGTGGTGAATTCACTTCCAGTGAGTTTAATTCTTTCTGTGAAGAGCATGGAATAAAGAGATAATTATCTATCCCATGGACCCCTCAGCAAAATGGAATTGTGGAAAGGAAGAATAGGACAATTCAAGAAGCTGCTAGGACTATGATGCTAGAAGGAAATGTTCCTCATATCTACTAGAGAGAAGTTGTGAGTACTACCATTTACACTCTCAAATGGGTACATGTCAAAGGTGATACTAGTAAGACTCCTTATGAGCTATGGTTTGGTCATAAGCCTACTGTTAGATACTTCAAAATATTTGGGAGTAAATGCTATATCAAAAGAGATGAAGATATAATAAAGTTTGATGCTGGAAGTGACAAAGGAATCTTTCTTGGTTATTCTACTAAAAGTAAAGCCTACCGATGCTACAATAAGAGATTAAGGAAAGTAATTGAAAGCGCTAATGTAAAGTTTGATGAAGACACATTTAGACCATCTAGAACCTATGGATATGATTCAGATGATCATAATAACAGTATAGATAAAGGAAAGAAAGATCATAGTCTAAATCAAGAAAATCAAGAGGAAGAAACTAGTGAAAGTGCAGAAGTAAGATCACAAGAGCCCGAAGTTCAAGAACAACCTAAGACTCCAAGGTATGTAAGACTAAATCATTCAAAATATTAGATTATAGGTGATAAGAACAAATGTGTTCAAACTAGGAGAAGAATTGTTGAAGAATAATGTTTAATCTCAAAGAATGAGCCTAATAATGTCAATGAAGCATGCAAAGATGAACATTGGGTGGAAGCAATGAAAGAAGAACTACTGCAAATTGAGAAGAATGATACATGGATTCTTGTTCCTAAACCTAAGGATAAAAATTTAATTGGAACTAAATGGGTCTTTTGAAACAAACTGAATTAGCAAGGTGAAGTTGTTAGAAACAAAGCAAGACCGGTGTGTAAAGGATATTCTCAGATGGAAGGAATCGACTTTGAGGAAACTTTTTATCCTATTGCTAGGATTGAAGTTGTGAGACTATTTCTTGCTTATGTTGCTTACAAAAACTTGAAGGTTCATCAAATGGATGTCAAGTTAGTATTTATAAATGGTGAGTTGGATGAAGAAGTGTATATTGAGCAACCTGGTGGATTTCAATTGACTAATCAGGGAGATATGGTTTTTCAGTTGAAGAAAGCACTGTATGGACTTAAGCAATCCCCAAGAACTTGGTATGCCAGATTGGACAAGTATTTTTTGAAGCTTGGATTTAATAAAGGTACTACTGATAGTAACTTGTATTTCAAGATTGATCATGAAAAATATTTGATTGTTGAATTCTTTGTTGATGATATCATTTTTGGAGGAGATGATAGTTTGTGTATGAATTTTGTTGATGAGATGCAGAGTGAGTTTGAGATGTCTATGATTGGAGAAATGAAATTCTTTTTGGGATTAAAAATTGCTCAGCTAGATAAAGGGATCTTTATATCTCAGTCCAAGTATGTGAAATAATTGCTAAAGAAGTTTGGTATGGAAGATTCAAAGCCAGTTGGTACACCTATGGTGACCAGATGTAAGTTGACACAAGATACAAATCAATGATTGGTGGATTTCTCTATTTGACTCAAACTAGACCTGATATCATGAATGTTGTATGCATTGTTGCAATATTTCAAGTTGGTGCTAAGGAATCTCATGTGATAGTTGTGAAGAGGATTTTTAGGTACTTGAAGGGGATAGTTGATTTTGGCCTATGGTATCCTAAAGAAGATGACCTTACTTTGAGTGCTTTTATTGATGTTCATTGGGTAGGAGATGTGGATGACATAAAGAATACTAGTGGCGGTGCATTTTTCTTGGGAAAGAAGTTGATTTCATGGTTAAGTAAGAAACAAAATGCCATTTCTTTATCTACTGCAAAGGCAAAATACATTGCTATTGCTAACAATTGTACTCAAGTATTGTGGATGAAGCAGATGTTGGAAGATATCAGAGTTATGTATGATGAACTTGTTACTATATTTTGTGATAATTCAAGTGCAATTAACATTTCTAAGAATCCGGTGTTGCATTCAAAAACCAAGAATATATCTATCAAATTTCACTTTTTGAGAGAGGGGCATGTGCAGGATCATCATGGAAGAAACAGGCCCTTAAGTGGTAGTAAAATTCAAAAAAATCAGAGGCAACTTGATGTAAAAATTTGAATAAGTTAACTATATTATTTCAAAAATATATAAGAATAAAATTTGTTGCAAATTAAATTTAGTTTCTAAACTACTAGGTTTACTTTTATTTTTTTTAAATATATTTGGTGAAAATTTGAAATTTCAATGCAATAGTACTTAAATTTCAGGGAAAAAATAAGAAGTAGGTCTATTTCACCACCCTAACCACTATAAAATGATAATATTTTTTTATAATATTTTAGATATAAGTAGAAGACTCATGTCCCAATGTGATGCATATTTTTTTATAATTTTTTTCCTAGTAAATAATTAATTATGATTTTTTTATTACAATTTTTAAAAAATATAAAAACTTGTACATCTAACCACCTTAACTTGGTCAAAACTTCATGAAATTCAATTTTTTTTTTAAATCCTATAGTATGTGAAGCATAGAATGTATCGCATGTTTCAGATTCAAAAAAAGTGATACCCTTTGAAAGCTACAGATATTTTTCAATTAGCCTATCAATCAAAACTTTAGTCATAATTCAAATAGAAAATGAATAATAATTATTTATTAAATTCAAAGTAAAGCATAATTTATATTGGTGGAAAGCTAAGAATGTCCTTTAAAAACCCTTTTCATTTCATTAATTTTGGGTAAAAAAAGAAGTCATCATCCACATGGGCCATCATATCACTTACATATCGCCACTTTTTGGCCCATCATGATCCTGCACATACCTAGAGAAGGTGAATGAAAAGGAAACCAGATTGGAGTATGTGCCTACTAAGGAACAAATTGTAGATATATTTACCAAGCCCTTGCCTAAGGATACTTTTGAGTATCTCATAGGGAAGCTAGGGGTGATTACCTCTCCTAATCAAAATTAAGATGCAATGACTTGCATCAGTCTGTGCATTTCATAGTCATATCATGTGATCTGGATTGATGTTGAGGTGGTTGCTACTCAGGGGGAGTAGTTATATGTTCAGATATGTGTTTCAAATCTTGTGTGGAAAAAGATAATGTGTACCTTTGTCATTGATTTCAAAGGGGGAGAAGAGTCATGTGAAAATATATGAAAGAGTTAAGGAGAAAAGAGTCAAAACCTAAGGGGGAGAAAGTGTTAAGAGAGTATCATTGATGGTGTTTTTCACATCATGTGTTGCCATCAATTCCAAAGGGGGAGATTGTTGGAGATTGTTGGAGATTATTGTAAGTGTGAATAAGTAACAATGTAAATACACTTCTTAATGAAACATTGTATCAAGATTCTACAGTAATTAACTAAGAAAAAGAGCAGAAACTTGAAAGCGTCTCATTGTCTCCTATCTTTAAATATTTATTAAGTTACAGGAAGCTCTTAGATTTAATAAGCTTTTTGATTGTTAAAATGCCAATCTAAATAACAAAATGATGATGGATACAATGATATAATCCTATATGATAATATCTAAATGATAAAGTGAAGCTAATTTAATCTATGCTGACTTGAAAATTATAGTGAAAGCTACAGCCGTGATATGAAATCTAATGCTATTGCTAAAAATTCTTGAGGCTTGATTTCTTGATTGCTTGATGCTTTGATGCTTTCCTGTAGAGTAAGTTTTCATAAAGTTGGGATCATTTCTTTGTTGTACGGGGTTGTATTTATAGATTTCTTGGTAGCACATTTGCACAAGGGCAACAAACAGGGGCCTGGATTCAATCTGGAGGATTGAAGGGTGGGAGATTGAAAGGCTGGAGCTAATTATGGGAATGGTTCCTCCCCATGAAAACACTAGACAAGAGGATAGGAAGGATCAGAGGGAGAGGATTGGGAGGATTGAGAGGATTGCCTACAAGCTTTCTCATGAATGCCATTTGCATTAAATTAGACATAGGATATTTAATTTTATTGGTGAGATATGATGAGCTGTATAATTTGAAAATTTTGGATTTTATTGAAATTTAGGAAGAAATAAGATATTTAAATTTAATAAAATAAACTATAGAAGTCTATTTATTAAATATGGAAGAAAATGAAAAATTAAATCAAACAAATTATGTGAACCTATTTATTTAATTTAGATAGAATGATGTAATAATTAAATAACACAAACTATTGAAGTTGTATATTTAATTAAGGAATAGATGAATTATGATGTGAATTATTTAAATAAATATTTGTAATTATTTAATAGTAGATGAATTTAATTATGAAAATTAAATAAAACAAAGTGAATTTTTTTTATTTAATTAAGACAAAAATAGTAGAATAAAGATTGAAGAATTTAAGAGGAACTATACAAATAAATATTTATATTTATTTAATAGTAGATGAAATAAAGGGTTAATTAATCAAATAAATCATATTTAATTAATTATATTCTCCAGACCATTTTTAGGTGTATACATTTTTACCCTCTTTGAAGTGATGTGTTTACGCATTGCTTCAAAGAAAATTATGTGATGTTGCTACTAGTATCGACAAAAAAAAATTAGTATGCCCCAGACATTGATTTTCAATTGATTGATGAATATATGCCCCCTCGAGAGATAAATTAATGATTTTATGATATTTTTGGATTTTTCGGATTTTTTCAAAAAAAGTTATGATTTTCCAATGATTTTATGATGATTCGATGATAAAATAATTTATCTCCCGATATTTGATGTAGAAATTTTTTCCCTGGATGAATCTCAATTAATCTCTCAATAAAAATTAGTTAAAATTTTAAAAATCCCACCATAATCCACCTTTAATAACCTATAAAAGGTCAAAAGGGTATTTTTCAAAGTCATTTGTGCATTTTGACTTTTGAAACTTTGTGAGAGCGAGATATTTGTGACACTTGGAGCAAGATGTCGATCCCTTACCAAACCCACCGATTCAGGCGAGTGTGATGTCATCAGCACCCAACAGCTTACAGACCTCTGGTATGTACCCCTAAACCTCCTCGTAATTCATGTTTTTGCCATTTTTCGTTCCTTTTCCGCTTTTTTTTTTTGTAGTTTTAGCGCTTCAAGATCGCATTGTAGCGCTTTTACACTCCAGTGTAGAGCTTCTAGGGACTATTTTAGCACTTCAATTAGGTAGTTTAGTGCTTTGGTAAGTTAGTTTAGCACTTTGGAAATATTAGCCCTAGGATAGGATAGTTTAGTGCTTCGAGCGTTTAAATTAGCGCTTTGAGAAGATTAGCGCAATGGTAGGATAAATTAGCACTTCTAGTGATTAATTTAGCACTTCCAGTGATTAATTTAGCGCTTCGAGCGACTTTTTTGCTGCTTTGACCTCGTGAAATAATGCTTTGAATGATATGGCGCGTTGGTAATATGTTATAGCGCTTATGACTGATGAAATGGCGCTTCTGATATTTTAGCACTTTGAATGTCTATTCTAGTGCATCCAAGTCAGATTTGCAAAAAATTGTTCAATTTTGACCTTGCTTTTGTCCATTCCGATCATGTCAACCCTTTGGTTTGATATGATTTGATATAAAAAAAAACCTTGATGATTTTCAACCTTAGGACGAATGATTCTAATGATTGATATATTTGAATTATCCTCATGATAGGTGAGGAATAATCTCAATTGTGATGAACCTCATGATAGGCGAGGTTGATTTTAATAAATTGACCTCATGTTAGGTGAAGTACCATTTTAGATTGATAATGATGACCTCATGATATATGAGGTTTGATGATGCTTGCTCATGAATTTTGATCAAAATTCATACTAAGAGTTGATTAGATTTGATAGTATAATTGATAATGTGATTTTTGACATAGTATACTGATTTAAAAAAATTCATGATGATAGGAGCACCTGGATAACCTCCAAATTTGAGAGTGCTTCTTATGGACATTTGATTTGATTCCACAGTTGACACCAGATGAGACATAGATTATTGTTTAGTGTGGACTTTCCTCTCTTCTTGATATGCCCCAGATTAGGATTAATTGGGGTCTTCTCACAACTTTAGTCGAGCGGTGGCATAGTGATCATAACACCTTCCACTTACCCACTGGCAAGATGACTATCACCCCAAAGGATGTCTGGTGATTCTTGTGGATATCGTTTATTGGAGAGATTGTTGTATATGATTCATAGGAGATGGTTGGGACAGATTCTCTTCGTAGGTTTTTTCAGGATGAGCATATTGTCGGATTGTGGATCCCATGGCGAGAGATGGTGGACGCATATGCCACCCTACCTTCATTTTTGGTAGGATTTATTGGAGGGTTCCTTTGTCCTGATCGTAGGTCAAAGGGATTATCTTTCAGATGGGGCCATGTACTTGAGAGTATGATCTTGCATGGGACTAGATATGCTTGGGGGATGTGCATGTTGGCACATTTGTATCATGACTTGCATTTAGTTGTCTATTTGAGAGGGTGTAGTTTATCATCAGGAGCTATCCTGCTTCAGGTTTGGGCATGGGAGCACATTGTTGTCATGCGACCGGTGCCAGTTCAAGATAGGCCTACTACTAGGCCATATGTTTTCACATATAGAGGTTGACTTACCTAGTTCAGGATGGGTAAGTTGGAGCATTGGAGGTGCGTACTGGATGACTTAGAGGTAGTGACCTAGCGCCCATATTTGGATTGTGAGCACTGGGATGAGGATGATGCAGAGATGGGATACATGTGTGATTCTATGTACTTGATTGGCAGGACCCACTTCATCTTAGAGAGATTCCTACTACGGAGGGTCTATAGGTAGTATGGTATTGTTCAGTGCATGCCCTAGGGTGTTGCACATTATGCCTGATGTCAGAGTGATGTAGCAGATTGGGGGCCATGTTTATCCTATGATACCTTAGTAGAGGGATACCGCACCTTACAGCTTTCAACCTGTGACATACATTGTGATGTTACAGAGGCACTAGTGAGAGAGGAGTATGTGGCTTATCTTGCATTACATCCATGCCCGCAGATCACTATTCCTGATGACCCAACACCATTACCTGCAGAGGAGGATGTTGTGGTTGCACGTGGCCAGCGACGAAGAAGAGTGGAGGATGTGGTGGAGGAGGAGTCTATGGATTTTGAGGTAGAGGATATGGGTGGAGAGGAGGATGTTGACATTGAGAATGTGGAGGGTAGTGGTGAGGATGATGATAGTGGTAGTGAGGACAGTGAGGGGAGCAGCAGTGGTGAGAGTAGTAGTGATGATGAAGATGATGGCAGGGATGGTGGTAGAGGTATTGTGGCAAGCAGTATAGGTCCATCCACTAGTGCAGCTCGTAAGAGGCAAGTAGTGGAGACATATTCTTCGGATCATTAGACACAGATTGCCTCCCTCTAGGTACAGATTCAGACTCTACAAGGGTAGCTTGTTCAGGCATAGGGTTTACTTTTGTAGACACAGACACAGCTACAGACCTAGGCACAAGCTCATGCACAGGCCTTGACATAGGTACATGAACATTTGGCAGTTGCATAGACACGGATTGCCACACTGACGATAAAGAGGGATAGTGATAGGTAGATCGCAGAGTGGGCATAGGTGACTGTGAATACTTTACAGTGGATTGCCGGTGGTACTAGTGTTGGCAATTATATGAGGGAGGGTCTCCATGTTGGTCGAGAGGCGGATTTTTATAGGGGTCGTTATCATGATGTAATCCCTGCTGAGTGGAGAGTGAGTTATGCTCCTTCACAGTCATGCAGGACACATACCAGGACTGTCAATGAGGGTGTGACCCAGCCTCCTCACAAAGATCCAAGAGGTCTTGGTCCGTCTAGTGGTGGTGGAGGTATCGGTTCGTTTGGTGGTGGTGGAGGTACTGGTCCCATGATGCCTACACCATCTGGTAGCAACAGATCCTAGATGATGTTATGATTCTGTGTTGTTTTTGATACATGATGTATACTTCGAACCAACCAGTTTTGATGATATATCTCCCTTATTTCAGACTTCATTGTATACTTGACATTGATGTTTTATATGATTTACATGATATGCAATAGACTATTGTTGATCTATGATGGGTTCTATTATGATTCTATGATGGATGCATTTATTTACCATGTTCTACATGCCATGTGATGATTTACTTGATTATAAATGATCATGTCATATGCTTTGGTTTATGATGGTCTATTTAATGAATAATGTATGGATATATGACGTCGATGTATGGATGCATGATTATTTTCTTTTTATATGATGATCATATTTATACATGAATGTGGATGTAATGATGTGATGTAAATGGGATGTGTGTTCCTATGTTGAAAAATAGATGATGTATGATATAAATTATGAATTGATGGAATTGCAATAATATGTTGTAATAATAAAATAATGAATGATGAATGGATGTATGATGTATGATGATCGATAGATGAATAATGTATTTGAATGTATGTTAGTAATGTATTGATAATAAAATGTGAATGGATAATGTGATGACTTGATGTAATGATAATAAAATGTAAATGGAGAATGCAATGATATGATATGCGAGAAATAATTAGTGGATGGATGAAAAATGCAATGATATGATTTAGTTTTGAAATTTTCTTTTAGAACTTTTATATGATATGGAGAAATATGATATGATGAATGCAAAATGATTTGATTAAAATTTATGAATGATGAATAGAAAATGCTTTCTAATTTGAATGATGCAACTACATGTTTACGATGATGTCTTTGTTTATGTCAAGTATACTCCGTCTTTTATGAGAAATGATAATCATCAATTTGAATTTTTCACAGATTTTTGTAACAAAATACTCTATAGATGTATAAACTATTTATGAATTTAATCAAAATTTATCATGCAACTACATGCAAACATTGGCATTTTATTATTTTTGTGCTTTGTATCATCATAGAGCTTTAAAAATGTTGAAAGTGAGTACAAGCATCAATGGTATATTTTAGACCAATGATGACCTGAGTATTACTTTCATGATATTTGATATTGCAAGTGAACACAAGCATCTAGGTATAATTGAACCGAGATGAGCTGAGCATTTCTTGCATAAGCAAACAAGGATCAATTATTTCAGTGTGTGAATTCTGAATGTCATCAGTGATACATTTATAGAGCACATCCCACAATAATTCACACATTAAATAATTAATTCACAAACAGAAGACAAATGAAAATACCATTCTTCTTCCTAGCTTCTCTAGTTCATTTCATCATTGAGCTAATCCAAAGAAATGATAAAAAATAATCAAAAATATAACATATCCAACCTTTACTTAAAGTGTTTCAATCATTATTCAAATTAGATCATCCATCCTAATTTTGTGATGTTTTTGTTATTTTTTGAGATTTTGAATCAAACCTAACCTAATGACCTATCCTAGGGGCCTCGAGGGTTGATCAAAGATTATTCGTGCCTACGTTATACACGTAGAGACCACATAACAATGTAAATGTCACTTCTTAATGAAACATTGTATCAAGATTCTACAATAATTAACTAATAAAAAGAACAGAAACTTGAAAGTGTCTCATTGTCTCCTATCTTCAAAGATTTATTAAGTTACAAGAAGCTCTCATATTTGATAAGCTCTATGACTATTAAAATTCCAATCTAAAGAACGAAATGATGTTGGATACAATGATCTAATCTTATATGATAATATCTAAATGATAAAGTGAAGCTAATTTAATCTATGTTGACATGAAAATTATGATGAAAGCTATAGCCGTGATATGAAATCTAATGCTATTGCTAAAAATGCTTGAGGCTTGATTGTTTGATTGTTTGATTGTTTGATGCTTTGATGTTTTCCTGCAGAGTAAGTTTGCATAAAGTTGGGATCCTTTCTTTGTTGTACATACGAGGTTGTATTTATATATTTCTCAGAATCACATTTGCACAGGGGCAGCAAACAGAGGCCTGGAATCAATCTAGAGGATTGAAGGGTGAGAGATTGAAAGGCTAGAGCTGATTATGGGAATGGTTCCTCCCCATGAAAACACCAAACAAGTGATAGGAAGGATCAAAGGGAGAGGATTGGGAGGATTGAGAGGATTGCCTGCAAGCTTTCCCATGAATGCCAGTTGAATTATATAGATATAAAATATCTAATTTATTGGTGAGATATGATGAGCTGTATAATTTGAATATTTTGAATTTTATTAAAATTTAGGAAGAAATAAGATATTTAAATTTAATAAAATAAACTATAGAAGTTTATTTATTAATTATGGAAGAAAATGAATAATTAAATAAAACAAAGTATGTGAACCTGTTTATTTAATTTAGATAGAATGATGTAATAATTAAATAACACAAACTGTTGAAGTTGTATAGTTAATTAAGGAATAGATGAATTATGATGTGAATTATTTAAATAAATATTTGTATTTATTTAATAGTAGATGAATTTAATTATGAAAATTAAATAAAACAAAGTGAAATTTTTTTATTTAATTAAGACGAAAATAGTAGAATAAAGATTGAAGAATTTAAGAGGAACTATACAAATAAATATTTCTATTTATTTAATAGTAGATGAAATAAAGGATTAATTAATCAAATAAATCATATTTAATTAATTATATTCTCTAGACCATTTTTAGGTGTATACAATTGCTGATATGTGGTTGTCATTAATGTCAACACTATTGGCATTAATATCTTTAAGGTTGTATATGTCGAGGATATTGAGAAAATTGTAATAAAATAAGTTGCAGGTTGTTAGTGATGTAGTGAAATTCAGTATGATGGCTAGCTCAGTATATTGAGGCTAAGGAGTTGCGGATTAAAGGTTTTTTTGAAAAGTATATATATTTTATCCACATTAAGTTTCAGAGATTCGCATCAAGATTTCATCGAGTTATGAGTATCAGTGTTCCGATAATTGTTATGTTGTTGTAGTTGGTATTCCTGAAAGAAGATGATGTGATTCTAGTAATTTGAGTTGTTGTGGATTCTTTTGTGGTGATTGATGATGCTTGTGGATGTTTCTAGATTGTGCTCTATATATGTTGTTGGTTCATGATTTTTTTGCTCATAATTGGTGATTTTCTTCTGAGAGTTCATGTTTTTAATGATCATGGCCGATAGGGTGATTATAGCGTGTTGTGGATCTTCGAGGCTAATTGTTTAAGGTGTTTCATGTTCAATACATGCTTTTTTGGGTTCTTTCTATGTTCTAGCCGATATTATTTGATTCACATTGATAAATTGTTTATTAATTTGGGATGACAATTTGTGCACATTTCATATTTTGTTGGGCCGACATGTAGTTGATGGTATCCTTAGTTGTAGATATATATGATCGATTGTTTTTTGAGGAGAATGGTATGCAAGAAGCAAGATGTGTGAGTGTTATGTGTGAATAATGTTCTAATCTTTTGAAGGAAGAAGTAAAGTGTGAAGAAGAGTGAGCAGAAGGAAGTGTTCACGTGCTTAACCAAAACTGTAATCAAGCATTAGCAGATGATATCTTCTCAGTTCAAGATCTCTCAAATGGATGTAATCTAAATGTGACTGTAAGACAATGTGTCTTCCTTTGGGCAGTAAGCCTTTTGTATTTGAGCAGTGAGCTCTAGGTAGTGTGCCTGAATGCATGTGCATTCCCCATTTATAATACTTACAATAGAGTATAATCTTTTGGATTAACCTCCACCGTGGTTTTTCCCCTAACAGGGTTTCCATGCAAAAAAATTCGTGTAATGTGTGTTTTTGATGTGGTGATGGTTTATGCTCTCATGTTTATTTATCAAATATGAGATTAAGTTTAATAAGTATAATTTATGTGACAACTGATTCACTCCCCCTCTCAATTGTCTTCCCTTGTTTTTCCAACAATGCTAGGGGTGGCGTATGAGACCCATTTGGCTCCTTTTTTGAGTTTTAAGTGGGAAAATTTGGGTTTTAAGTTCAAATTTCATAGATGTCAGCCTGTGGGATCTAATTAACGAGATATTAGATGGATTTCCTATATAAATGAGGTCTTAAATAATTATTTCAATAAGCCTTCATGATATCAAGTCAAGTACTCAAGAGTTAAGCATTCCAAGACTTGACAAGAGCATCAAGAGAGTCTACAAGATCACTTCTAAGGCATTCAAGAGAAAAAAATTGATCAATTATGGCAGCAATTCAAGATCCATCATCATTTCAAGGCTATCAATCATCAATTATGTTGTTGAGTTAGTGATGTGATGTAGCACTGAAGATCCATTTACAAGCAATGTTTCATATCAAAGTTCAAGGTTTAGATCTACATTCCTCATAGCCATTTCATGTTAGATTGTTGATTTACAAGACATCATTTAGGGTATCATAGGTCATGTTTCATGTTTCATGTCCTTATTTTATTGTCTCATCATTTGGTTTAATTATCGCAAAGGGGTTTGACCAAGGCAAACCCCCATTTACTAACAAATCAACAATTTTTCCTCTCTCTACATGTGTGATTGCAAATCTAGGTGTCTTGGAGCCTAAATATCCCTTAGAGATTAGGTTACAAGCTTGGAGAAATTTGTTGGAGTGGTCCCCTTATTTTCAAGGTTGCTATCTTCATAAAAAGTCATCTACAGGTCCAAAATTAGGGTTTTAGATCCGAAAATCAATTTGGAAAGAAAGAGCAGAGATTGGAGTACATATCTGAACTTTGAATTCTCGAAAAAGAAAAATGGGATTGATACGCCAGAAGTGGCATATGAGTCCCACTATAGGCATTTTTCTAGATTTTTTGCAATTCCATATACCCTTTTTCCAAAAACTTGTTTTAAACCAGAAACCCTGATCTGGGATTGATTTGTCTAGATTGGCGTATGAGTCCTAGTAGGCCAATATTTTAGTGTTTTCAGCATTTTAGGTTCACATTCTAGCCTCTACATGTTTCCAGGTGCACACTTCTAATTTTATAATTTTCTATTCTAATTTAATTGCATTTCTAGGTCATTTAGTGAAGGATTGCATTGCACTAGGTTTAAATATTAGGCTTTTCATTTCATTAGTCTTTACAATCACTAGCTTGGTGGTGAACCCCTCATTAGTTTATAATTAGACCCTAGGACAACCCTATTGTAAGATCTATTTCTCTTTTTCATTGAGATCTCTAGGGTTATCCTTCAATGAGATGATTGGAAATTGGGTTTGCTTTATGTCCTAAACCATACAAAAGCATATCCCCCATTTTTTGTTGTTTCATTTTGGTGAAACTAAATTTAGAACATTATAATTTTGATTTGGAGTGCATTATCATCCTAGATCTTGCTTGCATTAACATTGCATTAGGGTTTCTAAATTTTACATTAGTGAAAGTGCATATAGGTTGAATTTTTGCATCTCAAATCATTGAAAAACATATAAAATCTACATTTTCATTTAAGTTACAAATCATACCAACCAAGAAGCATAAAAATCACATAAAATTTACTAAAAATTATGCAAAAAACCATCACTGGGACTCATACGCTCCTCTAGGAAATTTAGTCCCAGTCCACATCTGAAACTGCATTTTACAACACTTAAAACCTTGTTTCTGCACTTTTGTATGCTTCCATTAGTTATCTGTTTCAATTGGTTGAGTTTCTGTTACACGCATTTCAATACATATAGCTTAATTCGGTTCATTTCATGCATTGAAATTTACAAAATTTCATTTTCACATTGTTACATAGCATATTCAATCAATTATCATGTTCAAAATCTAAAAAATTACATTATCATTTTGCATGTTTTCTCTATCATTGTTGCATTTCAAGTTTGTAGGACAATCATTACATCATGTTTTCATTGCAAAAATCTATGGTTATCATACTTCATGTTCTATTTTTAGATCTTGTTGAGTGTTGTAAGAAAGTTTTGTTAAGTGCAAATGAATATGAGGTCCTTTCTCCCCTCTTTTTGTTCATCATTGATCCCTCTCCTAGTACCCCTTCTATGAATGAGGTTAGTCTAGTGAAAGAAACCTTGGGCAATCATAAAAATCACATTTTTTCTTCTCCTAATATATCTCCTACTTGTGAAGAAGATATTTCAGTGTTAGAAGAGATAATCGATGAGAGTTTTGAGAACCCTAGTTGTTTCTCTCCTCTTAACTCTCCTATTAGGAAAGACGTTACTAAACAAGAGGACATAACAATAGGTAATCATGAAAATCACATAACACAAAAAGAGACCATTGAAACCTACATACATTCATCTCCCAACATCTTTTTCTCTTGTGATAATGAGGAAGATATATTGGTGATAGATAATCAAATCTTTAAGGTCTATGGCAACCCTCTTTATGATTCTTCTCCTACCTATCCCATTTTGGAAGACATTATGGGACAAAAAAGTGAAATTAGGGATGATTGTGATCATCACATTTGTTCTTCTCCTAGTATCTCCCCTAGTTGTGAAGAATATACTTTGATAGAAAATACAAGTCACGAGAATCTTGTGTCTCTCTTCCCCTAGGAAAAACATTATTGAACAAGAGAATGCCATCATTGATAAACAAAACAATTCAACCATTGATCATTCCCCTACTTGTGATGAAGTCATTTTGGAAGAACCAATCCTTGAATGTCAAGAACATTTGGTTTGTATTTCTCCTAAAAACCCTCCTCCTAGGGAGGGTATCATGGTGCAAGAAAATGACAATAATAGTGATGTGACTTCCTTGAATTATGTTGAAAAGATGATACTTGATTGCCCTTTATTAGAAATACATCAAACCAAGACCATTGAGGTTATGAATGCACAAGTGTGTTAGATCCCCCTCAATTAATGGACCTCATACATACCCCATGCGACATCCTAAAAATCCTCTAATTCTTAACCCACCATCACACAAACAATCAACTCACAACAAACCCAAACTTATCCTTTACCCACCTCAGAAATTTTTTTTAAAGAAATTGAGTCATAATACCATTGCTCATACATATAACACTAGAACCAATCCACAACCAAGAAAAATACCTTTAACATCCATCCCATTACCAAATCCACCACATTTACCTCCACAAAGTGGAAAGGAGCAATCTTGTTGAGCAACTAAATAATACTCTTGCTAAGATATCATTATGGGACCTTATTCAAGCCTCCTCTCACTATCACAACATGATTCAAATTTCCTTGCAACAAGTTGGTGTCCCTTCTAATGCACAACTAAATGACATAAAATCCATAATTCAAGGAATAAATGGTGACATAATTTTCCACCAAAGTGAGTTGCCTCCTTTGGGAGTGCAAAAACAAAATGAAGTTTTCATAGTAATATCTAGATATAAAAGGACATGCATAAAGCAAACCCTTGTTGACAATGGCTTTGCCATTAATGTATGTAGTGTGACCCTTTTAGATAGAAATGGTGTGGATAAATAAAAAATTCAACCTAATTCTTTATCTATTAAGGGGTTTGACAATGTAGGAAAACAACTGCTTGGAGTGATAACATTGACTATTACAGCTATAAAAGCCACATTAGAAACACTGATCCACATTATGCCTCATGATCTTGCATATAATCTTCATTTAGGTAGACCATGGATTCATGCAATGAATTAGGTTTCTTATACTATTCATCACATAATGAAGTATGTCTACAACAACAAAGTGTACACTTGAAGCTGACCATGAACCAAACAGTTGTTTAAACATTGAGAAAAACAAAGAAAATCCTTTGAAAACGTTGACACCAGCTACACAAGTAGAACACATGCAACACAAAGAACAAGAAAAGCACATTGAGGAAGTCACAAAGCTATTGGAGGATGATTGGGATTCCTTAGCTTTCGAACCAACATTTATGGGAGAATACAAGATCATAAATAAAGACTCTTAAAAGGGAAAAGAAAAAGCAGTAACCCTTTGAAAGAATCCTCCTCAACCACTTTAAAGAATGAAACAAATTATATGACAAACTTTGATGAAACCGACTATTAAAAACCACTGAATACAAAAGAGATGAAAAAATATTTATGGAAAATATTATGAAATGATGAAACAACTTGGTTATAGTGGAAAATGATGTGGTGATAGAGAAAAAGGTATTTGTGTCCCTATAGAGCCTCACAAACAAGAAAAGACTAGTGGTTTTGGTTACTGTCCCTTGAAAGACACAAACAAGCCTTCACTTAATATCAACACTATAACAAAACATCCTTCAAATCTAATTTTAACATTAGTGCATCCTAAAATGATAGACACTAGCGGTCTTGATTGTTATCCTTTGCAAGAAATGAAAATAACAAATAAATCTTCGCTTAATGTCAATGTCATCATGCAAAAAACTAATGATTCAAGTTCGTTAGATTTTACAACTTATTTTAAAGAAGAGTACAAAATCTCACAATCTAAAGAGTCTTGTGTAAGTATGACACTTAATACTAAGCAAGAGATGTCTTTGTCCCAAAATCAAGGAACATCTTCTACTATTGATCAAGAGATTATCTTTTTGCGACTCCTCCAAGATGGTTTGATATCCCTTCCTCCAAGAACATGAAATAAATTTTACTACAAGAGTTAATTTTATGCATATCATAAAATTCATGGTCATTCTACTAATGAGTGTAAGGATTTGAGTAACAAAATTCAACATCTTAGGGATTGCGGTGCTCTTCCTTGTGTTGAAGCACCTAGTCTCTCTACTTGAAACTTATTTTCATCATATTCGGCTCATCCTTGTCCTACACTAAGTGTGGGCAAGGGGTTAGGTATCCTTTTCCTTGAATGTCACTTGTATTTTTCTCTTTTGTCTAGTTGATCGCCTTTCATTTATCTATATAAGAGAAAGCTTGGGATGTGGATGGCATGTGTTAAGTTGGCTCGCATGTGACATACTTATTCATGATGTAGTTCAATTTGGAAACATATGACTTGGCATAGGGATTTCCAAATAAACTCTCATTTCTTTTTCTACTTTAAATTAATTTCTCATAGTAATGTTGTTAGCAACCACTTTAAATTGGGGGCATACATCAACACTCATGATTCACTGCATGATTTTCTTTATTCTTGTGATGCACCCTTTTCTTGGTGGAGTTATTGGGCTTGATATCCTTTGAGATCATGATATTTCTTTGACTTGTCCTCTCTTGGAGACATTAGGCACAATGTCCCCTAGGAAGAGACCTTACATGAACTAAGAAAAATCCCTTCGAATATATATATTTCGCATTTATAATTTTGATTATATGGCCACCTTGCATAACACACCTTGCATGCTTGTGGAGCCATCTTGTTTGTTCATGAGTCCCAAGCATACGAAGCTTTGCCTGCCTCATGAAGCTCGAGGTTCATTGTTGCATGGAGTCTTATTAAAGTTATCAGGAGGTATAACTTTGGTATGGTTTGACAGGAAGCCTATCTGAGGTATGACTTTCCCTTAGCCACTTGTGTGTGTGTGTGAGCACATACCGGCCACATGTGCATGTGTCTCACCTTCTTGGATTACTCACCTAGAAGACAACCTAAATTTTTGTTGCCTCAAAGTGAGCGTACATTTTTGGACAAACAACTTATATCTAATCCACATCATGATGGACAAACAGTCAAGGCTTGATCCACCTCTCTTTATCTTCACTTGTTTTTATTTTATTTCTTTTAGTCATTGACATTGCATGTCTGTGTATCTTGTTTTGTTGTATATCATACACCTTGTGTGTTTCCTTTTGTGCTTATGTCGGTTTGATGTAGGATCTCATATCTTGGGGGCTTGACCACCCCCTTGATCTTTGTCATCCTAGACCATCTGCATTGGTACACTTGGACCCCTCTTGAATGTCTACTTTAGTGTGAGTTTGAAGCAAGTTCATCCTCTCACTAAAGTAGGGGCTAAATGTGGCAGCAACAAAATTATGCCTTTTCCTTGCTTGATTTGGGAATAATTAATGATAAATTGGACTTAATATCACCTTGATCTACTGTTGTGATGTGTTTTACACATCCACATTAGGTTCTGGGCCCTTTTAAAGCTAAATAAACCTAACTTTTCCTTAATTTAGTGTTGGAAAGTGTATTTAGTTACACCTTCACATTAAATTTAGGATTCTTGTAAACTAAATGGACCTAATCTAGTGTTGTAATGTGTTTACACATTCACAATGGATTTAGGGCCCTTTTTAGCTAAATTGACCTAATCCTGCCTTAATTTAATATTGTAAAATGTATTTATTTACACTTCCACATTTAATTTTGGGCCCTCTTTCATTTATGACCTTAATATCATCATTAATAGGCCCCTAAGACCCTATATTATGCATCTTGAGACATATTTAATTGGTACCCTGACATAGACCTCAAAAAAACTTAATTTCTTAACACCCCAACACTTCCTCTCTCCAAAAAGGTGTTGTGGGGCCCATACACCACCTTGGGCATATGAGTGGCACCCATATGCCAAGGGTGGTGTATGAGTCCTATTTGGCTCCTTTTTTGAGTTTTGAGTGGGAAAATTTGGGTTTTAAGTTCAAATTTCATAGAAGTCAACCCGTGGGATCAAATTAACGGGATATTAGATGGATTTCCTATATAAATAAGGTCTCAAATAATTATTTCAATAAGACTTCATGATATCAATTCAAGAACTAAAGAGTTAAGAATTTCAATACTTTAGAAGAGCATCAAGAGATTTTACAAGATCACTTCTAAGGCATTCAAGAGTATAATTCTTCATCAATTATGGTAGCAATTCAATATCTATCATCATGTCAAGATTATCAAGGATCAAGAATTTTTTTGAGCTAGTGATGTGATGTAGCATTGAAGATCCATTTACAAGCATTGTTTCATATCAAAGTTCAATATCTAGATCTACATTCCTCATAGCCATTTCATGTTGGATTGTTGATTTACAAGACATCATTTAAGGCATCATTTCTCATGTTTCATGTTTTATGTCCTTATTTCATTGTCTCATCATTTGGTTTAATTACCTCTGAGGGGTTTGACCAAGGCGTCAAACCCCCATTTACTAAAAAATCAACAAGTTTTCCTCTCTACATGTGTGATTGCAGATCTAAGTGTCTTGGAGCCTGAAGATCCCTTGGAGATTAGGTTACAATCTTGGAGAAATTTTTTGGAGCTATCCCCTTATTTGCAAGGTTTCTATCTTCACAAAAAGTCATCTACAAGTTTGAAATCATGGTTTCAAATCCAGAAATCAGTTTGGAAGGAAAGAGCAAAGATTGGAGTACAAATCTGAACTTTGAATTCTTGAAAAATTAAAATGAGACTGATATGCCAAAAGTGGTGTTTGAGTCCCACGACAAGAATTTTTCTATATTTGTGTAGTTCTAGATACCCTTTTTCTAGAAACTTGTTCTAGACCAGAAACCCTGATCTGGGACTGATACACCTAGACTAGCGTAAGAGTCCTAGTAGGCCAAAATTTTAGTGTTTTCAACATTTCAGGTCCTCATTAAATCCTCTATATGTTTCCAGGTGCACACTTCTGATTTTACAATTTTTTGTTCTGATTTACTTGCATTTCTAGGTCATTTAGTGAAATATTGCATTGCACTAGGTTTAACTATTAGGTTTTTCATTTCATTAGTCTTTCCAAGCCCTAACTTGGTGGTGAACCCCTCATTAGTTTATAATCAAACCCTAGGACAACCCTATTATAAGATCTCTTTATCTTTTGCATTGAGATCTATGGGGTTATCCTTGAATGATATGATTGGAAAGTGGGTTTGCTCTATGTCCTAAACCATACAAAATCATATCCCCCATTTTATGTTGTTTCAGTTACCAAAATCCACTAGATTCTTATTGCTCAACACCCTATGTAGGATAAAATATGTTGAATGTGTGAAGTCCAATGGTCAAAAACTATTTTTCTTCTTGCTATCTCTATATATTTGGAGAATTTTGAAATAATTATATTATTAATGATGAGGATGTTCTGGTATCTACTATAAGAATTAATAAAATATAGAATACCCTAATTTTCCCATGGATGTAGCTATTAACAAAAAATCACGTAATTGTAGTTTCATGTCTCTTTTTTGTACAACAATTATTGTTAAAATCAAAGTTTGTGGTTCTTTATTTTCTCTTTATAATTAATAATTGGTATCAAAGTTGAGTGAATTTGAGAAGAGATGGAGGATGCAGATAAGTGGAGGGTTGAAAAATTCTCAAGTCAAAATTTGAAATGTGGAATTTTCAATTGGAAGACTTGTTGATTCAGAGAGATCTCTTAATCATGTTGGAAATCAAAGTGAAGCAGCTAGCTACATTGATCGATGAAGACTAGGAGAAATTAGATAAGAAGGCAGTGACAATGGTAACCCTCTCTCTCTCTCTAGTAATGTGGTATTTAATGTTTCAATAGAGAAAACAACAAAAGGAATGTGGGAAAATTTGTTTGACATGTATGAGATAGCTTCCACATCAAATATTTTTTTTATAATGAAGAAATTTTACAACTTGAAGATGAAAGAAGATGCTATTTTTTTAAACCATTTAAATGAATTTAAAACATTGATCAGCCTGATGAATTGAAGAATGTATTGAGTGCTAGAAGGCAAGAGGTTTTTGATGAGGATTCCAAAATCAAGGCATTTTCCTTGGAGAAGACTGGTTCTTCTCTTTCTAATGAAGATAGAGCTAAATTGGATCAACTGTATAGTAGGAAGTTCAAAACAAAGCAAAGAGTCAACACTTCAATGAGCAAGGACAAAGAAGATATTGAAAGGTTGAAAAATGAGACACTGTAAAAGGTTGAAGATCTAGCAAAGGAACTAAGGATGTCTACTAATGATGAAGATGAAATACAAAATGATGTATTTGTCTCAAAGATAAATGAACTTGATATTGAACAACATGACCATGATCCAGAACATGAGGATAAAGAAAAAGAAGAGACAACGACATGTAATGCCTCTCTAGTTGTGGAGAATATTGATAAATAAAAGGGAGAAAATGTTCAAGAAGATGTGATGACAAAAATATCCCTCCAAATGTGGAGAATTTAGTTGTAGAGGAATAGAAGAAAGAGATATAGGACATCCTGAAAAAGGATGAAGCACAAAATGAACAGAAACTGCCCTCTCTAGATAAGAAGATAGAACAGAGCAAAGAAGAGGATACACAAAAGGTTCCAAAGAAATCAGAGGCACAAAATATTGAAGACTTCCCTCCTCTCGATAACAAGAAATCTACTCAACAAGGGAAGAAGACTGAGGAACACTCTAGCAGTGATGAAAAGGAGAAGAGTGTACAAAAGGAAGGAGAAAATGCAAAGATTTTTGGTGAATCCTTTGGAGCCTCTAGAGATTCACTAAAGGATATATTGGATATGCAGTTGCAATTTGAACCAATAGTATCTGCACAAGTCTTAAAAATTCCAATATAATAGAGACAAGTTGATATGGCCAAAATCCCTCCCTTGCAAAAAATTCAACTTGGTGATTCCTTTCATGCCTCCATAAGGAAGGAGATACTACAGACACACCAAAAGAGTACTGAGATGATTGATGAAGCAATGAAAGTGCTATAGGACAACTTTCCCAGAGAAAATATTGACAATTCTCTATCTTGTGTGCAACAACTAAGACTACTACTTGATTCCTTTAAGGAATACTCTATTGGTCTGGAAGAAAAAATAGAAAAGGAAATGACCAAGAATATCAATGACAAGATATTGCAAGATGCTTCTAACAAGTGTGATGTTTCACATGGTAAGTTGCAAAGCAACTTAAAAGATATTCAGAATTGTGTAGAAGAAGCTAAGGTTCTATTTTAATTTTCTTTAAAATGGCCTAATTCCACAAGGATCATTAAGGACCAAATGGAATCAATAGAATCACAAATTTCTTAGGCCTCCAATGCATATGATCCAGCCAATGATGTAGATGGTGTAGCACTTGGATAGCATTAGAAAATCTACATGGGAAATTCTTCCAACTCCAAGAAAAGAAAGAGAAAATCATTATGTTGTATAGTCAGCTTAGAGACTTGGTGAGAGAAAATCTTACATCCTTGACAAGAGTTCTTGCTAGTGTTGAGAAGATGTTGCAAGAGAATTCGGTGCCTAGTTTTCTAGAAGAAGAAGAAGAAGAAGATATGCAGTTTGAGGATCAGTTTAGTTTGCTTGCCTTCACCAAGAAGGATTGGGAAGTTGGGAAGAAGGATTGGGAGGCACACCTTGCAAAATTGAAGGTGTCTTACAAGAGTATTTTGCCATCTTCTAGTTGAAAATGTATAGTTTTGCTTTACTTATGTAGTTTTTTATTCCATTTCATACGTGGAAGTAGTGGATAATGTTGCAATACATTTTTTGGTCATTTTTTATGGATAACATTGTTAAGAGGGTCCACTTTAATGTAAATTGTTGGAGAAGTGTTGAGTATAGGAGTAAAAATAGTAAGGGGGGTCTATACTAATGTATATACATATATATCTACAAAGGGGGAGAACAGTTGAAGTAATTTGAGAAGTCTAATACTGTGAACCCTTTTTCCCTTGATGTCAAAGGGGGAGTAGTTTGAGACTTTTTTGAGAATGTGTTGCCATCAATGAAAAAGGGGGACATTGTTGGAAGATTCATGTATGTATGGCATATGATGTTAATATGGTGTTTTCATTAATGTCAAAATTGATGCATTGATGTATTTAACAAATGATTGATGAGCATAATTGAATATGGTGTTGTGAGTGATGTCATCCCACTCAATAGCTATAGAAGTTTTGGTCTGGAGGAGACCAAATGTTTTGAATAATTTATTGTCTCAATTATAGTTTCAGTGTTTAGTGAACCAGTTTTGAGTTTTGAATTTCTCCGCTATGAAGAATCTAGTTATGCGATTTTGAGGTAATGTTGGTGCATGTTAGAAGAGTCTAAGTCTACAGTTTCATGACCTAATGTCTTTTGCAGTCGAAGATAATGTTGACAAAGTATTGACTAATTTGTGGCAAAGTTAGTGGTGTAAAGTGTATGTTGGAATGCTCCTCATTCCACCGTAGATGAATATTTTGTTTTGTGGATATCAGTAGTGTGTGTGATATAAGTGGCAAGTGTTTTTGTGGTCCAAGTGTCGATTTGTGAGTGAACAATTGATTTATTTTGATATTAATTCACCAGTTTTTCTATCTATTGCTAACCTAAGTATTTTGGGGTCATGTAGAGTTGAGTTATGTATGAAGCAGTATCATAGGAGTGATTATGTGCCATGCCAACCTATTTTTGATGGTGTACCCTTTTTGGTTTATTTCACAAGGCATGTGTATTGACACTTTTGGCTAACAAGCTATGTGGTGCACGATACATCTAATTAGTCGACCTAATTGATGTTTTGTGGTGTTGCGGTATATATACAAGGTTGATTCTTTGTGCGAATGTGGTGAATAGTGTGTGTAGTGTGGGATCTGGTGCAGAGAAGTGTGAAGTGTAATTGTGGTGAAGTATGAAATGTGTTACATCAATTTTCTAAGCCTAATTGGAATTGTCTTCAACATGTTGTAGATACATTGTAATCATTTCAATCTCTAATAGTGAGCCACCCTCTTTTCTATCCTAGCAGTGAGCCATCTCTTCTATTATCTTATAGTGAGTCCTCTAGACAGTGAGTCCACTTGGAAGGGATCCATTATGTAATATCTTGTAACCAATTATAATATATTATGACCTAATCCTCATCGTGGTTTTTCCCTTTTTGGGTTTTCCATGTAAATTTGGTTTTCTTGTGTTTATTGATGTGATGCATGCTTTCTGCATTCCTTTCCATTACTGCAAGTTTAATGTCATGTATTGAATGAATGTTTAAAGTTGATGAAGTTAATGAATTTCAATGAATACTGATTCACCCTCATCTCAATATTTTGGGTGTTCAACAAATCTCTTCACAAAGTTTTTTTCATTTGCTAATTGTTTCTCTCTTTTGATGATTTTTTTCTAGATGTGAATGTATCTAACCACTTTCCCATCAATTTTTGTATTAAATGGTATGTGGGTCCACCTCAACCTTGTAAGTATCAATTTTTTTTAAACACTTCCTTGATGAGTCATTAGCCCATGTTGTCCCATATTAGGAAGATCTAAAATCTTGAGTGTCATCATAGTCAACCAACTAGATGGATTGTGTGGTGGAATAGGGCTATTCAACACATTCCTTGTTTCCTCTACATCTATGATCACCATTTGGCCATCTTTAGGAGGTTTTCATACTATTCCATGGAAGATCTTGTTGCCAAACCTTCTTTATTACTTGTAGGCTAGGGTGGAAGAGCTAAGGCACCAATAGAAAATCTGAGACAACCATTCTTTTAGTGGTGCCCAAATTAAAGATTGAATTCATTGGCTTGAATTTGGAGATAAGGCTTGGAAGGATTTTCTCCATTCCATGCATTCTTGACATACTTACCATGGTATCAAAAAATCAAGGAAGGTCACCAGGTGCTTAAGTAGCTACCAAATATTCTCTAGGCATTCATCAAGAATTATAAGAAGGTTTTCATGGCTCAAGATAATTCTCTTGAGGGGGAGTATGCCCTCCAATAATTCCTTCAAGTTGTTCCTTGTTGACTTTCTTCAACTAAAAAATCCTTATGTGATCAACTTCTCTCCCTTTTCGATCTTAAAGAGACAGTGAAAACATTGAATAATGACAAAGCCCTTGTGTGTGATGGGTTTCCATGTGAATTCTATAAGACTCTCTAGGAACGTGTTGGTGAGGATCTACATAAAGTTTATTTGGAATATTTCTATTTTAAATCCCTAGGGAAGCTAATTAACAAAGGAAATATTAAATTCATACCTAAAGCTAACAATCCTAGAAAGATATTTGTGACTTATAGAGGCCCATCACACTGTTGAATGTGTCCTACAAAATCATTGCCAAAGATTTGTCTCTAAAAGCCTACCATCGCCTTCCCTAGATTATTCATCTTGATCAAATGAGTTTAATCAAGTCCCAATATATCTTAGATAATATTATTTTTATCTGGGAAGCCATAGAATGTGCTTAAATGATTCTCTTAGCACAAAGACCTATCCTTGAAGATTGACTTTGCTAAAGCTTATGATCACATTATATGGCCTTTTATACATGCCATGCTCTAATCTCCAGTGTTTGGTCCCTACTTCATTCATTTTTTCAACATGCCTTTTGCAAATTCTTCATCTTGTATTACCATCAATGGTTTCTAATCTCATTCTTTTGGGCTCTTTCACTCCATTTGTCAATGTTGCCCTCTAGCCTCTCTCTCTATGATTTTTCTTCTAAAGGCTTTGGGTATCTCCTAGCTCACTTGATTTTTCGTGGGCTAGTCATGGGCATTACCTTTCCCGATTCATTAACCCAGCTTGTTAATGGACAATTTGTAGAAGATTTTTTCTTCATTCTCATTGAAAAGGAGAAAAATATTAAGGTAACTCTTATATATTTGGACATATTCTATCAGGTGTCAAACTTGGTCATTCAATGACATAAGGCTTAATGTTATCATCAATCTATTAGATTCTTATGCATCCATGGCTTCTAAATTTTGGCAAGAAATGAATTGGTCATAGTGAAATCTTCAAATTTTTGGGCATTCCCTTTACTTTCCAAGATGCTTAGGTGGACTTATGGAATGTTGTTCCATCCATAATTGAAAATGCTCTTGCCTACTAGATTACTAAGCCTCTTTCCTTGGTAGGGAAATTTCAGGTGTGTTCTAAAATTCTAGCAACCACTCATGTGTACTATTCCTCTTGTTGGGCTCCCTCTAATGCCTCATACTTGAAGTTGGAGAAGCTTCTCTGATATTTCCTCTAGGATTCCTTTGATGATCACAACAAATATCATCTGGTTGCCTAGGAATTTTGATGCCTCCCTCATAATTCTATAAGGTTAGAGCTATTATCCATCCAATGAAAAGGGTTGGCTCTTTGCATCAAATAGATTATTCAATCCCTCATTGGAAATGAAGGTTGGAATATTTTTCTTTGACACTGCTTTTCCTTTGGCTACCTAGCTCATTGGCCTACGTGAAAGGGGATTGGTCTTCAAACCCTTCTCACCATGAAGGATGCATTTCACATCAAAGAAATTTTTGTGGCCAAAAAAGTTTGGAATGCCTCAGAGGCTTTTAAGCCTTGGATTTTTTATAAAAGGAGAGTCTTTATTTCAATCAAAACAATCTCTGGTGGTCTCCTATTTTCTAAGATAAAGGTCACCCTTTGGCTTGGTTGTCATGGGTGAGGGCTTTGCGGTTTCACAAAAAAGGTATCAAATACATGTGAGATTTATCTTTAAAAATTCTATGAGTCTTATGTCTTGGGATGAGATTAAGAATACATTTTTCATTTCTCATCACGACCATGAGACTTTTCTAGCCATCATAAGGGCTATTCCTGTTGATATGTTTCATGAAATTGGCATTTAGTCTTCCAAACCATGGTGGAAAAATTGGAAGCGGGGTCCAAATGCTACCCTCCCCAACTACAATCTACATCTTGTTATCATCATCTTTCTTTGCATTCACCCATGGTCCAAAATTTAAACCTAGGATGGCATTTGCAATCACCTATCTAGATTTGGAAATGTAGGTTTCTCAATGTATGGTATGTTATGTTGGAGGTTAAATTAGCCCATTTTTTCTAGTGTATTGTGTTCCAGGTATTTCCATTAAGGTCGCAGTTAATCCATATTAGAATTCAAGACCCTTGTTTCCCATTTTGCAAATAGTTAGAATCTTTTAAACACCTTTCTTGGTTTTGTCCTCGAGCTTAATAGCTCTAGAATTGGATTCATGATTTCTTTCGACCTTTTTGGTTGGAGCCTTCTTCTTGGCATATGATTCTTTTGGGGGTTTGGCCTCACATTCACCATAAATTCAATCAAATTTGACATGCTTTCAAGGTGGAGATTCTCCTAAAAATTTGGGAAGATAAAAATTTAGCTATTTTTTCTTATTGTATAATAAACCAAAATGTTTCACTTTTTTTCTAAATCTACAATTTGTTCTAATGTGTTGTTACAACTCTAGTGTAAGCCAACAAGGTTTCCTAGGAGGTGGCTCAACTTCAAGAATTACTTGATCATTGGGGCAATGCCCCTTGTGTTGTGGCTAGAGTTACTCCATTTCCTTCCTCTTCTCATAGTTGATCGCCTTCTCGTGGGTGTTGTAGAGGCAAGAGTCTCTCGACTTGTGATAATCAAGCTTCTTGGCCTTAGGTTTCTCCCTAGGCTCACTAGAGGCATTGGGGTCATAAGAGTATGTCGCAGTTTGTTTGGTAGCACTTGACCTCACCTCCCCTTGATGGTTTTGCTCCTAGGTGGCCTTCTAAAGGTGCTTCTAGGTGGCCTTTTAGTGGTGCTTCTGACTGGCCATCTACTGATAATTCCAAATGGTTTGATTCTAGCAAAGTTCCTCAAATGACCTTAGCTAGATATCTTTGGCCTATGAAGAAGATAAAGATAAAGATGATTCAAGGGGTGAGACCCCCTTGACGTCACTCTAGACCTTACTAATGTATGGGGTAGGTTGGGTGATAGGGACCCACTTCCTCCACCTTTTGCTTAACAACTTTATTGTTTTGATCCGATCTCTTCCTCATATGGACTCTCAAGGTGTGATTTTAGAGTCCAAAATATGATTTCATATCCAACTACCTTATTTATGAACATGTGTGCTTTTATTCTCTAATTAATAAAGATGTTGACACATAAAAAAAACAATGCATATATTTGTTTTTCACTATATATGATTTATATCAAACATAATAAGATATTTTATCTAGGTCTAAAAAGTTAACCTACAACTCTATATAAAAATATAAAAACTTTAGTTGATATGTAGCTCGAACAAGCAGCTAAAAGCTTCTAGTGTAATTCTAATTTTAAAATATATATCACAGCTTTCTGTAAGAACGTACGTGACACATTAAATGCCAAATACATTGAATATTTCATGATGAAGGAAAGAGGAGAGCGACATAGAATACATTATTATAAAGTTTCTCAGACGACAAAAGACAAAAAGAATTTGGTCTCCCAAAAAAACACCCGTGTGGACAGGAAAGAAGAGGTCAAAATGAAATTAGGTCGATACCATTAGTGCACATCGTTGTCGAATTTACCTCCACTCGCATGGTATGGGACCTCAATTATTCATCTCCAAAATCCAACACTGTTCCAGAAGTGGACCTTACATCCTTCTCATACTTGTCTAACGTCACAGGAGCAATTCTCTTGTCATGGATGCACTTTCAGTAGAAGGGATTATATGGGTTACAAGGGCTCGCTTCTACTTTACTTCCACATCCTATGCTACCATTCCTTCTCGTAAGAATTCCACATCCCACATGTAGTGGAGAAATTCCTACCATTCCTTGACTACGTAAGAAACCACCATGATAGAACCAACGTCATGAACTATTTAGTTTTTTTTTATTAAAAGGGGTAAATACTTTTGGTCTAGAGTTATGAATCAATGAGGTTATAAGTGGGGGACGTCATCTCCAATATAAATTGTCAACAATTACATCCCAATGGAATTTAAACTTTGATGGTAAGAATAACAACATAACAACTTAACCATCACACCATGCCACTATTAACGGCCATGGACGCCATTTTGTTTCGATAGAGACAAAACTATTCATATAGACAAAAATGGTATAACTAACTCTAAATACTTAGACCGAGAAGACGAAATATAAGTATTTTCATATGGAGTAGCTACATGCATTCATTACAAGCACTTTAAGGAATTTAATTAAATATAAGTAACATGAGATTTTAATAGATTATGAGATATAATAACAACGTTTTTGGAAAAGTGTAGTGTATATTTGATTTTTAATTTAGAATACCAGTTTTTGGATAAAAATTAAATATATGGTTTTTTCTTTTTGTTTGTTTACTTAATTAATACTATTGAGAAGAAAATGTCTTATCTAGATTAATAAATCAATTATTTTAACTCATTGAATATTTAGTTTATATTTGAAATTGATAAAGAAGGATAAATGTTCTTAGCTTTGTGTGTGACAAGAAATATTTTATTGTGATATATCTATTTTGAGAATTTATTATCAAATATGCAACAAGGAGACTCTGATAGACTAGAAAATATGTAGTGTATTGTTTGAGATCAAGCCATATGGGTAGTCCCAATCCTTTAATATTTGTAGCTCTAAACTTCTATATGACCCTGACTTCCAATGGTGGTTGTCAACTTTGTCTTTATGCTTTATAAACTTATTTGTCTATGAATACCTAGACTAGGTGTGGCTTACAAGTGCAAGTAGCACCTCTTATCAAGTGGGGAATCCACAATTTATCTTGATTGCAGTCAAACCCTATTATACAATTTGATGGTGTCTAAACAAGATTGAATAGATACTACATAGAATGCAAATGCCTAAGTACCTTTCCTTGTGTATGTAGATGTTGTAGTGATTGATCTAGATGCTAGATGATAATGCTTAATAACATAATAATGCAATCACTCAAGTGATCTAAGGCTTTTCCATTTTACACAACAATCTTCTATTCAAATATGAATATTTTGCATGTGATTCAATTGGTAATAGCAAGTTAGGATCAAGTCAACTTAGGCCCATAGTAAAATTTAAATCTAGAAAATGAGGGTCAAGGCTTCCCTTGAAATCCTAATTCAATGTCAAGACCACCTAAATAGTCTTGACATGAGAATGGGAACATCATGATTAAGGATTAGTTGTGGAACCTTGGGGAATATAGACTTAGGTTCAATCATAGTTTAGACTAAAAGCCAGCTTTGGCACAAAAATATGTAAATTGAGAACTAGACCATTGCATAATGGATAAAGGTAAAGCAAGTCCAAAATAAGTGGGGATAAGTGTTAGTATGCATATTTTGTCCCACCTTTGAATTGCATACAAGCTAACATGAATCATACATGCCAAAGTAAATAATAATCCAAAATGAAATTAAATCACAAGTGCACTTATATAAATTTTATAGGTATGGATAATATTATTCGCACTCTCTATGCCATAATAGTTCCATATATAGATTTACTTGCACCACATTGGACATCAATACCATCTATTAAAAATTGAAATGAGAATAAATAAATCTATAATATTTTCAAAATAAATGTATAAATAAAAGAGGTGTAGGACTCATGAGGAGTCATTATAACCTAAAGAGATAAAGTTGGAGATAGTGTAGAGTTATTGAAGAACCATTATAACCAACAAAAGAGGTGATGCAAAATCAGGTTAAATTGAACATTGTTATCATACTCCCAATGATGACATATGGCATATGAATTCTAGCAAGCCACTGTAACCATATAAGCTTCGTAATGAGCCACTATAACTATGAGTACATGTTGTAGGAACCCTAAACAAAAATTATAACTATGATTACAAAATTCATATATGATATAATATGCCTCCCTCAAATATATTATTGTAACGTAGAAAAAAGTATCCTTTTTCACGCTCATTTAGGTCTTTTCCTATGGATTTTGACTTGATTTTGCCTAGATTTAATGTTGTAATGTGGCCAACACATTCACATTATCCCTTGAACACTTGTAAATCAATAAAAACCTAATGATGTCTTAGAAAGGTGTTGTGAAGTGTTGTAACACATTTTCTCACTTTTCTAGGACCTTTCCATAATAATTCACCTAAACAACCTCTTTTTATCATTTACCAAGTCCTATTTCAAAGTGTTGTAAAGATTTGTAACAAACTTTCACACTTTCCTAAGATTGTCATCAACAAATTAACCCTTTCTTATGATAAAATGACCCCTTAATGCACTTATAGGTCCTACTTAAGTGTGTTTCGAAAGACAACCCCTTTAAAAAACATTAATCCCTCTTTAATTCCTGACATCCACTTGAAATTGCCCAAGTGGACTAAGTCACCACCTTGGGTGACTTAGTCCCATTTGGCATAAAAATCAAATTTAATCTAAAATTCTGGTGGAATGTTGTCTCCTAAACCCTAAGGCCAACTTGTGATGTGTTATTTTTGGGAGATTAGGGCACAACATGTATAAATAAAGGGTTTTCCCCTCATTCCCCACCCTAATCTTCATAAGCAATCAAGCAATCCATCTTCTCAAGAAAGCATCAAGCATTCAAGCACTCTAAGCACTTCAAGCACAATCCATTGGAGTTGATCACTTGCACATATTTAGACTTCTTCAACAAGGGTTTGGTGAGTTGTTGTACTTGCATGTTATTCAATCATCTTTCCCTTTTCATTTCATTCCATTATCTAGGGTTTGATTACCAAAATGGGGTTTGACTAAGGCAAACCCCTATTCTCTAACCCTAACCCTTTTCCCCTCTTTGCATGTATGTTTTGCAGACTTTGTATGTAGATTAGTCAAAGAGTAAGGTGCTAAAAGGTGTCATCTTTCCATCAACATCATTCCAAGTCAACAAACCCTAAAAGGAGCTTGAAGACAACTTGCACCTGTCAACATATGAAGATTCAAATTCGGGTTTTTGTCAGAAACAAAAGTACAAGTTGATAGCTACAAATTCCAGTCTCGAGATTCCCAAAATCTACAGGTGGACTAAGTCACCATCATTGGTGAATTAGTCCCACTACCAGGCCTGAAAAGTGATCTTTGCAGATCTGGACATCCATTTCCCCGAAAGTAGTTTCGATAAAATTTCCCCAAAGCAGGACTAAGTCACCTAGCTTGGCGTAAGTGTCCCAATGGCCTTCAACAGTAGATTTTGGAAGATTCCATAGCTCCTCTTCATCAACCTTCAGTGTCCAGGTGCACCACTTCTGCCTCTTTAAGTTCTGTTACAGTTTACATTCATTTTAGGTCATTATTAGGTCATTTTACATAGTGTTTTCAATACTTTTATATTTCATTAGTTTGCATTCATTAGATAGCTTCATTTTAATAGATTACAATATTTAGACACATTCCAAACCACACACACAACACACATTCAACCCCTAATTTTGAATGAACCCCTAGGTTCTTGAGTGGAAAGAACTCTCTCCTTCTAGGTGAAAACCCTAGAAGTGCAAGGGAATCCACTTTCCCTCAAAATCTATGGTTCAATTACATACAAAGCAATACATTAAATTTTCTAAAAGGATAAAATTTATATGTAAAAGGATGTGATCATTTAAGCTCAATAAGAGTGCATTAGAGTATTTAATATCATTCTATAATATCAATATATACAATATCAATAAGATTGTGAAATAACATGTAATAAGAGGCAACGAAGTTCCTTCAATGTAGTTCCTAAGTGTGAGGGAAAACAAGTAATGGTATCCAATGTGTTATATGTGAACCTATAAGGATAACTATATGTCATGTAAAACGTTGGAAGAAAAAAATTAAGGGTAGAAATGGAGGAAGGAGTTGAGTAGTACCTTTTTTTTTGGTAAAAATAGATATCTAATTATGTATAGATATATAAATCTAAGTGATTAGTTGAAAAATGTATGCTCTTATGGTTTAAGAAATAGAACATCACTTTTTTCCAACTAACATTCAAGGATGCCCTAGAGATCTCACCCAATGAAGAATAGAGGGAGAGATCTGATAATAAGGTATCCTAGGGTATGATTTCAGATTGGAAGAGGGGTTCACCACCAAGTTTAGACTTGGAAATACAATGCAATGAAGGATAAAATGAAAAACCCTAGCTGGATGAAATGCTTTAATGAATGACCTAGAAATGACCATGAAATAAAATAGAAAACTATAAAGCTGAAAGTGTGCTCTTGGAATTCAGAGAGAGATGGAATGTAGCTTTGAAATCCTAAAATTGCTAATTTTTAGGCTTGGTGGGACTCATTTGTCATTCTGGGTGAATTATTCCCAGATCAAGGTTTCTACATAGGAACATGTTTCTCAGAAAAGGGTATCTGAAACTACAAAAATCTCAAAATTGACCCAAAATGGGACTCATTCACCAATCTTGGCGAATGAATCCACTTAGGGTTTTCTAAGATTTGAAGGTCTGGATCTCATCTTTAATATATGCTCTTCATGTTCCTCTTGATTTCTAGATTTGAAACGGTTAATTCCAGACCTGTAGGTGACTTTTTGTGAAGATTATGACCTTAGAAATGGGGGAATCACTCCAATAAGCTTGTAACCTATTCTTCAATGATCTCCAAGCATTCAAAGCACCTAGATTTGCAATCACACAAAGAAAGAGAGAGGAAATGTTGATTGTTAGGGAATGGAGGTTTGCCTTGGTCAAACCCATTTTAGGTAATTAAACTGAATGATGTTATAAGATAATGAAGCATGAACATGAAATAATGCAATTAGAACCTTGCCATGATGATGGACCTTGAATTGTTGCAACAATTGATGAAGAATATTACTCTTGAATGCCTTAGAAATGATCTTGGAAGCTATCTTGATGACCTTGTGAAGACTTGAAATGTTTAACTCTTAAGTGCTTGGATTGGTGAGATGAAGGTATGATTAAATAGTGATTTGAGAGCTTGTTTATATAGGAAATCCACTCAAATGACCATTAATTTGATCCCCAAGGCCGACATTGAAGAAATTTAAACTTAAAACCTAATTTTTCCCGCTCAAACCTCGAAAATAGCTCAAATGGGATTCATTCTCCATCTTGGGTGAATGATTCCCACCTGGATGGGACTCATTTACCCAAGGTGGAGAGTGGGTCCCATTGGGGCTATTTTTCCAATTGGGATGTCGGGGAGTGAATAAATCAGGTTTATATGTTGATTTTATTAGGTTTTTTTTAATCAAAATATGCCTTGGGATACACAATATGGGGTCATAGGGGCCTATTAATGATGATATAAAGTTTATAAATAAAATAGGGCCAAAAATATAATGTGAAAGTGTAAATAAATACACTTTACAACACTAAATTAAGGAAACATTAGGTATATTTATCTTAGAAGGACCCTAAATCCCATGTGAATGTGTAAAACACATTACAACACTAGATTAGGTCCACTTGATTTACAAGCCTCCCAAATTTAATGTGAAGATGTAACTAAATATATTTTACAACATTAAATTAGGGCAGAGTTAAGTTAATTTAGCTTAAAATGGGCCCAAGACCTAATGTGGATGTGTAGAACATCTCACAACACTAGATCAAGGTGACATTAAGTATAATTTATCATTAATTATTCCCATATTGAGAAAGGTACACATTTTTCGACACTACATTTAGCCCCCACTTTAGTGAGAGGATGAACTTGCTTCAAAGTCACACTAAAGTAGACATTCAAGAGGGGTCTAAACATACCAATGTGGATGAAAAAGGATGACAAAGATCAAGGCAGCGGTCAAGCCCCCAAGATCCCAGATCCTAAGTCAAGCCATCATAAGCACAAAAGGACACACACAAGGTGTATAATATGCAGTAAAACAAGATACATAATCATGCAATGTCAAGAAATAAAAGGAAGAAAAATGAGTAATAAACATGAGGTGGATCAAAGATGTGCTCACTATGGGGCCACAGAACATCAAGTCATCTGCGGGGTGAGTTGTCCCAAAGAAGTGCTTTAGTGAGAAAGTCATGCCAATGTGTCAACTTCCCATTGTATAATGAGAAATTCATTCTAGTGTGTCGGCTTCCCATCATACTAACCATACCAAAGTTATCCTCCTGATAACTTTGATAAGGCACCACAATGAAAATTCTTTTGTAAATGTTTTTGAATGTCATGTAAAGATTTTTCTAAAGGGGATTTTTCTTTGTTCATGTAAGGTCTTCTTCTAAGGGAGCATTGTGCCTAATGTCTCCAAGAGAGGACAAGCCAAAGTGTCAAATCGTCTCCCATGGGATGCACCATTCGCATCATGCCATGTTAGTAGATCATACACTCTTGGACGACATCAAACCCAATGCCACCACCAAAAGATGTCATCTATGTATGCCCCCACTTTGAAGCAGTTTCTACACCATTACTGTGAACAATTGCTTTAAAGTAGTCAAAGATAAATGCTAAGAAGACATGAGAGCTAACCTGGAAATCCCTATACCGAGTCATATGTTTCCAAATGAAGCTACATCATGGATAAGTATGTCACATGTGAGCCAACTTAAGGCATATCATCCACATCTCAAGATTTCTCTTATATATACGTGAAACGTGATAAACTAGCCAAAAGAGACAATGACAAGTAACATACAAGGACAAGGCTATCAACCCCTTTCCCCCACTTAGTGCAAGACAAGGGTGAGCCTAGAATGGATGATTATATGTTTCCCCTCTATAGAAAGGCAATGACATGCAATAGTGAGTATGCTATGATCCTACAACTATTACATGGCAAGGAGCAACAACTAATGTTATCTATTTTTATAAGTAAACAAAGTTTATGGTTGATACATATTTAATGAGATATCTATTATTTTAAGATGTACCAAGGTTAGAGTTGTCTTGGAATAATCCTTTGTGGTGGTGTTGACATTGAATGAAGGCTTTTGTGTCAAGGGACAATAACCAAAATAATTAGTCATTTCTTGCATTTTAGGCTCTATAGGGACATGGATACCTTGTTATATAGCACCACATCCTTTCCCAAGTTGCTTAATAAATATTTAAGGTTTGAGGTTGGACTTGATTGTATACACTTTTATATATATGTGAGAAATGTTATTGTAACTCAGTAGGTGTGAAAAGTTATCATTATCGAGTTGCCTTTTAGGTGGTTCTAAGATGAGAACAAGTTTCTTTTGGACTTGTGGTTGTTGTGAGGGTGGATGAAGAATTAAAGGATTCTTAGGATGCCCCATGAGGTATGTAGGAGGTCCATTCAAGGTGGATCTAATGGACACTTGTGCATTCATAACCTCGACGGTCTTGGTTCGGTGTATCTCTAAGAAAGGGAAATCTAGTATCATCTTCTTACCATCACCAAAGGAAGACACATTACTATTGCTTGAAAGGAGTTTGACAATGTTGTTGTTTTCTTGCACCATGATACATTCCCTAGTAGGAGAGTTTTTAGGGCAAGTACAAACTAAATGTTCTTGACATTCAAAAGTTGGTTCTTCAAAAATGACTTCATCACAAGTAAGGGAATGATCCATGGTTGTATTTTCTTTCTTGTCAATTATGGTGTTTCCTTGTTCAATCATATCATCCTTGGGATTCTCATTGATGGGATCTTGTAACACCATAATATCTTCTTCACCAATAGGAGAGATATTAGGAAAGGGGGAAATTTGATTGTTGTCAATAATGTCATCCATTTTCTCTAAGGTGTCATTCTCTTGTACCATAATATCTACCCTAGTAGGAGAGCTTTTAGGAAAATGACAAACAATAGGTTCATCATATTTTATGGTTAGATTTGGTAAAGTAGCTTCATCACTCCTAGGGGAAGCATCAAGAGAAGGATAACTATGAGTTTCATGGTTACCAATGATTGGAATTTTTTGTTCAAATAGGTCTTCCCAAATGGTAGGGGCATCAAGAAAGGGAGGAATAAGGTTCTCATGAGTCTCAATAAGGATATCTTCTAACACTAAACTATCTTCTTCATGTCTAGAGAAGATATAAGGAGAAGAAAAGGTTTGATTGTCATGATTATCTACATTTACATTTCCATGTCCTATAATGTCTTCCCGAGTAGGAGAGGTAGGATTGACATTCTCAAATATCAACATATCCTCCACACAAATGTGTTTGTCATGATCATTCATGATTATATCCTTATTCACTAAAGCATTTTCACAAGTAGGGGAGGTGTTGGGAGATGAATGGAGACTAGGTAAAGTAGTGGCCATGATCTCAGCTTTATGTTTCATAATATCTTTCCAAAGGGGAGGACAAACAATAATTTCATGATTGTCCATGATTGTGACTCCTATCACCATGATACCTTCATCACTAATAGGAGAGGTATCGAGAGAAGAAGAATTATGATTGTCATGATTGTCAATTCTTGCATCCTCTTGTATCAAATGTTTAATGGATGATCTAGGAGAGATGGATTCATCAAGGGCTTCACCTAACATTGCAAAATCATCACTACTAAAGGGCTTGAGGGTTAAGTTAACTTTTCTTGGTTTGGGTTCTTCATAATAAGCCTTAGTGGATGTGTTGGAAAAACAAGGATAGACAACTGAGAGGGGGGGGGTGAACTAGTTCTCACAGATTATTCAAACTTATTAGACCTTACTTTACTTATTCTTAGATCCAATGAAAGAAAATTAAGCATAAACAATCACCACATCAGAAACACAAAGAACACCAAGATTTTATATGTGGAAACCCTATTAGGGGAAAAACCACGGTGGATGTTAGTCCACAATATTATACCCTATGAAAAGTATAGAGATGAATAATGGGAATGCACATGCATTCATACACATTGCCTAGAGCTCACTACTCAAAAAAGACACACTGTCTTACAGAAGCATTCAGATTAAAACCATCTGAAGGATTTGAACTGAGAAATTAGCTTCTGCAAAAGCCTAATTATAGTTCTGGTTAAGCACAAAAACACTTCTTCACACTTAACTCAATCTTCTTCACACTTTGCTCTACAATCGAATGATCCAATCTTTATTCACACATAACACTCACACACTTTGCATTACACACGTCACACACATATCAAAATGAAGAAACAATCGCTCTTATATATCCGCTACATGGCATTACATCAACAACTTTGTCGACCAAAAATAAAATGATAAATGAATACAAACTATTGGCCCAATTCATGAACAAATCTCAATGCACACCAACTGAAGTTGGTCACAACATAATGAAGACCTAAAACAACATCCTCGAACATGCCAAACATTCAAAAATTAATCCACAAGGATCCACAACATGCTACAACCATCATGTCGACCAAGAACATGAAAACTCGAACATGCAAAGGAAAAATCTTCAATCACGAGCACATCGATCGACGTGGACATGAAACAAAGATAGAGCATGATCTAGAAACATCAATGAACATCATAGGAGCATACGCAACATCTCAAATTACTAGAGTCGCGTTCTCTTCTTCCAAAAACACCAGCTACAATAACAGAATAATTGTAGGAACACAAAGACTCACAACTTGCTCAAATATTGATGCGCACCTTTGAAAATTTTGGTAGATACACTAGATAGGCTCAAAAACAATCCTTTTAATCTAAAACTTATGAATACCAACATACTAAATTTTACAACATGCTAAACTTCATAGCTTCACAGACAACCTTCAATATATTTATTATAATTTTCTCAATATCCTTGACATATACAACCTTCAAGACACCAATGCTAATAGTATTGACATCAATGACAACCATATATCAGTAACTCAACCACACCATCCAACAATCTCCCCCTTTGGCATTGATGGCAATACATGATGTGAAAAATACATCATCAACGCAACTAACTCTTCTTCCAACAATCTCTCCTTTACACATTTCTCTTCTCATACTGCTCTTCTCCCCCTTACTTTTGGTTCTTCCATAGTTTTTCACATTAATCTTCTCCCCATTTGACATCAATGGAAAAGGTAGACATGCTCTGAATCACATATTTGAATCATCTAACTACTCCCCCTGAGTAGTAGCCACCACAACATCAATTTGGATTAAGATATGATTATGAATGCATAGATTGATGCAAAGACTATGCATCTTAGTTCTGATTAGGAGGGGTAATCACCCCTAACTTCTCTCTGAGATACTCAAAAGTATCTTTAGGCAATGACTTAGTAAATATATCTGCAATATGTTCCTTAGTAGAAACATACTCCAGCCTGAGTTCTTTGTCACTCACTTTGTCTCTCAAAAAGTGATATTTGATAGATATATGATTTGTCTTTGAATGCAACATTGGATTCTTAGAAATGTTTATTGCACTTGAGTTATCAAAAAATATAGCAATAGGCTCATCATACTCAATTATGATATCTCTCGGCATCTGCTTCATCCATATTACTTGAGTACAATTATTTGCAGCAACGATATATTCTGCCTCAACAATAGATAAGGAAGTGGAATTATGCTTTTTACTTAACCAAGACACCAACTTCTTCCCCAAGAAGAAGGCACCACCACTAGTACTTTTCTTGTCATCCACATCACCTGCCCAATCTGCACCAGTAAAGGAACTCAAAGTAAGATCATCATCTTTAGGATACCAAAGGCCAAAATCAACTGTCCCTTTCAAGTATCTAAAAATTCTCTTTACAACTGTCACATGGGATTCCTTAGGATCAGCTTGATATCTAGAAACCATACATACAACATTCATGATGTCACATCTGGCCTAAGTCAAATAAATCAGTCCACTGATCATTGACATGTATCTTGTTTGATTTTCCTTAGGAGAATCATCATTCTGTGTTATCTTACATCCAATTACCATGGGTGTACCAATAGGTTTTGAGTCTTCCATGCCAAACTTTTTCAATATCTCTCTTACATATTTGGACTGAGATATAAAAATTCTATTTTCTAACTAAGTGATTTGCAATCCCAAAAAGAACTTCATCTCTCCAATCATAGATATTTCAAATTCACTCTTCATTTCATCAGCAAACTTCATACACAAATCATCATCACCTCCAAAAATGATGTCATCAACAAAGACTTTGATAATCAATTCTATATCACGATCCATCTTAAAATATAGATTATTGTCAGCAGTACCTTTATTAAATTCAAGCTTCAACAAGTATTTATCCAGTCTGGCATACCAGGCTCTAGGGGCTTGCTTGAGTCCATACAATGCTTTCTTCAATCGGCAAACCATATCTCCCTTACCAGTTAGTTGAAATCCATCTGGTTGCTCAACATATACTTCTTCTTCTAGATCACCATTTATAAATGTCGAATTTACATCCATTTGATAGACTTTGTAGTTCTTAAAAGTAGCATAAGCAAGAAACAATCTTACAATTTTAATTCTAGCAACAGGGAAAAAGGTTTCTTCAAAATCAATACCTTCCATCTGTGAGTACCCTTTACATACTAGTCTTGCTTTATTCCTGACCACTTCACCTTGTTCATTCAGCTTATTCTAAAAGACCCATTTAGTTCCAATCATATTTTTGTCCTAAGGTCTGGGAACAAGAGTCCATGTATCATTTTTCTCTATCTGCATCAGTTCTTCCTTCATTTCTTCTAGCTAATATTCATCTTTACATGCTTCATTGACATTGTTGGGCTCAGTCTTGGAAATCACACAATACTCTTCTACAATTCTTCTTCTAGTTTGCACACCTTTGTTCTTATCTCCTATAATTTGATCTTCCGAGTGATTTAGCTTTGCATACCTCAGAACTTTAGGATTCTCTCCAACTTCTAGTTCTTTTGTTCTCTCTTCTACACTTCCACTAGTCTCTCCTTCTTGATTCTCTTGATTCACTAGAACAATTTGGACTTGATTATATGTCTGAACATTTTTCCTTTTATCAGTAATATCAAGTTGATCATCTGAATCATATCCACAGTATCTGGATGATCTAGCAATGTCTTCATCAAATCTAACATTTGCACTTTCAATCATTTTCCTCAATCTTCTATTATAGTACTGGTAGGCCTTGCTTTTAGTAGAATAACCTAGAAAGATTCCTTCATCACTCCTAGCATCAAACTTGCCTATATCTTCATCTTTCTTGATGTAACATCTACTTCCAAAGATTTTTAAATATTTAACAATAGGCTTATAACCAAACCATAACTCAAAAGGAGTCTTACCAGAATTACCATTGATATTTACCCAGTTAAGAGTATACACAACAGTGCTTACAACTTCTCTCCAATAGATATGAGGTGCATTACCTTCCAACATCATAGATCTAGCATCATCTAGAATTGTTTTGTTCTTTCTCTCTACAACTTCTTTATGTTGAGGAGTCTGAGGAGCATATAATTGTCTCTTGATTCCATGCTCTTCATAGAAATAATTGAGCTCCCCGGAAGTGAATTCACCACCTCTGTCTGACCTTAAGCATTTGATCTTCAAACCTGTCTCATTCTCGGCCATAGCTTTGAAAATTTTGAAATTCTCTAATGCTTCATGTTTTTCTCTCAAGAAAGCAACCCGTATCATCCTAGAGTAATCATCAATAACCAGCATAAAGTACCTTTCTCCTTGTAAACTTCTTATTCTGGAGGGACCACATAGATCAGTATGCACCAACTCTAGTATTCCATTAGAATGATGTTGTTTGCTCTGAAAAGAAACTCTAGTCTGCTTTCCCATCTGACATTCCCTGCATATGGTGTTAGTAGGATTCACTAACTTAGGAATATCTCTTAATGCTTGAGTGGAGCTTATCTTGACAATGTTATCAAAATTCACATGACACAACTTTCTATGCCATAACTAGCTTTCATCAACTTGAGCAATTAAACAATTTTCACTAGAAGCACTCAGGTGAAAAATATTACCTCTTATTTTTGTACTTGAAGCAATTACATCTTCAAAACTTCTTAGTATCCTGCACTTTCCATCTTTAAATTGAAGATTGTATCCTTTGTTGACCATCTATCCAACACTCAACAGATTATTCTTCAAGCCTTCTACATAAAGGACATCATCAATATTATGTTTACCACCAAGAGAAATAGTGCCTCTGCCACAAATTAGACCATAATTTCTATCTCTAAATCTTACAACACCACCGTCATACTTATCCAATCTTACAAACTTGCTTTTGTCACCAGTGATGTGAGAATCCACTGTCAATCACCCACTCATCCTTTTCTTCAATTTTGGCTACAAGAGCTTTCTCAACATTCTTATTACTAGCAAATTCAATGGACACTAGACCATTTTCCTTGATATCAATGAATACCCATCCATCCTCATTTCCATTTTCTTTATCAGATTCTTCATCATTAATACCTTCTTTAGCATAATAACATTTCTTTTGAAATCTAGGCTTGTTTGGTTTGAACCTAGAAACTCTTTCAGGACATCTTGATGCAAAATGACCTATCTTATTGCAAGAGAAACATTTAATAGGAAACTTTCCTTTGTACTTACCTTGTCCTCTGGCTTCTCTTTTCACAATCAGTGCTTCCAGTTCTTCTACCTCTCTTTCTTCATCTTCAATTTGTTTCATCTCATCTTCATAATTGAATGTCTTTCTAGAACTTTCTCTCGGATCATATCTTTGTTTGTTTCTTTTGGATACAGTAGCTTTAAATGTAGATTTTGTCTTAGGGGTGGAGTCACCAAATTCACTCAACTCAAAGGCAACAAGCTTACCAATCAACATATCTCTTGTCACATGTGTTACTATCCTGAGCTCTTCAATAACATGAGCTTTTGTTTTGTAAGAAGTAGGCAATGATCTGAGCACTTTAGCTACAATCTCTTCTTCATCTAAGATTCCACGAGCACATCTAATACCCATCACTAGTTCATTTACTTTTTGCATGAAAGAAATAATGTTTTCATCTTCGCCCATTTTCAAGTTTTTCCACTTGCCTTTCAGACTTTTTAGCTTAGAAAATTTCACTTGTGCATCTCCTTCATACAATATTTCCAGCTTCTTCCAGATCTCATGTGTTGTTTTCATATCCATCACACTTGTCATCTATGAATCTATCAGAGCACTCAACAATGCTTCTATAGCCTTGATATTTATTTCAGCTTCTTTGATCTCATCAGGAGTAGAGGGACCATTCTGAGGAATAACATATATGCTGTTTGTAATATTCTAGAAGGGTTCACCAATGCACTTCAAATGACAATCCATTCTAGCCTTCCATGGAGAGTAGTTTGTCCCATCGAATCTAGGACTATCCTTCTTGTATGATGCCATCTCAGATCACCTCAAGCTATTAAACTTCTTCAGAGGAACCTGCTCTAATACCAATTGTTGGAAAAACAAGGATAGACAACTAAGAGGGGGGTTTGAATCATTTGTCACAGAATATTCAAACTTATTAAACCTTACTTTACTTATTCTTAGATCTGATGAAAGAAAATTAAGCATAAACGATCACCACATCAGAAACACAAAGAACACCAAGATTTATACGTGGAAACCATGTTGGATGTCAATCCAAAATATTATACCCTGTTAAAAGTATAGAGATGAATAATGGGAATGCACATGCATTCAGGCACACTGCGTGGAGCTCACTGCTCAAAGAAGACACATTGTCTTATAGAGACACTCAGATTAAAACCATCTAAAGGATTTGAATTGAGAAATTAGCTTATGCAAAAGCTTGATTACAGTTTTGATTAAGCACATAAACACTTCTTCACACTTCGCTCATTTTCATTCACACTCTTCTTTGCAATCGAATGATATGATCTTTATTTGCACATAGAACTCACACACTTTGCATTACACACTTCACACACATATCAAAATGAAGAAACGATCACTCTTATATATCCACTACATTGAATTACATCAACAACTTTTTCGGCCAAAAATAAAATGATAAATGAATACAAACTGTCGGCCCAATTCATGAACAAATCTCAATGTGCACCAACTGAAGTTGGTCGCAACATAATGAAGACCTAAAACAACATCCTCGAATGCGCCAAACATTCAAAAATTAATCCACAAGGATCCACAATACGCTACAACCATCATGTTGGCCAAGAACATGAAAACCCAAACATGCAAAGGAAAAATCTTTGATCACGAGCACACCCATTGACGTGAACATGCAAAAAAGATAGAGCATGACCTAGAAACATCAACAAACATCACAGGAGAATACACAACAACTCAAATTACCAGAGTCACGTTCTCTTCTTCCAGAAACACCAGCTATAGTAACATAATAATTGTAGGAACACAAAGACTCACAACTTGCTCAAATCTTGATGCGCACCTTTGAAACTTTTAGAAGATACACTAGATAGGCTCAACAAAAAACCCTTTAATTCGCAACTTCTGAATACCAACATACTGAATTTTACAACATGCTGAACTTTATAGATTCATAGACAACCTTCAACATATTTATTATAATTTTCTTAGTATCCTCGACATATACAGCCTTCAAGACACCAATGCTAATAGTGTTGACATCAATGACAACCACATATCAGCAACTCAACCACAACATCCAATAGGATGATCCTAGCGAGAGGAATTCCTTAAGGGCTTCATCTAACATTTCTAATTCATCACTACTAAAGGGCTTGGATGACATGCTTTTTCTCAATTTCATCATTTTTTGAATTGTTTGTTTTGATATTTTTAGGTTTTTGTTTTCATTTTCTAATGAATGTTGAATGTAATCTGATCTAAGTGAACTAGGAACTAATGCTAAAAATGAAAAGTGCAAGAATATAATTCTATACACAATTGCCATGAATGTAAATTATTCTACTTCTAATGATTTGAATGTAACATAAGCTATGCAAACTTAAAATGCAATGTTAAGACCTAGAATAAAATGCAATTTTTAGATTTAAACAAAGTAATGCAATGATTTGAAAATGAAATGTTGTGAATGCAAATTCTAAATTAAGCAATGCATGAAATGGGCCAATTTAAGCTAGATTTTGTAAAATGCATGTAACAGAAATTCAACCAACTAAAACATATAAACAATGGCAGCAAACATAAGCTTAAAAACAAGGTTTTCAATATTGTAAAAGGCAGTTTCATATTTGTACATGGACTGATTCGCCCAAGGTGGCAAATGAGTCCTAGTAGGGATTTTTTCAAAAAAATTAGAAGTTTTCAATTTATTTTTATGCTTTTTAGGTTCTCTGATGCAGGTCTAAGATGATAATGTAGTTTTCAATGATTTAAGATGTAAAAATGCAACCTATATGCACTTTCACCAATACAACAAGTGCATTGCTTCAAAGAGGGGCAAAATGTAGACATGGAAAATTAACCAGCACACTTGATCCTAATTACTAACATCATTTTGTCCTAAATCATACTCTCAGCTTATCATCACTTTTCATATCTTAATTAGATAAATCATTATTTATTTAATTCATTCATTCTTCCCTCTATTGATTAAATTAATCATTTTAATTTAATTAATCCTCTATCTCTGTTCATTTAAATAATTCATTTTATTTAAATTAAAACTCTAAAGTCCTCTTATTAAATTGAATAAATTAAAACCTTATTTGATTTAATCTAAAATTATCCCCTTTAGTTAAATAAATCAAAACATTTATTTAATTAAACCCTTCCTCTCAATTTTATTTAAATTAACTCATAAATTTAAGTCTAAATTGTCACATCTCCTAAATCCTCATTAAATTAATTAATCTTTGATTAATTTAATCCTAAAATGTGTCATGTTCTCTAGAGAATGCAACTTGCACAATAAATCAATTACTTTGATTTATTAAATTGCCTATTTTCTCTCAACATGGAATAAGGGAGGAATATTCCTTCAAATTTGAATTCAAATCGAAGCGGATTTGTCCTTCCAACAAAGCATTCACTCCTCTTACATGTCCTTGTGCATTGAGCCAAGTGGCATTTATTTCATTCTTTTTTCCCTCTAACATGTCATTTCCTCAATTTCAAATTCCACCTAATATCATTTATTGGCACTTTGATCAAAATGTGCACAACCTTCACCCATTCACACCTTGACAAGTGGCACTTGGCCATTGGATGTTGAATGATTCCACATTGCTCAATTTCACTCTCTCTTCCAATTTGGAAATCTATAAATGAGAGACTCTTCCTCTCATTCTTCATCCACAATTTGAGCAAAGTTACTCTCTTCACATTGAGAGATAATTTTGTCTACTTCATAGCAAGTGTTCATCATTTTTATGGTTTCATAGCTAGGTTATGCCAAAATCTCATCAAGGAGCTACAACCATCACCAAATCATCATCAAGCTTACAAAGGAGTTGGGAAAGGGCCAATTTATACACACAATTGGCACCAATTCCCCCATGGGATCAAGAGTTTGATTTGCATTGAATAAGATTTAATATCTTTTGTTCATTTTTTTTGTGTTCATCTTATTTCTTACTCTTTGCAATTTAAATGGATTTCATGGGAAATCTTGATTCTAACTTGCATAGTGATCTAACATTGTGTTTGTTTGCTATGTTTGTGTAGGTATAAGGGTTGGGGTTCACATTTTGGCGATAGAAGGAGGGTTGATTTGGAGAAATTCATCACTTTTTTCCAAAAATCTATGGTTTTTTTGACATTTTTTTGTGCCTACAAGAAATTGCACCGCTCACAGTCCTTTGGCACCATATTGCACCACTATCAGACAAGTGGTGCTATATTTCACCGCTCAAAATTCCAAACTCCACCATCAGAGTCTTCCCACCCACAAATTTTAATTTTACAAATTGCGTCATGAGTTTCTAAACTCCAAACTGCGTCATTGGGTTGAAATAGCATCGCCTTTGCACTCTTTGTTCTATTGCAGAGCACCGATGTCAGTCACATGAGGTGCTATATTGCACCACTAGAGTTTCTAAACTCCACTGCATTTGCTAACTACGCCGCTGGATGACAGTAAAAAGTTCAATTTTTTATTTTTTTTGACATGTGCCTTTTTTTTCAGCTTTTTGAGCTATTGACCTGTTTGTTGTCTCTGTATCTTCTGGTTTTAATCATTTTGCAGGTTAGGGAAAGGAGGAAAGCAAAGAGGAAGGTTACATTATGATATTATTCTCATCTTATACCAAGTGTTTTTGAACACTTTAGTGTTGATTAACACTCTTAGAGAATTATCAATCTCTATTAATAAATTTGTTATCTTTCATGCTTTAGGGAACACTAAATTTCCTTTTGGACCATAAAAAGAATAATACAAATTTTCTTTCAAAGTTTACAAACAAAAGGCTTAAAAATAATTTTAGGAAAAACTTACTAGAGTTGGTTTTCGGATTTAATAATTGAATAAGGCAAATCCCACATTTGATTTGGTGCTATAAAAAGAACACACTTTTTGCATTGTGGACTTAAAATGAACAAGTGTTATTTTTTTTAATTGCTTACTCAAAGTAATACCATCAAAAGGACGTATGCACTTCTCTCGTGTCTTACAAAGATCTTGAGAATCAAAAGTTATTTTGATGATCTTAAGTTGAGTAAAGTAATTACCTCCACATTTCATTTTGGGATTAAAATTGAACAAAACATCTTGCGAGTGTGGGTAAGCCTATTATGTGTTTTCTCCCTTTGTTTCTAAACGAAGGTTGATCAAACTATGAATATGTTTGCTCACTTTTGTTTATCTTAGAGGGCCTTCCTTGTGGGAAAAATTATTCACCCAAGGGAACGACCCAACTGGTAACACACTAAGGACAACTGTATTTCCAACCGGGATATACAAGTGGGTATTGGAATAAAATCCAGTATCATGCAGTTGGCTTCGATGAGATGGGCAGCAATGGTCTCTCGCCACATGGGTTAACTCCTATGAATGGAAAGATCGAATTAAAACCCTTGTTTAGAAAAGGCCAAATCCTTAACTATTTTGTTGGTGCAAAAGGTCATGTCCTTTGAAGCCACCCCACGTATACATGCAGTTCTGTTGTAGAGATGAAAAATATGCCATGGAAGTTTCATGGGTATTGATGCTTGGCTGACCCAAGAAGTGTGTGTCATGGGTCAAGAATCTAATCATCCGCACTAAATATGTGTAGCTAGATTTATCCAAGTGGGAACCCAACAAAATATTCTCTTCATCCTAGGGTTGTACATGTTCTTGGAATCAAAAAATACATTGCTTGGGTCTCAAAACATTTGAAAATGAACATTCACAAAAGGATTCAAAATTTCAAACCCTTTGGAGGAAACAAATATCCTTTGACGAATCTGAGTGCTCTTTCTTGCCCTAGGGATTATATCCTTAGAGGTTTCTAAGTACTTAGGTTTAATCATCATTTGTTTTCACTAAAGTCAACCTAGGAAATTGTGCTCTTGAAACCTTGATTTTCACATAATGGACCTTGTGGAATGAAAAGGAATTGAGGCATAGGCATTTAGTTTGAAATCATAATCAATAATTTTTTTTTGATAAAAGGAATTCATTAAACAAAGATAAGGACAATTGGACCTCACACATGTGTTCTCTTAAATTATTTCCTGTAAAATCAAAATCCAAAAACCAAGGTTCAAGAAGATTAGCCCAAAAGCTCGTGTGGAGTGTCTTGAAATGCTTCTTTAAGTTAGATAAAGATTGGTATATAATTTCTACAAGAAGGCTTCAAAGAAACACCCAAGTTTGTATGAGTTCTATTATCAACAAAATCCAACTCTTTTTCAAAGATTTTTTTTCTCACATAGGAAGTATTGCATGTTCTTCAATACCGAAGTCTTGTAAGAAAGAGCCTTGTCTAGGTCAAGTCTAGGATCAAAATTATCACTCTCATCCATCTCTCAATCATCAAAATCAAATCCCATTTCACCAACAAACTCTTGAAAACTTTGAAACATCATTCATGCTAAATTTATAGGCAAAATCATCATCACCTTGTTTGAATTAATATACTTAGTCAAAATATCAACCCTCTTGAGCAAATTTGCCTCTAGGATAACACAACTTCCTAAGGTTTACAAGTTCATAATCACTTCATTTGGCTTAACACACTTAGTCAAATCATTCTCTTGTACGAGTTTGCTCTAGGATAATACAACTTCCTAGGGTTTACAAGTTCATTATCATCTTGTTTTCCTTAATGCACGTAGTCAAACTATCCTTAATCAAAATCAAATCATTTCAAGCCCTAAAAAAATTTCAGCATCTCCTACAAAGTCCTTCAAGAGTTTCATTCATCCGCATCATCTGTCTCCCATTTATCTCATCATCACTTTTGATCCTTAGACTTTCCTAGTTCTTCTCCTTTTTGTGCCTAAGATTAAGATCAAGTGATCTCTATTTTATGGTTCAAACAAGATCTCAATACAAGAAGAACATGGAAATCACTAAGGAAACATCAACTTCAAGTGACCTAAGTCAAACGGCTCCCAAAAATAATCTAGTGGAATCAAGCAATCCTCCAAATAAATCCTCTCTACCATCACAAAACCCTCAAGAGGAGGGTCATATAGAGGACATCACCAACGATGACTTGGGAATGACGCAAGAGGAAATAACTGAAATGGTTCAGAATCCCGAGAATCATAGAATCATCAATGCCATGTTGAAACTTAATCCCTCTCTATATATACATGTGTTAATGAAAGAAGGGGACAAAATCCCTTCTGACGTTCACATGAGTACCAATATGGAAAGGCCTCTTGTGAGCATACCCACAATATCACTCCCAAACATCACTCAAGATATTCCCCAAGTCATATCAACAATCACTCAACCCCGCCAGTTGTTAACAAGGGAAGCACCATGCTTCGCGCAATCCAAAAGAATCACCTTGTATACAATAGAGAAATGAATATCAACACCACATTGGATAACTCCATCCCGATAAATTCATTACACCCATATGTTCCACTTACTTTCCATAATCATGCAGACACAACCTCATTTCATGCAACACCAATCTATCTGCTGAATATACAAACTTCTCTCCCCATAATTTCCCAAAGAGAGGGTGGGTTATTCGGGATAGGGGGAATCATTGATCCGTCGTCATCATCACTTTTCCAAGGGAACACACCACCATTACCTCCATTACCTTTGACATTTGTATCATCTTTTGGGTTGGGCCTTCCCCCCTACCTACCACCAATCTACCAAATCAAAGTAATCTAAGCATCACATCAAATCCCCTCATCTTCCCATCAGTATCGCAACAACAAATGGAAACCATTCAAGCAATCATAATGGTCAACACATCCACCATTCCCCAAATCTCTCAAAGCATGGTTTCCCAGAGACCATACATCACGATCACACCATCCAAAACTCAAATCCCAATCACCAACACGACCATTTCGATCATCACAATGGTTAACACCGTTCCCAATCAGTTGTCGATTCCACCAAAAGTTAACATGACAAACTCATTCATCACTGTGATTCAAGCAGTTCAAAAATCTACCCATCAAAGGGTACTTCAACAAAATCAACAAGCTGCATGGTTGGCTGCTCAGCAAGTGCAAATGCCATTAGCTGCCCAACAAGTCGTACAAGCCGCACAAGCTGCACAAGCAACACAAGCAACCCAACAAGCGCAAGCTCAGGCTCAAGCCCAACAATAGGCTCAATAGGCGCAAGCACAATACCGTGCACAACTACAAGAAATCCACCAACAAGCATACCAACAAGCCCTACAAGATTTTTAGGCACAACAACAAGCTAAAAAACAAGCTTTGTTGGCGCAATAGCAACTAGACCAACAACAAGCTTTGTTGGCGCAACAACAACTAGACCAACAACAAGCTTTGTTGGCACAACAATAGCTAGATCAACAACAAGTTTTGTGGGAACACTAATAGCAAGACCAACAACAAGCTTTGTTGGAACAATAGCAACAGGACCAACAACAAGCGTTGTTGGCACAAATGCAAGCATATCAACAAGCCTTAAAAGCACAGCAGAGCTTGCAGCAAACCCCCATCAATACCCCACCTATCAATCAAACACCGCAAATTTCTCAAAACACATTCATACCACCTCCTGATCCTCAAAATGATGTTGCAGCATAGATCAAACTACTCTCGCAACAAGTGTTGGACATTCAATCAAGAAAAACAACCAAAACACTGAGCAATTTGTGCCCCTATCATTTTGATAGGAGTCTTACAATGGTACCATTCTCAAAGGGATTTGAAATCCCCAAATTCGATAAATATAATGGGATGGGAAACCTTGAAAATTACATTAGGGAATTTCAAGTGCATTATATGGAAGTTGCATACGATGACACATATCTAATGTGACTATTTCCTCAGAGTCTGAATAGTCCCACCATGGAATGGTTCTCTCGTCTACCCATAGGCATCAAAACATTCCAGGAAATGGTGGACGCATTCCTCAAAAAGTATGCATTCAACATGGGTATGAATGTTAGTCTGGAGGAACTATCAGCACTCAAACAAGCAAAAGGAGAGCTATTCGCTTCCTTCTTACAACAATGGCAATCCAAGGCCAACCAAAGCAAGTGGACCATGCCAGAAGAGCAACAAGTTTTCACTATCATATCCAATCTCGACGAAAACTTGGGATTCTATCTAAAAATGCAATGCATTACAACATATGATCAATTAATCCCAAAAGTGCTCAATATTGAAAGAGCCCTTACTATGTGAGGGGGCACATCTACGTTTCCTGTACAACGGGATAACCACCCATCCACCAGTTATAACGATAAACCTCACACATGGTCAAGGAACAAAAATGTCACAAATGACGGAGTGGTCGATGTGAAGGTTGTCATCAGCGCTCCCAAGAAAAATATTCAAACCCATCATCAACTATAGAATCACAACCACAACAATGTGCAACCCAATACGACAGCACAACAACCACCACCTCCGAACAATTAAATCAATAATCTGAGCAATCAAGGAGGATCACCTCCCCGAAACAAGTATCCTCCCAAGAAAAAGTTCACAGCCCTTAGGGAGCCAATCGAATCTATAATGAAGAAACTAGTTAAAGAGAACCTTATCAAAATCTCCACTTCTGAGCAATATGCAACCCATGACAAAGCCACCATGGTACAATGAAAATATCCTTTGCAATTTTTATAAAATCAAAGGGCATACAACCGCAAATTGCATGAGATTAAAAAACATCATCCAAGATCTCATTAAGGATAAAATCATAAATGTCGAGCAACTCACTAGCAATCAAGATCTCAAAATATACATGAATCTGATGCCTAATCATAATCAAGGAAATAACCAAGGGAACAAAAATGGGAAAAAAAAGTATGCCAGTGCAAACCTTGTATACGAAGGCATAGTCACATGCATAGATGAAATGGTCACTGTCATTAGCGTCAAAGGAGCCAACGTTGATTGTGGAGTTACCAAATGTGGTGGAAAGGTTACTATTTCAAGGGAATCACAACCATCTAAGACGCCCATCTCAAATACGAAAGTCATTCCCTATGATTATAACATCATTGACCAGCTAAAAAGAACCCCCGCTCAGATCTCCATCATGGAGTTACTGAAAATTTCCGCCGCCCATAGGAAAATCCTTGATGAAGCATTAGCTGCGTCCATTGTCTCTACTAATCTTGATGCAAAACAATTTCAGGCTATGGTTGGTAACATCATCACCCCAAATCTCCTCTCCTTTTCTGATCAAGACTTCCCCACCCAGCCATCTCACAACTGTGCACTTCACCTTCAAGTCCTGGCTCACAAGAAAAAGGTCAAAAGGGTCTTGGTGGATGGAGGCGCAGGCCTCAATATTTGTTTGCTTAAACTTATAAAGAACTTGGGAATCTCAGAAGACTCCATCAACAAAACCAAAGGCATTACCATCAGAGCATATGATGACTAAGAAAGAATGTCTCAAGGCACTTTTAAGATCCCACTCCAAGTAGGGCCAACTACTATGGAAACCACATGTCAGGTCCTCGACCTTGATTTTCCCTACAACATCCTCCTAGGATGCCCATGGATAAATGGAATGAAGGCAGCTGCCTCAACATTCCACCAATGCATCAAATTTTCATACCAAAATGAAGAGGTCACAATACATGGTGATTCAGAGCCATTCACCTATTGCAAAAATTTGGAGGCCAAGTTCTATAAAGTTCCCCAAGTGCCAAAGAATGATGAAGGCCCCTCCACTCCCTATGTGGATCCATCTAACCTTGCCTCCACTTCTGCGACAGAGACACCTTCCATCCCCAACATATCTGACATCAAGCTCATGATCCAAGACAATGGGTGTGGAGATTATAGAAAGAGAAAAAATGCTTTTGTTGTAGGAGAGTTACCTCAATCTCCTAGGTCACATGGATGACCTCAGTCAGTTGAAACATCTACCTACACTTTTAGGGTAGAACCTTCTAGATTCTGTTGTTGGGGGGATCTAAGTCAGGAAAATGTGGATGAAAGAGACATTTCAAACTCACTATACCAAGATGAAAGGGGCACACCCACCCTATCCATGGATGAAGCTAGCAGAGGACTGCAAATGATGCTTGGTACGGGCTACAACAAAAATGAAATCCTTGGAAGGAACAATGATGGACGACTGGAGCCCATCATTGTAGAAAGATGAATGGGAAATATTGGCCTTGGATGTACCCCTCCAAGTATAACCGTACGTTGCAAAGGTACCCCTATTAGAGCAGTCAGGTCTCCCCCTCAGTTATCAGTAGCCACCCTTCAATTACCTGTATCCACAGGTCTGCCCCTAGATAATTTCACCTTCAACATAATTGATGTTTGTAGTAGTAGTGATTATGAGGATACCATAGCAGGTCTACCCGCGCTATTTGAAGACTCCTCCTTACTTATGATTAGCACACCATCCTTTGAGTCAGACCACCAACCCCACAAGATAAACCTAGTTTACCCACAACTCATCGACTACAACCAACGAGGACCACTGGTTCTAGACACATTCAAAAATGATGAGGCACTCTCAAAATTCTTTGGATTACATGATACAATACTGGGTAGAGATCACAAGGCTAGATTTGATATCACATTGGACACACAAGCATATTTTAGGGAGATGATTGAGTCCTTCAGTCGCAAAACCAAAAGAATGAGAATAAGCTCAGGGTTATTGAGTGAAAACCACACTGTGGCACTCTCTAACCATAGAATAGTAAAAATAAAGGATGCATCCAATGGTGAAAACCTCTCTAAGGCACTAGAGGATGAAGGATTCAATCTCCCCCTACTGCACTTCATCAGGAAAAAATAGCAATCTTAGTAGAACAGTGCAATCTTGTCACTCTAGGAACAGAAGCAACACCACATATCACCTTCTACGCACAGTCACTTCTTATGGAAGAACAAGAGGTTCTAGCAGCATTCTTAAGGTAAAGAAAGGTAAACTTTCCATTGACCTACACTGACATGCCGAGACTTGATCCAGAAGTCGTGGTTCACCATTTAGTTGTCTACCCAGGAGCAAAGCCAGTGAGGCAGAAGTTGAGAAAGATGCACCCTCAGATAGCCTTGCTAGTCAAGGTGGAATTGCAAAAGATCTTGGATGCCGGCTTTAGACACCCAATTGATTATTCAGAATGGGTGTCAAATCTGGTGCCAGTTTCAAAACCGAATGGGGGCATCCGTATCTACACTGATTTTAGAGACCTAAACAAAGCATGTCTTAAGGATGATTTTCCACTACAAACATTGATATGATAGTGGAAATGATGAGCGCACATGCTATGCTATCATTGATGGATGGCTTCTCAGGGTACAACCAGATTATGATAGCAAAAGAAGACTAGCATAAGACAACATTTATGTGTCCATGGGGCACCTACTGCTGGAACATGATGCCATTTGGGCTAAAGAATGCAGGAGTGACATATCAAAAGGCCATGACACTAATTTTTCATGACATGATTCACAAAACTGTGGAGGATTATGTGGATGATATATTGGCCAAGTCAAGGAAAAGACAGGATCACATGGTAGCTCTAAGTGCCATCTTTGATAGACTGGAAAAATTAAAGGTTAGACTTAATCCCAAGAAATGCGTCTTTGGGGTGTAATCAGGAAAACTCCTGGGATATATAGTATCAATGAGAGGAATAGAAGTGGATCTCACCAAATTCAAGGTGATCCTCGACATGGAAGCACCTAGGACACTAAAATAGCTCAGAGGACTACAAGGAAGGCTCCAATCCATTCGCAGATTCATAGCACAATTGGCGGATAAATAGATTCCATATTCACATCTACTTCACAAGGGAATAACATACAAGTGGAATGACAAGTGTGACCAGGCATTTAGTAAAATCAAAGAATATCTACTTACACCACCAGTGTTGATGCCACAAATTCTAGGAAAACTACTGATTCTAGACATATCAGCCACAACAACAGCTCTTGGCGCACTCCTAGTCAGTAGGATGAAAATGGAAGAGAAAGGGCAATATATTATATCAGTAGAACAATGGTAGGGCATGAGCTCAACTGCACACCAATAGAAAAAGCTTGTCTAGAAGTTGTGTTTGCAGCCCAAAAATTTAGACACTACATGCTGGCTCACCAAATCAAGTTGATTGCAAAGATAGATCCACTTAAGTATCTGCTCTCTAAGGCCACTCTCACAGGATGAACAACCAAGTGGGTAATGATATTGATGGAACACAACATTGAATATGTGGAGTGCAAGGCCATCAAGGGGTAGGCAATTGCAGACCAACTGGCAGAGGCTCCAATTTATGCTAATAGTCCACTTAATAGAAAATCATTGGAAGATGTATTTCAATGGGTCATACACACAACATGGGTCAGGCGCCAAAATCTTCTTCATCACTCCCCAGGGAGACTGCATACCCAAATCCTATAAACTGTCTTTTCCACACACAAACAACATAGCAGAGTATGAGGCTCTCATCATAGGCTTAAGGATTGTAGTACAATGACAAATTATGGCTCTCAAAGTCTATGGAGATTCATAGCTCATCATTAACCAAGTCAATGGTGAGTACCAAACAAAGGATGACAAGCTAACTCCATACATGTAATTAGTGGAGAGCCTCAAATGATTCTTCATTGATGTCACCTTTGAACAGCTATTGAGAGAAAATAATAGAGCAATAGATGCTATGGCCACAATTGGATCGCTCTTGGAAATCCCAATCAATGTTCCAAAACAAGAGTTTCTGGTAGAGCAGCTTCTCATACCAGCATTCGAGGTACCAAATTCTAAATTCGTGTGTGAAATCATTGGTCTCGGTGATCCTTGGTATCACAACATCTACACCTACTTGATAATAGGAGTCCTCCCAGGTAACATAACCCCAAACCTTAAAAGAGCCTTTGTCAAAAGGTCCTTATGCTTTGTCATCCTAGGAGAAACCCTCTATCATAGGAGCATTGAAGGAACCCTATTGCATTGCTTAAATCCTAAGGAAGCCCTGACTTCTCTAACTGAGGTCCATAATGGAATTTGTGGTTCACAGTCAAGTGGTATAACCTTGGCTAAGAAACTACTGAGAATCGGGTACTATTGGCCAACAATGGAAAGAGAGGCACACGAATTTTTTAGAAAGTGTTTACAGTGCCAACAACATGGAAACCTTATTCATGCACCAACTCAAGAGCTTCATCCTATTGTTACACCTTGGCCCTTTTCGTAATGGGGGCTCGATCTCATCGGTAAAATCACCCCCACCTCATCCAACGACCACAAATTCATCATCACCATCACCGAGTACTTTATAAAGTGAGTCGAAGCCATCCCAATGACCTACATAATTGGAAAGCAGATATCAAAGTTCATCCCTAACTATCTCATTTGTTGATAAAGTTTCCCTCAATTCATTATCTCTGATAATGGGACACCTTTCAAGAATTAGGATGTGCATGACGTTTTGCCACAAATTCAATATCCAACATCGCTTTTCCACTCTGTATTACCCACAAGGAAATGGCCAAGCAAAAGCCACTAATAAAAATATCTTGAAAATCCTTAAGAAAATATTCAATGACTATGGTCGTGACTGGCATCTACAACTAAATCCCGCCTTATGGGCCTACTGCACTAGCATCTGCACACCAACAGGCGCCACCCCATTCTCCCTAGTCTACGGATCAGAAGCCATCCTCCCAATCAAGATCAAGCTCCCATCATTAAGGATATCACTGCAAAACCTCATTACATATGAGGAATATCGAGTGCCAACGTTAAATGAGTTGGAGTTATTAGATGAACGGTGCATGAATACCCTAAACCATCTACAGGTCTATCAGAACCGGCTAAAGCTACAACAAGAAGATCCAGAGATGCATCTTCCAAGTCGGCGAACTTGTGCTAAAGGAGAACCAGAAGAATGTACCAAACCCAGAAAGAAAAGGAAAATTTGAGCCCAACTAGTTGGGAACTTTCATCATTATAGCAAGCTATAAATCACGGGCATACTAGTTATCAACACCAGAAGGCGAGCCTCTACAGGAGCCCCTAAACAACTCCCATCTCAAAAAAATTTATGCCTAAAATCTTTCAAGGTATAAAAATATAAAATACAAAAAAAATTAAAAAATGTCTTGAAAAAATGGTCACCCTAATGAAAACCTAACAAACAGGCATCTCGGTGGCAACAAAAAAATCAAAAAATACAATAATCCAAAATAAATTAGAAAAATGATTGAAAACAGTAAAGAAAAAAATCTTCCTCTAGTGAAAACCACTTCGGTGGCGCTTTGGACAAGTACCTTGGTGAAAACTTGGAAAACAGGCACCAAGCGTAAATAAAGGACTCTCCATCCACCAGGATCTTCATAGCCTATTCCATGCACTCACTTATCCATTTCATTTATCCTTCCACCAATCTGTTTGCAATCGTACCATAGCTTGATCTTGTGCTCATATCATGTTCCACCCTAGTACTACTTGGCATATTCCTAAGTTCAGTTGTCCTACCTATATCAAAGTAGTCTATCGCATCACGCTAGGGGCATGTTCCTATACATACATCAAACCGGATTCATGTATATTCTGGTGATCTTCCTTAAAAGCAAAAAATCCCAAAACATTCAAAAAATCCATCAAAAATCCAAAAAACATCCAAATCATTCAAAATTCAAAACATGTCGAAAATCTAAAAAATCAAAAATAGGATCATTTGTTCAAACGATGTCATCTCTAAGTTTGAATGTAGGTAATTTTGATCTTTGATCATCCCTCGAGACACCCTAGGTCAATCTTTGAGGCATCCGTCGTAATTTGGCAATCTGTTTTCCCATCTCTCATCATTGAGTCAAGTCTGTCGTCGGTCGAACTACGTGGTCTCTGCGTGTATAATGTAGGCAAGGCTAATCTTTTAATCAGCTCCTGAGACCCCTAGGATAGGTCTTTAAGTTAGTCTCTTGGTCATAAATCTCAAAAATCTAAAAATATTCGTAAAACATTGAAAAATCAAAAAATCAAAACAGCCTCAAAACATTTAAAAAACCCAAAATGGTGCACCCGTCTCATCTCGCTTTTCCCCAAAATAATCATCACTCATGATAAATCAATCGTCATCTTCATCCTTTGGTGAGTCAATCAGAAGCAAGTCTAGCAGGTTGCAAAGTGAACACCCTAAACGTCAAAGTCTCAAGTCTACGTCAATAAGCAAGCAAGTTGATCAACTCGGAGTATCAATAGCTTATCATCCAATCAATCTCATCAAAAACTAGATCACAACATTTCCTAGGAAGCATCCTTCCTACACTGGACATCAACATTAGGTATCACCTTAGTTTAGCCTTGGCTAGTGGTACGAAGAACATTATCTTGTTTGTTTACTTTATCTAGTCTTTTTTACTTATCTTATTTTGCGCTCATTCCAAGGACCTCTCGATGATGCCTAAACAAAATAGGTTTAGAGAGAAAGGAATGGGGCAATGATCATTATCTTTTTTATCTATTGTTCTTGTTGGATACTCTTGTAAAATAACTTATTTTATGCATACCTTGTTTGGTTTGTAGGGAAGATATTTTAGGTGTCTTGTTGACCATATAGGAAGGCTTTCTTTTCTATGTTTTGGTTTGAGATGTTTAGAATATTTGAACTACATCCTGAATAAGGTTATGTATGCTAAGTGTGAGCAGTAATACTCCTAACTGATTGGCAAGTCAAAGTCCATCACACTAAGTACAATGCCATCCTGGTTCTTTATACCTTGATGCATCATACTTATGTATGTCATCAAACATAAAGTAATTGGCCCTTTGAAAATCCCGACTCTTGGTAAGCAAAACATTGACATCTAATGACTTGTGGGATCTTTTTTCTTCTATCTTATTTCCATACTAACATTGTACCATGATAGTTAATCAGAACATCACTAATGGATTTTCCCTACATCCACAAAATCATCAGCATAAATGCACATCATATCATATAGATCATACCACATCATATCAACTCGCATTATCATTGTCTTAAGTTATGAAGAATAATATAGATTTGTTATTCTAAATCTTAAGAGATCATTGCATTACATTCATCCCATAATATTGCATGAATCATTAAGGGAATAATAGAAATTAGCATCCGTTATCATTTCATAATCGGTCACATATCATTTGCATCATTAATCATTTGCACAAAAATACATAATAAATTGCATACACTGCATCCATACGATTGTGATCAAAGTGCACATAAAAATACAAAACGAAATGCATCCATAATCATCATCACATTATATATAAACATACATCATATCGCATGAGCATAAATTAAAAGCATTTCATAACATCTCATAGGACATAGGAAATTAAAAAGCATCCATACATCATAAATAGAATCATCTCATATATATATCATAAAAAATGTACAACTATCATGGTACAAAATCGGATCAAGTATATACATCAAAGTACATGATACAATAGGGGCAATAATCAGGGCCCATGGATCAAAAATAAAAAACTATCTGTGATCAAAGGGATAACCCTGCTGGCTGCTACTCTCTCCTACCTACCTCTCACCATGATCCTTGGGAGGCCTCATCCTCGTCTGCTGTGAAAATTTCGGCATCCGACCAGCTGATGGAACTGCCTGCCTATAAGGTTGTCAATAGTACTCGGCCTCTCTAACCACCTCTCGATATTCCCTCAAGGATACTGACCGACCCTGGGTGGATGAGGTTGTACTCTCCAGCTGCCTTCACCGACCAATCTCCTAATCCCTCTCGGACCGATTCTAGTCCCTCTCAATAGTAACTATCAAAACCTGCTACCGAGCCTAATCTCTCTTGGCTTTCAAAATCTATATCTGACCTTGCAACTTCTAGATTAGTGCATCTCTATGATCGAGCATCCCTGGTGGTTGTTGATCCAGGACTACTCTATCCCCATCTCTGGGTTGATCATCCTGTGCAGGAATCTTATGAATCTCTACCCGTGGTGGTGTCGGTGCCTAGTCCTGTGGTGGTGTTTAATGGAGAGGAGGGCCACCTCCTCCCCTATCCCCATCACCATCTCTATCACCGTCGCGTCTGCCTCTCTATCCTCTGCCCTTGCCACCTGATCTGCCTCTTGGCCTCCATTGTGGAAAAATTGTTCCTGAAACTGTCAATCAGATAGGAGGCCTAAACCAAGCTTTATAAGCTTGTGTAACCCCTGCATCTGTCAGCCAATGATCATATGGCCATGGCTTGGCCACTAGCTGCCTAAACGAGGGTACTGCCTTCGGTGCTAGAATCAGATGACCTCATGCTATCTCTATCATACTACGGGCAAATATCGCCATGTACTAATCATCCGGCCTATCCTGAATCTCGTTAAACTGTCGTGCTACTCTGTCAGGGAGGTACCGCTCTATCATGGTGTGCTCTTGGCCCTGCATCCATTTATCCTGCTGAGCAAAGAATAGCTACTCGAGATCATCATACCACGGGCCTATATCCATCCAGGGCCTCCAAAAAAACTCTCACCTCTCATCAAGAACTCGCCACCAATGGGCGATGCCTCCGATACCTGTGTGAGTAAAGGGAATTTGACCTCCCCCATACTGCCAAATGACAAGATCATCAATATCAAAAAAAATTGATGTGGCATCCGTGCAGAGCACTGGAATCCACTCCCATGCCTAGATGTGTAGCAAAGTATCTCTGGCCTCAAGGGCCTTGCTGTCAAGATACTCAAACTCATTCAAATCCCTGTATAAGGAAGCCAACATCACTGGCCCCCAAGCAAAGCACTCTCTGCGGATGACCATCTGCTCCCATGCCAGTCCCCATCTTGGACTAAAGTATCGGCCCCGTTGATCTGGTGCCACAAGACCTGAAATGATGGTTGCAACAATCAACCTGTAGGTGGGCACTACACCTCGATATATCTCCAAGTCAATTTGTCCATTAGAAAAATGGATCTCATCAAGACCCATCACATCAAAGCAAGCATTCCTACCAGCATCTAGATCATAAATAACTCTAGCTCCATGGATGGGCAGTCATAGGATGTGCCAGACATCCTCAAGAGTGATGGTGGCCTCGCTAGTAGGAAGATGAAAAGAAGAGGTCTCATTGTGCCACCGCTCGTCCAAAGTTGTCATCATACCCAAGTGGGTCCGAACAGGAGGAGCATACGCAATGAACCAGAGGCTGAGAATACCAAGCTGCTCCTGAAGGAATATGTGCATACCCTTTAATCTCCACAACACCAACCATCGCTGCTCTCGCGAGTGAAGTATATTGAGGTCCTTCTACACAAGGGAAACCATCGCGTCAAGTCTTGTAAAAAAATATATGCCTCCTGCATCAGCTTTTCGCATTTGAAACAGCAAATGTGGCACTGTTTGCAAATGCGGTGTAGTTTGTAAAGTTCTAAAATACACCATGATAGAAAGGTTTGACAAATCCTAAATTCTTAAGTGTGTCATGTAGTTCAATTAGCAAGTGTGGTTGACTTTGTCCTCAAACCCTAATTCCAAACTACGTCACGCGGTTCGATTTGCATATGCGACAAAGTTTGAAAGAAAACCCTAATTTCCTAACTGGCCTGCAGTGGTGCTATTTTTAGATGTGGTGCTATTTGAGGCCACACAACGCCAATTAAGCATTTTCAATGGCACTATATAGCGCCGCTTGACCTAAAGTTGACTTGGACCCTATTAAATGCACGTAAAACGAGAAAATTAAAGGTTAGGATAGGGGTACATACCACGGATCCTACGCCGGTTGGTCATTGATGCACTCGTACCCTCTTCGACACATGCCTAGGGAGCTATTTTTGTGCCATCTCAATTGGGACTCAGAGCTCAAAGTGCAAGAATCTGTAAAGGCTAAGTGTGCAAATGAATTGAAAGTGACCCCTCAAGGTCTATTTAAGCCTGCAAATTAGGGTTTTTTGACCTAATTTGACCATCTAGCTAGGGTTTTGGTCCCCCAACTCCATTTTTTCCCAACCAAGGGCCATGTTGCATCTTTTGTGGCATTTTAACACATTTTTGGGCATCCTGGGGCATTTTTGGACCTGTTGGGCACCTTGTCCTCTTTTTTCGCAAGATCATCCAAAAATTCAAAAAAATTGTCCAATCTCTCGAGGGGGCAACATATTAGCATAACCCTTCCATTGGGGCATTAGTGGGGCATTGAAAAAATTAGAAAAAAATTGAACTTTGATTACAACAGTTTATTCTTTGAACCAATACAACAAGTGCATTGCTTCAAAGAGGGGCAAAATGTAGACATGGAAAATTGACCGACACACTTGATCCTGATTACTAGCATCATTTCATCCTAAATCATACTCTCAGCTTATCATCACTTTTCATCTCTTAATTATATAAATCATTATTTATTTAATTAAGTCATTCTTCCCTTAGTTGATTAAATTAATCAATTTAATTTAATTAATCATCTATCTCTGTTCATTTAAATAATTCATTTTATTTAAATTAAAACTCTAAAGTCCTCTTATTAAATTGAATAAATTAAAACCTTATTTGATTTAATCTAACAGTATCCCCTTTAGTTAAATAAATCAAAACATTTATTTAATTAAACCCTTCCTCTCAATTTGATTTAAATTAACTCATAAATTTAAGTCTAAATTGTCACATCTCCTAAATCCTCATTAAATTAATTAATCTTTGATTAATTTAGTCCTAAAATATGTCACATTCTCTAGAGAATGCAACTTGCACAATAAATCAATTACTTTGATTTATTAAATTGCCTATTTTCTCTCAACATGGAATAAGGGAGGAATATTCCTTCAAATTTGAATTCAAATCCAAGCGGATTTGTCCTTCTAGCAAAGCATTCACTCCTCTTACATGTCCTTGTGCATTGAGCCAAGTGATATTTATTTCATTCTTTTTTCCCTCTCGCATGTCATTTCCTTAATTTCAAATTCCACCTAATATCATTTATTGGCACTTTGATCAAAATGTGCACAACCTTCACCCATTCACAACTTGACAAGTGGCACTTGGCCATTGGATGTTGAATGATCCCACATTGCTCAATTTCACTCTCTCTTCCAATTTGGAAATCTATAAATGAGAGACTCTTCCTCTCATTCTTCATCCACAATTTGAGCAAAGTTACTCTCTTCACATTGAGAGATAATTTTGTCTACTTCATAGCAAGTGTTCATCATTTTTTATGGTTTCATAGCTAGGTTATACCAAAATCTCATCAAGGAGCTACAACCATCACCAAATCATCATCAAGCTTACAAAGGAGATGGGAAAGGGCCAATTTCTACACACAATTGGCACCAATTCCCCCATGGGATCAAGAGTTTGATTTGCATTGAATAAGATTTAATGTCTTTTGTTCATATTTGTTTGTGTTCTTCATCTTATTTCTTACTCTTTTCAATTTAAATGAATTTCATGGGGAATCTTGATTCTCACTTGCATATTGATCTACAATTGTGGTTGTTTGCTATGTTTTTGTAGGTATAAGGATTGGGGTTCACAGGGGGTTTGCCTTGATCAAACCCCTTTTAGGTAATTAAACCAAATGATGAAATAAGATAATGAAGCATGAACATGAAATAATGCAATTAGAACCTTGCCATGATGATGGACCTTGAATTTCTGCAACAATTGATGAAGAATCTTGCTCTTGAATGCCTTAGAAATGATCTTGGAAGCTATCTTGATGACCTTGTGAAGACTTGAAATGCTTAACTCTTAAGTGATTGGCTTGGTGACATGAAGGTATGATGAAATAGTGATTTTAGAGCTTGTTTATATAAGAAATCCACTAAAATAACCATTAATTTGATCTGCAAGGCCGACACTGAAGAAATGTAAACTTAAAACCCATATTTTCCCGCTCAAACCTCAAAAATGTCTCAAATGGGACTCATTCACCCAAGGTGGCAAATGGGTTCCACAGGGGCTATTTTGCCAACTGGGATGTCAAGGAGTGAAGAAATCAGGTTTATATGTTGATTTTATCGGGTTTTTAATTAAAATATGCCTTGGGATACACAATATGGGGTCATAGGGTCCTATTAATGATGATATAAAGGTCCTAAATGCAATAGGGCCCAAAATACAATGTGAAAGTGTAAATAAATACACTTTATAACTCTAAATTAAGGAGAAATTGGGTCTATTTATCTTAGAAGGGCCCTAAATCCCATGTGAATGTGTAAAAAATATTATAACACTAGATTAGGTCCACCTGATTTACAAGGCTCCCAAATTTAATGTGAAGATGTAAATAAATACATTTTACAACATTAAATTATGGTAGAGTTAAGTTAATTTAGCTTAAAACGGGCCCAAGACCTAATGTGGATGTGTAGAACACCTCACAACACTAGATCAAGGCGACATTAAGTCCAATTTGTCATTAATTATTCCCATATCAAGAAAGGTACACATTTTTTGACACTACAATAAGAAAATATATAATTCAATTATGTATTAAAGAGGAATGTAGATATCTAAGAATTGGTAGATATTTAAGTGACATCTAATATCTAGACTAGATATGTAGTGTAAATTGGATATTTCATTCCTACAAATATACAAATATATGATTTTGTTAAAAGGGTCATTTCAGCTTATAGAGGTTGTATATTTAATCTAGAGAAGATTTCCCATCTTTAAATACCTTCCTTGTGGCTAACATCCTCACTTTATCCCTATAGGTATGGTTGATTATTAATTTAAAAAAATATTATTCTTTTATTTATATCTTAGGTTTGGGGTTTCGACTCATGGGAATTAATAGATATGCAATATCAAAGTATGTGATTTTTTAATGAGTATTCAATATTAGATGAAAAATAGATAGATATTGTTGGTTTGTTTTTATGTTTTAAGCTCCAACTAATTCCTAAAATAATTTAAAATTAATAGCCTATTCTTATGATCAATTATTCTAAGGGGTTGGCCAATGAACAAGAGAATCGCTTAACAATTTTCTCCTCTACACTTTAGGCTCTGTAGAATCTAGGAGGGTAGTTCTATGCAATATCAACTACATTTATACACAATTTTTAAAGGTTATTTCTTTAAACAAATATGTTCTCTTCTTCTGACCAATATTTACAAATAAACACATATGAAGGGCTAAATTATTGGAGTATTATGCATTCTAAATCTTTAAAAAAATGAATAATATTTTCAAATAGATATTGCTTGAAAGGGAAACTTTGTATTTAGATTTGATGACCATGAAAAACATAACCAAAACCTTTTCTCATACTGGTGCCTTAGACCTAGGCAACATAGGCAAAGGAAATGCAATTGAAAATTTATACAATAGTATCCAGTCTAACCCTGTTTAACCTTAGTAGCAATGCCTTATAATGTCATCTCTTTAGAATTATGCAATCAACTCTACTTAAAAATCCTTGCACGTATGTGCAACATTCAACATATCTCACAAAGAAAATTAATTCACTCCTTGATTAAACGCCATGAAAGAAACATTCAATAATAAAAAACTTAATAAGATGAATAGAAAATGATCCTTGATCAATTTATATTCATAAGTATCAAAGAAATATACAATTAGGATACAACTGACTACAAAATTGTCATTGTATATTGACATTTTGAGCTAGTACTATTGTATACACCTAAAATTGGTCTGGAGAATCCAATTAATTAAATATGATTTATTTGATTAATTATCCTAAATTCTTCTACTATTAAATAAATAGAAATATTTATTTATATAGTTCACATTTAAATTCTTATTAAAATTCTTCTAATTCTTCTATTATTTCATATTAATTAAATAAACAAAAATAAATACTTTCTTTAATTTAGTTATCAATTCCTCTATTTTATTCTATCACATCATTTAAATAAATTAAACAAAGGTTAAATACTTTATTGTTTAATTATCATATTCTTCTATTTTTAATTTAATAAACAACTTCTATAGTTTGTTTTATTAAATTATTTATTCCCCTCTTTGCTAATTTAAATAAATCAAGAATATTTAAATTAAAGCATAAAGAATATTCCTCTATTTCCTCAACTACCAAATTAGATATCATATGTCTAATTTATGTCAAAATTATGTCTAATTTAATTGATTCAATCTTCACGGGAAGATTTAGAGACAAATTGGAGACAAATTGGAAATCAATCTCTCAATCCTCTTCCATCAATCCTTCCTATCTTCTTACCTAGTGTTTTCATGGGTAGGGACAATTCCCAAAATCTTCTCAATCTCCTTCGTCTCTCACCATTCAATTCTCTAAATTGAATCCAAGCCTCTGTTTTTTGCCCCTGTGCAAAGGTGCTATCGGGAAATCTATAAATACAACTTCATTCAACAAGAAAAGGATCCAGAATATCCAAGTTTATGCAATCTTACTCTGCAGGAAAGCAATCAAGCATCAAGAATTTTAGCAATAGCAATAGCAAAAGATTTCATATCACGGCTGCACACTGTAGCTTCATTCATCAATTTTCATGTCAATTCATATTATGGTAGTTTCTTTTATCATTTAAATATTATCATATAGCATCACATCATTGCATTCAACATCATTCCATTCTTTAGATTGTCATTTTAATAGTCATGGTGTTTTACTAAATCTAAGAGCACTGTAGCTTAATAAATCTTTAAAGATAGGAAACAATGAGACACTTTTAGTAGATTCTTGCTTTAGATTAGTTTATTCATTAAATCTTTGATACAATGTTACATCCATTCACATCAACATGGCCATTTTGTCAATGGGGACTCGACTTGTTAGGGAAGATAAATCCATCTTCATCCAATGGACACAAGTTCATAATCACAACAACATAATACTTTACAAAATGGATAGAAGCAGTTCCTCTTACAACTATCACTGGAAAACAAATATCATCATTCATATTGAACTACATAATTTGTCGGTATGGTATATCTCAATCTATTATCACTGATAATGGATGACCATTCAAAAATAAGGATGTCTACGAATTATGTGAGAAATTTCATATCCAACATTGTTTCTCAACACTGTACTATCATTAAGGGAAATGGCCAAGCTGAGGCCTCTAACAAAACAATTTTGAAAGTACTCAAGAAAACAATTAATGATGTTGGACGTGATTGGCATGTTCAGCTTAATCCTACACTATGGGCCTACAGAACTAGCATCAGAACACCGACAAGAGCTACACCATATGCCTTGGTATATGGATCAAAGGCCATACTACCCATTGAAGTAGAGATTCCATCACTCAGTGTGTCACTAAAATGAATCATTTCATATGAGGATTATAGAGTATCTAGACTTCAAGAACTAGAACTATTGGATGAACACCATCAACAAGCTGTCAATCATCTTATGGTATACCAACAGAGAATATCAAGGAGCTACAATCATAGGGTAAAACCTAGAGTCTTTCCGGTTGGCGATTTAGTCCTAAAAGAGAACCCTAGAAATCAGCAGGACAGAGAAAAGAAAGGGAAGTTTGAACCTAACTGGCTTGGTCCCTTTGTCATCATATCATTGTATGGATCAAAATCCTATCAACTATCAACATCAGAAGGGGATTTTTTTGATGAACCTATCAACAATATCCATCTCAGAAAATTCTATACCTAAATCACCCAGTGCACGGATGACAATCCTAAAAATGATTGCCTTGATGAAAACCTGGTGAACAAGCATCTTGGTAACGGAAAAATATAAAAAATAAAAATACAAATACAAATACAAAAAATACAAAAATACAAAAAAAATAAGAAAAATAAGAAAAAAGAAGAGAAAAGAGAAAATACAAAACAAAAGTGCATTTAAAATATATGGTTAAAACCTGGAAACAGGAGCTATGTGTGATTTTATACCAGCTTTTCCATCTATTTTGATACATATCATGGTCGTAAATCTCATCATCATTTTACATCCATTATCATTTCATTATGGTCATGTCTCACTCTAGCTTGGGGGCACCATCTGAATCTCACTGGGGGCAATAAAAACATCAACTTAGCAAAAAGGGGACAAACAATAGTATGACAAAGAAAACAAAAACAATGATCAAATATAGCGCAACATGGAACATCAATCACCATCGGAAATGCATCAAACATCTCTATCATATCAGAAAATCCAAAAACAAGTCAAAAAGGTCAGTCAAAAAAAGTCAAAAAAAACAAAAGCATGAGTCTGTGTCAGTCAAACTACATGATCTCTGCATGTATAATGTAGGCAAGGCTAAATATTTGATCAACCCCTGAGGCCCCTAGGATAGGTCTTTAGGTTAGTTTTGATTTCAAAAATTGGAAAATCACAAAAACATCACAAAATCAGGATGGATGATCTAATCTGAATAATGATTAAAACACTCTAAGTGAAAGGTGGATAAGTTGTTTTTTTTAATTAATTGCTATCATTTCTTTGGAGTAACTCAATGATGTAATAAACTAGATAAACAAGGAAGAAGAATGGTATTTTTATTATCTGCTGTCTGTGCATTAATCATATAACTTTGTGAATTGTCGGGGGATGTACTCTACAAATGTATCACCAATGACATTCAGAATTCACACACTAAAATGATTAATCTCTTTCTGTTTACATCAGAAATGCTCAGGTCATCTCAGTTCCATTGTACCTAGATGCTTGTGTTCATTTGCAATATCAAAAATTATGAAAGTAGTACTCAGGTCGTCATTGGTCTAACATATACCATTAACGCTTGTACTCACTTTCAACATTTTAAAAAGCTCTATGATGATACCAAGCAAAAAAATATTGTTAATATGTCAATAGTCTGCACATAGTTGCATGATAAAATTAGACTGCATTCATAAAATTCTACATCTGTAGAGTGTTTGTTACACAAAGGATTCAAATTGGTGATTATCTTTTCTAGAAATATGATTGAGTATACTTGACATAAACAAAAATTCATCAAAAAACATATAGGTGCGTCATCTTTTCATTTACATACATCAAAGCATTGGCATTTATCATTTCATCATTCATACATGTAACATCAAATTAGACTGCATTCATCATATCATGTTTTCCACATCATATAAACATTCTAAAAATAAATCATATCATTGCATTCATCTCATAAATATGTCATTCATTCACATTCTATTATTGTCATACATTTATCACCAGCATGTTCATTACACCATATCATTTATTACATTATTATCATATGCATTTGATCAATTTCAACCCATACATCATTGTCATCCATGAATTACGTCACAAAATTTATATTTTGTTAAAAACCATCCATATATATATCATCATACATTTAGAACATCCTACATCCATACATCCATACATCATACATTTAGAACATCCTACATCCATACATCATATATTCATACATAAGCATTTAAATTAGAACACATACATCATAAACGTATTATTCTCATATAGACTGCATTTATAATATCATAATTAGAATCATCACATGGCATACAATAAATGCATTCATCATAGAATCATCACATATAGGACATCCATCATAGAATCAAAATAAAAACATCATAGACCGATAGAAATCAACTGCATATCATATAAATCATATAAAACATCAATGTCAAGTATACAATGAAGTTTGAAATAGAAGAGATACATCATCAAAACTGGCCGACTCGAAGTGTACATGATGTCTCAAAAAGTATATACAGTATCATAAGCAACATCTAGGATTTGCTACTACCAGAAGGTGCAAGCATCATAGGACTAGTACCTCCACCACCACAGGATGGACTGGGATCTCCAGGATCTCTCCGTGGAGGTTGCATCACACCCTCGCTAACTATCCGAGTATGTGTCCTACCAGATCTAGAAGGGGCATAGCTCACTCTACGCTCAACAGGAACTGCATCATTATAATGGCCCCTATAGAGCTCTGCCTCTCGGCAGACACGGAGAACCTCCCTCATATAATCAGCAACAGATGTACCATCGGCTATCCACTGTAAGGTCTCAATAGTCCCATGTGCCCGCTTGGCGATCTGCCTAACACTATCTCTCTCCACTGTCATCGTGGCAACCTATGAACAACTACCAACTATCCCTGAACCTATGCTAAAGCCTGTACATGAGCTTGTGCTTGGCTTTGTAACTGTGTCTGTGTCTGCACAAGTAAACCCCGTGCTTAAACAAGTTGACCCTATAGAGTCTATATCTGCACTTGCAAGCTAGCAATCTGTGGCTGCTAACCTGAAGAAGGTATCTCCACTACTCACCTCTTACGAGGCCTACTAGAAGATGGACCTACACTACCTTCCCCAACCCCTCTGTCACTGCCATCACCATCATCTCCATCATCACTATTACTCTCCTCACTGCTACTCCCATCACTACCACTCGTCTCACTATCCTCCCCGCTATCCTCCTCACCCTCAACAGCTACAGCTAGATCCAATGCAACATCCTCCTCGACAGGTAATGGCGTTGGATCATCCGGAATGGTAATCTGAGGACATGGATGTAATGCCAAAAACTGGGCATACTCTGCAGTCACTGGTGCCTCTGCAATATCTCGATGCATATCCCAAGCTGATAGTTGTAGAGCATGGTATCTTTCCACTGAGGTATCATATGATAGGAACGACCCCCAATCTGTTGTATCACTTCACCGTCAGGCATAATTTGTAACCCCCTGAGGCATGCAATGAACAATACCATACTGTCTGTAGACCCATTGTAGTAAAAATCTCTCTAATACAAAGTGGGTCTACTAATAAAATACATAGAATCACACAAATAATCAAGCACTACATCATCCTCCTCCCACTACTCGCAATCCAGATATGGGTGCCATGTGGTAGCCTCTAAGTCATCCAATACATGCCTCCAATGCTCCAACTTACCCATCCTAGATTGGGTAAGTCGACCTCTATATCGGAAAACATAAGGCCTGCTAGCCGGTCTATCTCGTACTGGCAGTGGTCGTGTGATGGCAAAATGCTCCCACGCCCAAACCTAAAGCAAAGTAACACCTGTTAATAGGCTGTGTCCTCCCAAGTATACAACTAAATGTAAATCATGATAAAGATGTGCCAGCATACACATCCCCCAAGCATATCTAGTCCCATGCACGACCATGCTCTCAAGTATATGGCCCCAACCAAAAAAGAATCCCTTTGACCTGTGATCAAGACAAAGGAAACCTCCAATGAATCCAACAAGCACTGCTGGTAAAGTAGCGTAAGAATCAGCCATCGTACACCACCGAACACACAATCCTGCAATATGATTATCTTGAAAAACTCTACAGAGAGCATCTCTCCCACCAGCCTCATGTGAATCATATGCTACAATCTCCCCAACAAATGGTATTTGTAATATCCGCCACACATCCTCTGGAGTGAGTGTCATCTCGCCAGTAGGTAAGTGGAAGGTATTATGGTCACTGTGTCACCGCTCAGCTAATGTTGTGAGGAGACCCTGATTAATCCTAATATGGGGCATGTCAAGTGTTGGTGTTTTTTCATGTAAACCAGGTTTATCTCCTATTCTACCTATGGAATTTCCAATTCCAATCAAGGGCAGCTTGGAGGACCTGGACCAACTGACGAGGATTTTAATAGTAACCTCCTACACTTCGAGCTCTGCAAGACCTAGGAGGGTGGTCCCTATAACATATTCATGATCTCTACACCAAACTCATAAACATGTTATTAAAATTTCACAAATAATCTCATCTGCTAGCTCAACAAAATGGGATAAGACTGAAATGAAATGGTTGTTCATCAGTAGTATCAACCACTTGGAGCATGAGATGGTTATAATATCATTTCGTAACTTATGATAGTCATTTTAATTGCAAGTTGGTGGCAAGCCCTAAGTGAAGACATACAGAAACAAGATTTCATAAATTCATGCAATTTAGATCAGTGCCATATACCACTGGAGAGTCAAGTTTACAAACATTCAAAAAGCAACAACAGATTCAAACACATAACACATATGATCCCTGGCAATATTGCATTACAATATTGTCAATCCCTATCCCAGCCCAATACTTCTTACCAAATCCTTTTACAAACATACCCATCTATGATTCCATCCAAGCATTTAATTAATTCTTTGAATTAAAGCCAAAACAAAAACATACTCATCACAACAATGAGATGAACATCATAATCCTTGATCATTTTATTAAAAATTATGATATGTCTGTATACAAGAGAGACAAGAGCTCGAGATATATCATCGTAACTCAAATGCTAGTACTGTTATGAACCTTGGAATTTCATAAACGTAAAACCCATTACAAGTGAACCCCAAACCTAAATTTCCTTAACATTCAGAAAACGAAATTCTTACAATATGTTCTACAACTAGACCTAGACTCAACCTTCAAAATTTTCAGCTTGCCAACCCCTACTTCTGGCCTTGAAATCCTTCTTATAGAAATGAAGGAGCAAACAAGCATCAGGCCAGAAGTTACACATGTCATTAATCAATAGGACCGCTATGAGCCCACTCAAAACCATGATGAAAATCACCAAATCCCGAAGCATCTTCCCATTGATTATATCCATTACACAATAGCTGCTACGTTTGTTACATCTCAAAATTTGTGCCCAAAGCCATCATGGAATCCCAACCATAATTAGTTACATTGTAACTGTTGAGCTGTAAGTTGCCGGCTGAAAAATCGTTTCCTTCCTCATCAGTTAGGTACTTGTCTACCCAAATTTGATACTCTTCATCCATGGGCCAATTAAAATTCACCACCTCAATCACCCTAGTATTGTAAGGTGTGAATTTCACTGCAACTTGGTTGGCTTCTCTTTCAAATGACTCTAGAAACATGCTAGTAGTAATTATTTTATCCACGCTGCTTACTAATAAGTCATGATCTGAGTCATCACAAATCAATTTGATTTGTGCAGTGATAACTTCTTCTGCCCTTTCTTGCCACTGTTGAAGTGCCTTGATGTTTCCTTATGCATCCAATATATCAGGCAAAAAGGTATCACTCCAATCATTAAAACCTTTTACTAATTCTCCAATTTTCTTACTCAAGTCATCAAGTAGTACCTGGAATCCCTTCAATGATTTCACAAAACCTTGAGTAGGTTTTAATAATTGAGGACTATTATTTGCATCAAACTTGGAAGCCCTAAACATAATGTCCAAGTCAATGGCACGAGGGACCCACTTCTCAACCAAGGGTAAGACAACATCCTGATCCCTGTTAATATTTTGTAAACCAGTCAAAAATAAAGAATATAAAGAATGAACAGATGGCAGCCTAGAATCAACCTTCTCATTCAAATTCCTCAACACGGTGTCCACCACCTCATTGTGTTTGGCCATGGCATCATTCTCGCTAGTTTTTAGGGCAGCCTATAACTCTGTGATCTTACTCATCATCTACTTTTTGGTGGGGTCCACGGAGTATTCCATTTCCTCTTCAACCGGCTTTGGCACATGACTAGGATCTAATGTCTGAATTGGGGATCCAGGGATATAAATGATTGGGATAGTAGGGGGTAATTACCCTGAAGTAGTAGTTATTTCTCTGACAACAGGAGCATTGGAAGATTCTCCTACCTTCCCATACTTTAACCTATCTACTTTAGACTATAGCTCAACATTTCTTTGTTGCATTTTACTGTATTCCTCGATTATTGCATTATATTTTTCCATCAAACTCCTCCTTTCAGCCTCTTCCCTTTCTATTGTCCTCTGGGCCAATTTGGCCACATTCAGTGTTAGGCTTGTGGCTTCTATTACTGAGGTTTCAGAAGCTCTTTTGATAATGAGCCCACATCTTAGATTTGGGCTAATATCTGCCACATTTGATTTTCTGCCCTAAGGTGTCAGTGCCCATATGGCTAATGTCTCATATTCTTCGCTAAAAGCAAAATCCTGCAAGGCTGCCTTGACCTCTTCTTCACTGCTCTGCATAGGATTCTTGGATTGCATAATAGCATTGAATGCCACAGCATCAGTTATGTCCCATTCAGGGAGGAGTAATACACCCGCTTGGGTCACCAGTTTCCTTCCTTCCTCAGGAGTGATGTTTTTGAATTGCTCCATCAATTCAGCCTTCACTTCATCATCATTCTCCTGGTCTGACCTATCAGGTCTTGACTCCCTCCTGCTCTTGCATATGTCCTGATACTCTTCAAATTTCAATCTCCAAATCAATTGCAAGAATACAGGAGTTTTTACAGAAGCATCATCATCTAGGAATGCCTTGCAGGCCTCCATCCTAGCATCCTACACATACTGCCCCTTTATATCCATATCAATGAGCACCAATTGTGCTGATCTAGGAGGAGAGGGGATACCAACCTGCATTTCTTGGTCAGTTATGACAATTTCATCCATTAGAACCTCTTGTGGTTCTTCAATCTTTCGACTCTTAGGGCCTGGCTCTAATGATAGCTCCACAGGATCATCTCTCGGTGGGGAATCCAAATCCATAATCTTTATCCCTCCAGGCTTCTGACCCCATGACTCGGAAGTGATGATGTTCTCATTATTTGTTTTCCCTTTTTATTTCCTACCTCTTCATCACTGCTATTATTCTTCCTCCTCCTGTACAGAGGTCTATCCACTGATGGCTAATGAGTCAGCCTTGTTTCCTCAGGCCTCACCTCTGGCTCCTGAATTCCCAAGTCTAATCCTAAATTGGCCTTCTTAGCCCTTAGGATATTCATGATTTCTTTAAAATTACTCATCAAAAAATCAATTTTTTTATGAAATGGAGTAAACTCCGTTAGTGGATCATATCTTGGATCCAGTTTATGTACCATAGCCAACATCTTCTCATATGCAATCCACTTTTCCTTATTCAATTCTTGCTGGTTCAAATCAAATTCATTTCTTATTAAATCCTCAGGGAAGTTGAAAGCATGAATGAATTTACCACCCTTAATCTTTTGCCTAAACAAGGCAAAGAATCGCTCAAGATCATGTTATCTTCTAGATCCATTCTTCAAATGGTATTCATCAAAATAACGGTCAAAATGAACCCATCCTCCCTTTGTGAAAACAAAGTCAGAGACAACTGTATAATTAGGGAACAAAGTCCCTTTTCCCCTTCCTGTCAAATTTTCTTCATGAATGTAACCTAATTGCCACATCACCTCTGCAAATCCCATCTGTGATGGTACATTATAAGGGAGAATATGAGGAGCTCCCTGGAAACCATAAACCCTCAAAATAGTACTCACAGGGTAAAGAATAATGTCACCCCAATTGTGGCATACCTTCAAATTAGGTTTCCTTATTTTGGGTTGGAGGAAATCATGCAAATCCTCATAAATTATTGGCACATTTACCACCAATTTAGCTCTAAGCCTAGAGGCAAAGCAGTTATCAAACTGCACAAAACTAGCACCTCCCTTGTTACCAGACATGTCTACATTCCAAGCCTGTACTAGTAATTTCTCTCCATTTACCTCTCGCTTTAACTCCATTTTCTCCAAAAAGAAATCAACATTCTCATACAAAAACATGTGCATTAACAAGGAATACCAAAAGAAAGGAGTACCAGAATCTCCATTGTGCAACTTCAACAAACCCTCATGTATCCTTTCAGCAAGGAATGAAGCATAGTCATAAATCACAAAAAAATTAGGGTGTTGAATTTGAGCTCCCATGAACATATAAGCGATGGGAATCACAGTGTTAGGGTTGAAACCAATAATTTGGCAAAGTGAATAAAACGTTGCAAAGAAATGATTAGCAAAACAACTTAGCCTGAAAGGCTCCCGGTCAGTTGGGCTGATGTGAATTGTTGAACTGCTCACCCTGGCCAGGTGAGGGGGAAGCAACCTTGACCTAAAAAGAGGTTGAGATCTGGCATATTCTTGCTTCATCTCCTCAAAGTCAATTCGAACCAAAAATGAGCTATACTCACTCAAATCAAAGACCTTACGAATTGTATCTGCATTCACACTCAATAGAACGCCACCATCATTATCTCTGATAATCTGTGTGACAGGGTCATATCGCGCAACAACTGCCCTAAGTAGGTCAACATCTAGGAACACATTTGGTACCACAAGTTTTCCCATATCATATCTCCAACTGTTTGAAAAAGGGTGAGACACATTGCATTACCCATACCATCTTTTGAACAACTCCAAACCCGTCACAGGTACTCTGGCATCTACAATATTGTAGTTCTTACATCTCAATCCCTCACCTAGGGCTATCCCATTCATCAAGATCAAACCTTTCTTCCTGTCGTTTGTTGACAAAGGGAATTGGTCCAGGAAATCATCATAGAGATTCCTATGTATGTAATCAATACAGCCAGAATACTGCTTTGGTGGTGCCATTTTAACAACTAGGGCTTCCTCAAAAACAAATTCGTAGACAAACTAAGGTTACCCAGAACGGAATTACAGTAGAACCTTATAATTTTTCACAATCCAGAAGAAACAGTAACCCTAGAATTGTAATCAAGAAAATCACCAATAACACAATGCAACCCTCTTCTTGAATCATGTTCAAATAGAGATAGTGGCAAGAAAATCAACTTACGGAATTCACGCCACACAAAAAAACAAACTCGTGCTGAAACCGCTTTGAAAAATTCTATCTCTGGCTCTAGATCACTTCGCAAACACTTGAATGTCTTTATGGAAATGTGATTATGAACTTAAATACTCAGAAATGATGAAAACAGCCAAATAGATGTCTCGTCTGCCATTAAAGCTTACTTGTGTGCCGCGCCAACGGCTTCAATTACATTTGATGCAAGTTTAAAATCTCACCGTTGATCTCATCTTTCTATCAGGCCATCAAATGATTGTCTTTAAAAAAGTTGACAACACTTCCATGTCATCATCAAGGGCCCACCATAAAACACAGCCTCAAAAAGTACACGTGGCACTTGCCCACGATATCACGATCACTAAACCCCTCTTGGTTTAGGATCACGTGATAGCCGACAACCGTTGATCTCCACCATCTACGATCTCAATGATCAAAACAGGAGGTAGCACCAATGCATATCTGTAGAGTAGCTTTTCCATCAAGATTAAGACATCGTCGTTGATTACAAGCACATGCATTTCTCATGTGGTTAAGTAACCTGCTTAATAACGCCCTAAAGTTCAATGCATAAATTTATCACTTTATTTACTTCCTTCAGCACCGACAACTTAAGACACATGGTGTCCGCCCGTGATATCGCTATTGCCCAAAAGCCAGCAGTGACGTCATCATGGGATGGCGAGCAACGGTGAGGATCAACCTCAAGAAGATCGACGGACGATAAAATAACCCCTGCAAATCATTAAGATACTTAGGAAAAATTAAGGGGAAAGGGACACCGCCTAGGGCAACGACAGTTGATGACTCAAGGTTGTTTTTAAAAGACAAGGCGTAGACTGGTCTAGACTTCGGTAAATAAAAGGGTTGGGCAAAAAATTTCATTTTATATTAAAAGGGGCCATGCCTAGACGATCACATAGGACATAAGTTGTTCTTAAAAGACCCTCTCCAAAAAGTAACGACAAAATAGACCCAACCCAACAATAGAATATAAGGTCCCATGGAAGCAAGGCATAAATCCATTCTTAGGTACCCTTAGAAAAACAAGACAAACCAAAAATAACGGAAGACCAAGGACTTTTAAAAAATAGGCTCCATCATCAAGGAGAGAGGAAAGACCACATCAAGAGATAATTTGAATCTCATTAGGTGTCAACTACGGAATCAAATCGAAAGTCCAATGAAATCTCTCTCGCATCTGGAGGTTATCCAGAGGATCCTATCATCATAAAAGGTTTAGAAATCAGTGCACTATGTCAAAAATCACAGGTCATTCTACTATCCAATCCAATCAACTTTTGGTATGAATTTTTGATCAAAATTCATGAACAAACATCATCTAACCTCACCTATTATGAGGTTCATCACAAATGAAATCATACCTCACCTATCATGAGGTTCATCACAAATGGAATCATACCTCACCTATCATGAGGATCATCACAAATGAGATTATTTATCACCTATCATGAGAATAAATCTTATCTATCATCATAATCAATCATCGGGGTATTTGCATTATCAAATCATACCAAACCAAAGAATGGACATGATTGAACTCGACAAAATCAAGTTTAAATGTGTCAATTTTGCAAATCTGACTTGGATGTGCTAAAACAAGCATCCAAAGCACTAAAAAATCAAAAGCGCCATTTCAGCATTTGGATGCCATAAAATAGACATCCTAAGCACTGAAAAACTAGAGGCGCTATTTCAGCACTTGGATGTGCTAAAACAAGAAACCAAGGTGCTAAAGTACCCGAAGCGCTATTTAATCATACAGATGTGCTATAATAGTCTATCAAAGTGCCACTTTACTCAGGGCGCTATTTCAGAAGGTCAAAGTGCTGAAATATAATCTCAAAGTGCTAAAACCTTCCAAGCGCTATTATCAACCATCAAAGTGCTAATCTATCCTATCGACGCACTAATTTTTCAAAGTGCTAAACTATCCTACGGAAGCGCTAAAGCAATTAACGAAAGCGCTAATTCCTAGGAGTGCTACACCGGAGTGCAAAGTGCTAAAGCATGAACTTGAGGCGCTAAAACTGTAAAAAACTTAAAAAGCAAAAAATGGCATGAAAATCAAAATGCACAAATTACGAGGAGGATTACAGGTACGTACTGAAGGTCTGTAGGTGGCCGAGCATTGGTGATGTCACACATGCTCGAAACAATGGCTATGGTAAGGGATCAACATCTTGCTCCAAGTGGCTCAAAAGTCTCTCTCACAAAGATTTGAAAAGTCAAAAAGCACAAATGAGTGTGAAAAGGACATTTTTGACCTTACATAAGTTTTTCAAAAGGGATTTTTGATGGGATTTTTATTATTTTAATTAATTTTATTTGGGGAAATTAATTAAAATTCATCCATGGGCCAAACTTTCTTCATCAATATCGGGAGATAAATTATTTCTTCATCGATTCTTCATCGGATCATCATTAAATCATTGAAAAATCATCAGAAAATTATAAAATTCCGAAAATCCAAAAAAATCATAAAATCATTAATTTATCTCCCGAGGGGGCATATTATCATCAATTATCTAAAAATCAATATCTGGGGCATGTCTGGGGCACATTGAAACAATTTCGTTAATACTGGCAGTAGCAGCAAAATTTTCTTTGAAACAATGCGTAAACACATCACTTCAAAGAGGGGTAAAATGTATACACCTAAAATTGGTCTGGAAAATCCGATTAATTAAATACGATTTATTTGATTAATTATCCTAAATTCCTCTACTATTAAATAAATAGAAATATTTATTTATATAGTTCACATTTAAATTCTTATTTAAATTCTTTTAATTCTTCTATTATTTCATCTTTAATTAAATAAACAAAAATAAATACTTTCTTTAATTTAATTATCAATTCCTCTATTTTATTCTATCACATCATTTAAATAAATTAAACAAAGGTTAAATACTTTATTGTTTAATTATCATATTCTTCTATTTTTAATTTAATAAACAACTTCTATAGTTTGTTTTATTAAACTATTTATTCCCCTCTTTGCTAATTTAAATAAATCAAAAATATTTAAATTAAAGCATAAAGAATATTCCTCTATTTCCTCAACTACCAAATTAGATATCATATGTCTAATTTATGTCAAAATTATGTCTAATTTAATTGATTCAATCTTCACGGGAAGATTTGGAGACAAATTGGAGACAAATTGGAAATCAATTTCTCAATCCTCTTCCATCAATCCTTCCTATTTTCTTGCCTGGTGTTTTCATGGGTAGGGACAATTCCCAAAATCTCCTCAATCTCCTCCATCTCTCACCATTCAATTCTCCAAATTGAATCCAAGCATCTGTTTGCTGCCCCTGTGCAAAGTTGTTGCTGGGAAATCTTTAAATACAACTTCATTCAATAGGAAAAGGATCTAGAATATCCAATATTATGCAATCTTACTCTAGAGGAAATCAATCAAGCATCAAGCATTTTAGCAATAGCAATAGCAATAGATTTCATATCACAACTGCACACTATAGCTTCATTCATCAGTTTTCATGTCAATTCATATTACAGTAGTTTATTTTATCATTTAAATATTATCATATAGCATCACATCATTGCATTCAACATCATTCCATTCTTTAGATTGTCATTTTAACAGTCATAGTGTTTTACTAAATCTGAGAGCATTGTAGCTTAATAAATCTTTAAAGATAAGAAACAATGAGACGCTTTCAGTAGATTCTTGCTTTAGATTAGTTTATTCATTAAATCTTTGATACAATGTTTCATTAAGAAGTGTTTACTTATTGTTTACTTATTCACACTTACAACTATTATATAAAATTAAAAGTTAGATTGACTTCATTTCCTATCAAAACCTAGACTAGACATGTACAAACCCATATTCAAAATGCTATGCTTACAAAAATATTTAAGATCTTGGCAAAATGGCCTTGATTTCCCTTTTATAAAAACAAGGGAGCAAACAAGCTTCAGGCCATGGACAAATGCCACATTTTCATTTGACAATCTTGTCCCTTAAGGATCAAGAAAATAAGTTACAACTGTCCCATAGGGAGAAATAAATTCTATACTACAAGACAAACTAGTTGCATATGTCATTGAAGAAGATTCTTGTTGATCCCAAAATGATGAAAGAGGAAAGGTGGAAGTATAAGTACTTTTTTATGCTTTTTCATCATCTTTTATAACCTCAAAAAATTATGAGGAAGAAGATGACGAGGCCACATAGGACAAAATAGGCTCCACCCTTGCAAAAAGACAAGAAGAAAATAGGAAATACTTATTCAATACATATCTTACATCTATGATTTCTCTTGTTTCCCTTGCATAAATGTCCAGATTTTTCTCCAATTTAAACAAATCATCAATTGACTTATTCAAAAGAGCCAACTCTAGTTTTCCATCCTTATAGATATATGATGACAATGAGGGAATTATCCCTAAATTTTTTTTCCCTCCATACATCTAAAGACTTGATTGTACTTCAGTTATCCATGATTTTAGGCATAATCCCCTGTTCCATGCTTTCAAACATCTTTAATTTTGATGTGAACTAAATGTCAAGCTTTGTTTGAAAAGAAGAAACCTCCCCCATTAATTCTATCTTCTCACTTATTTACACTAAATTCTTGGGGGTTCTTCCATCAAAAGATGTCATCTTAATCATTTCCTTTATTGAGGTGGCCCTCAAGATCTAGCTACTCAGCACATCTTGGAAGTTATTCTGAATTTTCCTATGCTTAGTATATGCTTTATGAAGTCCATCAAACACACTCCAAGATCCCTCAACCTTATGCAAAACACATGATAGCCTATGACCTAATAGGTCATCAATAATATCAGTGGTAATAGTTTTGGCCTCTTGTTTGGCCCTTTTTCATTCTCTTTTCTCTCCTTTAATTGATCCTTTAAATCTTTTATTGTGAGAGATAATGTCTCTCTTTCCTGAGATAAAAATTTAGCTTATGTGGATGTAGGAGGTGGTGGAGCTACAACTTAGGGTGGTGGAAGTTGAACCATCACCTTATTGTATTGGTCTTTCAACTTTACATGATTAGCATGTAATCTCTCATATTCTTCCTCCCGCCTCTTGGTTTTCTCAACACTAAACATGGCTATATGCACAACCAAAGTTTTTGCCTATGGTGTTGATGTATCGAATGTTCTCTTAATGATAACAAGGTGATCTCTTCAACCAATTCAACCACCCTTGGTTTATTTGTATCAGGGTCCATTGCCCATATAGCTACCTAGTCTACAAACTAGGATTTAATCTTGACCTAAAATATACCTGTTATGCTTGCTCATCTGAACTAAAGGCTCCTTCATCTTGATTCCTTATTGTATCTAGAGCAATAGCTGATGTAAGATACCACTTTGGTAGTAAGAGGATTCAACTTTCCTTTTCCATTCTCCTTCCTTCCTCTAGAGTGATCTTTGAGGCATCAAAGTCCAGTTCTTGAAGGACTTTCTTAGTGGTATCTTTATGTCTTGAAGGATCCAATCCCTCATTTTCTTGATTCAATATTTCATTGTATTCATTTTTCTTGTCCTTAATGATGAATTCATTGAACTCCTTGGAAGTTACAAAGGTATCACCATCCTTAAAAGTGGAGCAATTAAAAACTCTAACATCATCAAGGAGTGATTCTTCATCATAAAATTCAACAACAAGCTTATCATTAGGAACTTTTTCATCTCCTTGGTTTACTTGAGGGGAATGAAAGTGTTGGTCCACTTCTTCATCTCTTGGCATGTTCTCTACAAAATATTATTTCCTACTCTCCCCTTCTTCTAGATTTACTGATTAATGTTGCTTTCTTTTGAGTTAGAATTCTTTATAAACTAAGCATATAAGAATTTGATATGAGTGATATTTAGGGGCTCATCAAGTTCCTAACCATTGGAGTGGCCAATTGATAAGACATTGATCAATACTTGAAAATTATGACATAAGGACCTAGCCAATAGGTCTCATTTTTTTCTTTCATAGTCCTTATTAGCATTTCATTGATTCTCTTTAAGTACAAGATCATTGATCATAAATTATTCAACTACAAACCTTTTATTGTAGATTTTGCAAAAACAATTATTATAATCTTGTAAATTATTTAAGGCATTGAGGAACTATCCATCAAGTAACTCAAGCTCATGTAGTCATAAAATCCTATAATCCTCATCATCTTTGAGGTCACACATAGAGATATGTGATGATTTGGAAATTCAATCTCAAGTGGAAAGATTACTTTATAATAAAATACTAGGTAATATGTGATAACACTTGTAGGAGTGTAGATACTAGTGTGATAATCAAGGGACTATAGGATCATGATGGGCCAAACTATGCCTCTAAGTGGCAATGAAAATGCAAAAAAATAGAGTTAAGAAGCTTGACATAAAAATTTGAATAGGTTATTAACATAATTTAGAAAATATGTAGGAATTTAGTAATCATAGTAAGTTGAATATAGTTTGTATGACACTAGTTTTTTTTAGAAAAAAAGATAAATTTCTTTGGTGAAAAATTAAAATTTCAATGAAGCAATACTATAATTTTTGGAAAAAATGTCATTTTGGCCAACCTAAGTATGAGAAAAAAAATATGAATATCTCAATATAAGTAAAAAACACATGCCTAAATGTGACACATATTTTTTGTAATTTTTTTGCAAGTAAATAATTAGTTATGAATTTTTTAGTAAGACTTTTCAAAAATATTAAAAACTAATTTTCCAACCAAACGAACTTGGTCAAAAATATATTTAACTTGATTTTGTTTTTCCACCTATAGTTTCTAAAGCATAGAGTGTGACTCATCTTTTAGGTTTGAAAAATGTGAAGCCATTTGAAATTTATTGATGTTTTCAATCAACCTATCAATTAAGAATTCAGACATAGCGCATGTAGAAAATCAATAATAATTATCTATTAAATTCAAAATAAAGCATATCTTATATTGGTAGAATATTGACAATATCCTAAATAATTTTTTTTTGTTTCATCAAATTCAAATAAAAAAAAATCATTACCATGAAGGATGAAGTCTAAAAAACCAAAGGAAACCTCTAAAAACATTGGGGCAATAAACTTTTGAAGTTTGACACACCCAAGCTAGATCCCAAAGCATTCCTAAGGCAAAAAACAAATCTTCTAAAAATGTTGGGGTAGTCTAATCTTAGTGATTTGATGTTGGAGTCATTGGGTACTTGTTGGATGTTTTGGTTGTGTTACTAATATATTGTTGTCATTGATGTCAAAATTATTAGCATTTTAATCTACTTAAGGCTGTATATGTCGAGGAGATTGAGAAAATTTTAAGAAATATAGTACAGGCAGCCAGTGGAGCTGAGAAGGTCAAAATGTTGGAAATCTCTATGTGTTGAAGATTTGAAGGTGTGCTTCAAAGGGTTTGTTGTTGAACCTTTCTAGTATGTTGTCCAAAAGTTTCAGAGGTGCACATAAAGTTATGTGGAAGTTATGAATATCTGTGTGCCTATAATTATTCAGTTTTTGTAGATGGTGTTCTTGGTCAAAGCGGATGAAATTATGGTAATCTAATGTGTTGTGCATGTACCTATGACGTTCATGGATGAGTCTAGATTATACTCTATCCTTGCTATACCTCCGCAGTGATTGGAGTGTTCGTGATCGGAGATTTTTTCGATATGTGCCCAAGTGTTCATGTTCTTGGCCGACCTTGTGGTGTTAGCGTGTTGCGGATCCATGAGGATTAATATTTTATTGTTTAGCATGTTTGGATATGTTTTTTTGGGTCCTCACTATGTTGTGACCAACTTGTGTTGGTACGCATTGAAATTTATTCATGTATCAAGGTCGACAGCTATAATTTATTCTTTATTTGTGGTTGACTGAATAGTGGATGAAAATCCGTGTAGCGAATATATATACAATATTGTTTTCCTCATTTAGGATAAGTGCTCAAGTGTACAAGTGATGTACAAGTGTGAATAAAGGTTAGATCATTCAGAGCAGAGTGTGGAAGAGTTTGAAGAAGTTTTGTGTGCCTAATTGGAACTGTAATCAGGCTTTTGTAGAAGCTATTTTCTCAGTTCAAATTCATCAAATGGATTTAATCTGATTACTGTATGTAAGGTAGTGAGCCTTCCCTTTGAGCAGTGTGCTCTAGGCAGTGTGCCTGAATACAAGTGCATTCTCCTTTTATTCTTCATTATACTTCTAATAGGGTATAATCTTGTGGATTAACATCCACCGTGGTTTTTCCCCTAATAGGGTTTCCATGTATAAAATCTTTGTGTTCATGTGTCTTTGATGTGTTGTTCTTATGCTTGCACTGTTAATTATCAGATCTGTGATATAAGGATTGGTTAATATTGTATAAGTTTAATTTTGGTGACAACTGATTCACCCTCCCTCTCATTTGTCTATCCTTGTTTTGCCAACAATTAGTATCAGAGCTAGTTCCTTTGAAAGAATCTTAACAACTTGAGGTGATCCGAGATGACATAATTTAAGAAGGATAGTCCTAGATTCAATGGTACAAACTACTCTCTATGGAAAGTCGGGATGGAATGTCATTTGAGGTGCAGTGGTGAACCTTTCTAGTAGATGACGCAAATTGCATATAATATTCCTCGGAATGGTCCCTCCTCTGAAGATGGGATCAAGCAAGCATTAATTAATACCAGGTCAGTAGAAACACTAGTGAGTGCTTTGAAAGATTTGGAAATGACAAATGTGATGGGATTAAAGACTGCATACCAGATTTGGAAAAAATTGGAAACATTGTATGAAGGAGATGCACTAGTGAAAAATGCTAAGCTACAAAGTCTAAAAGGCAAATGGGAGAGCTTGAAGATGAGTGAAGATGAGAACATCTTTTCCTTCTTGCAAAAGATAAATGAATTGGTGATGGACATTAGATGTGCCCATGGAACTATGAATGATGATGAAATTATGGCTAAGATACTTAGATCTGTGCCCCCTTCCTACAAGACAAAATCTCATTCTATTGATGAACTCAGAATAGTGACAAATATTACAAAAGACATGTTGATTGGAAAACTTGTTGCATTTGAATTAAGTGAATTTGGTGAGTCTGCTTCTAAGACTAGATTTGCTTTCAAGGCCACTGTATCCAGGAAAAAGAGATATGATTCAGGAGAGAGTTCCCAAAGAACATTCAGATATGAAGATGAGATGAAGTGGATTGAAGATGAAGAAAGGGAATTGGAAGAACTGGAAGCATTGATTGTGAAAAGAGAATCAAGAGGTCATGGTAAGTACAAAGGAAAGTTACCTATTAAATGTTTTTCTTGCAGTAAGATAGGTCATTTTGCTTCTAGATGTCCTGAAAGAGTTTCAAAATATAAGCCTAAGAATACTAAATTTCAAAGAAAGTGCTATTATGTTGAAGAAGGTGTAATTGATGAAGAATCTACTAAAGAAATTGGAAATGAAGATGAATGGGTATTTATTGTTATCAAATAAAATGGTCAGGTGTCCACTGAATCTGCTAGTAATGTAAATTTTGAGAAAGCTCTTGCAGCCAAAGTTGAAAAGAAAGATGAGTGGGTAATTGATAGCGGATGCTCACATCATATGACTGGTGACAAAAGAAAATTTTGTAAGCTTGGAAAACTATGATGGTGGTGTTGTGAGGTTCGATGACAACACTTTTGGTGTGATTCGTGGCAGAGGCACTATTTCTTTTGGTGGTAAGCACAATACTGATGATGTTCTTTATGTAGAAGGCCTCAAACATAACTTGTTGAGTGTTGGAAAAATGGTAGACAAAGGATACAATCTATAGTTCAAGAATGGTAAGTGAAGAATAGCAGGAAGTTCAGGAAATATAATTGCTTTAGGAACAAAGACAAAAGGCACTATCTTTCATTTAAGTACTGCTAGTCAAAGTTGTTTGATTGCTCAAATTGATGTAAGTTGGTTATGATAGGAGGTTATGTCATGTGAACTTTGATAAAATTTTCAAGATAAGTTCTACTCAAGCAGTCAGATATTTACCTAAGTTAGTGAAGCCTACTAACACTATGTGCAAGGAATGTCAGATGGGAAAGAAAACAAGAAATTCCTTCTGGAGCAAACAATACAACTCTAATGGAGTATTGGATTTGATACATACTGATCTATGTGGTCCTTCCAGAATCAAAAGCCTACAAGGTGAAAGGTACTTTATGTTACTCATAGATGATTATTCTAGAATGATATGGGTTGCTTTCTTGAGAGAAAAACATGAAGCATTAGAAAAGTTCAAAAGTTTCAAATCTATGGCAGAGAATGAAACAGGTCAAAAGATCAAATGTCTAAGGTCAAACAGAGGTGGTGAATTTACTTCATGGGAATTCAATTTCTTTTGTGAATAGTATGGAATTCAAAGACAACTATCTGCTCCTTGGACCCCTCAACAGAATGGAGTTGTTGAAAGAAAGAACAAAACCATTCTAGGCACTGCTAGAACCATGATGTTGGAAGAAAATGTTCCTCATTTCTACTGGAGATAAGTTGTAAGTACTGTTGTGTATACTATTAACAGGGTGAATGTCAACAATAATTCTGGTAGAACACCTTTTGAGCTATGGTTTGGTTATAAGCCTACTATCAAATACTTCAAAAAATTTGGAAACAAATACTACATCAAGAGAGATGATGACATAGGTAAGTTTGATGCTAGAAGTGATGAAGGAATCTTCCTAGGATACTCTATTAAAATCAAAGCTTACCGGTGCTTTAATAAAAGGTTGAAGAAAGTGGTTGAAACTGCAAATGTTAAGGTTGATGAAGATATTGGTAAATCATCCATAGTCAGTGATTATGATTCAGATGATCAACATGATGATGCTGACAATGATGCTCAGACACATGATCAACTTCAGATTGTTCTGGTGAATCAAGGAAATCAAAAAGCAGAAGCAAGCAAAAGTGCAGAAGAAGGATCACAAGAACAAGAGGTAAGAGAAAAATTCGAAACTCCTAAGTATGTGAGAAGAAATTATTCTGATAGTCAGATCATAGGAGACAAAACCAAAGGTGTGCAAACTAGAGGAATTCTAGAAGAATATTGTCTAATTTCTAAAGTTGAACCTAGAAATATAAGTGAAGCATGCAAGGATGAACATTGGATGAAAGCCATGAAAGGAGAACTATTGCATATATAAAAGAATAATACATGGGATCTTGTTCCTAGACCTTAGAACAAAAATATGATTGGAACCAAGTGGGTGTTCCGGAATAAGTTGAATGAACAAGGTGATGTGGTTAGAAACAAAGCAAGATTGGTTTGCAAAGGTTACTCACAGATGGAAGGTATTATTTTTGAAGAAACGTTTGCTCATGTTGCTAGAATTGAGGCTGTTAGACTATTTCTTGCTTACGCTACCTTCAAGAACTACAAAGTTTATCAGATGGATGTGAAGTCAACATTTCTGAATGGTGAACTAGAAGAAGAAGTTTATGTTGAACAACCAGATGGATTTTAGTTGACTGATGAAAAGGACATGGTATATCGATTGAAGAAAGCTCTTTATGGACTAAAGCAAGCCCCTAGAGCTTGGTATGCTAAATTGGACAAATACTTGTTGAAACTTGGATTCAATAAAGGTACTGTTGACAATAATTTTTATTTCAAATTGGATCAGAGCAAAGAATTGATCATTGAAGTCTTTGTTGATGATATTATCTTTGAAGGTGATGATGATTTGTGTATGAATTTGTTGATGAAATGAAAAGTGAATTTGAAATGTCAATGATAGGAAAGATAAAATTCTTTTTGGGATTGCCAATTACTCAGTTAGATGATGGAGTCTTTGTATCTCAATCTAAGTATGTGAAAGAATTACTGAAAAAGTTTGGCATGGAAGATTCAAAACCAGTTGGTACACCTATGGTGACCAGATACAAACTTTGCATGGAAGATTCAAAACCAGTTGGTACACCTATGGTGACCGGATACAAACTTACACAGAAAGATGATACTCCCAAAGAAAATCAGACAAGATATAGGTCAATGATTGGCGGACTACTCTATTTGACTCAGACTAGGCCAAACATAATGAATGTTGTGTGCATGGTTGCTAGATTTCAAGCTGATCCTAAAGAGTCCCACGTGATTGCTATGAAAAGAATATTCAGATATCTAAAAGGGACAGTTGATCTTGGTCTTTGGTATCCTAAGAATGACGATCTTACTCTAAGTGCTTTTACTTATGTTGATTGGGTAGGAGATGCAGATGACAGGAAGAGTACCAGTGGTGGTGCATTCTTCTTAGGTAAGAAGCTGGTATCTTGGTCAAGCAAAAAGAAAAACTCAGTTTCATTATCTATTGTTGAGGAAGAGTACATTGTTGCTGCAAACAGTTGTACCCAAGTATTATGGATGAAGCAAATGTTGAGAGATGTCAGAATTGAGTATGAAGAACCCATTTCTACATTATGTGACAATTCAAGTGCCATTAACATTTCTAAGAATCCAGTATTGCATTCAAATACAAAGCATATATCCATCAAGTATCACTTCTTGAGAGACAAAGTAAGTGACAAAGAAGTCAGACTAGAGTACATACCTACCAAAGAGAAGATTGCATATATATTTACAAATTTGTTGCCTAAGCATACTTTTGAGTACCTCAGAGGCAAGTTAAGGTTAATTTCCCCTCCTAATAAGAACTAAGATGCAGGTATTTGCATCAGTTCGTGAATTCATTGCTATATCATATTCTAGATTGATGTTGTGGTGATTGCTACTCAGGGGGAGTAGTCAGATGTTTTCAAAATTGAAATCAAAGCTTATGTACCTTTTCCATTGATGTCAAAGGGGGAGAGAAGCAATGTGAAAAAATGGGAAAGAAGAGCAATGAAGTAAACAAGAAAAAGTGCACAATCTTAGGGGGAGATTGTTGAAGAAGAGTTAGTTTGGTTGATGGTATTATTTTCACATCATGTGTTGCCATCAATGCCAAAGGGGGAGATTTTTGGATGTTACGGTTGTGTTACTGATATATTGTTGTCATTAATGTTAACACTATTAGCTTTTTAATCTATTTAAGGTTGAATATGCTGAGGAGATTGAGAAAATTATAAAAAATATAGTATAGGCAGCCACTGGAGCTGAGAAGGTCAGAATGTTGGAAAGCTCTGTGTGTTGAAGATTTGAAGGTGCGCTTCAAAGGGTTTGTTGTTGAACCTTTCTAGTATGTTGTCTAAAAGTTTCAGAGGTGCGCATAAAGTTCTGTGGAAGTTATGAAGATCTGTGTGCCTAAAGTTATTCAGTTTTTGTAAATGGTGTTCTTGGTAGAAGTGGATGAAATTATGGTAATCTCATGTGTTGTACATGTACCTATGATGTTCATGGATGATTCTAGATCATACTCTATCCTTTTTGTACCTCCACAGTGATTGGAGTGTTCGTGATCGGAGATTTTTCCTAGATGTACCTAAGTGTTCATGTTCTTGGCCAAAATTGTGGTGTTAGCATGTTGTGGATCCATGAGAATTAATATTTTATTGTTTAGTGTGTTTGGAGATGATTTTTTGGGTCCTCACTATGTTGTGACTGACTTGTGTTGGTACACATTAAAATTTATTCATGTATCAAGGCCGACAGTTGTAATTTATTCTTTATTCGTGGCTAACTGAATAGTGGATGCAAATCTATGTAGCGGATATATATACAAGATTGTTTTCCTCATTCAGGAGAAGTGCTCAAGTGTACAAGTGATGTACAAGTGCGAATAAAGGTCAGATCATTCAGAGAAGACTATGGAAGATTTTGAAGAGGTTTTGTGTGCCTAACTGGAATTGTAATCAGGCTTTTGTAGAAGCTATTTTCAATTCAAATTCATCAAATGGATTTAATCTGATTACTATAAGGTAGTGAGCCTTCCCTTTGAGCAATGTGCTCTAGGCAGTGTGTCTGAATGCAAGTGCATTCTCCTTTTATTCTTCATTATACTTCTACCAGGGTATAATCCTGTGGACTAACATCCATCATGGTTTTTCCCCTAACAGGGTTTCCACATATAAAATCTTGGTGTTCATGTGTCTCTGATGTGTTGTTCTTATGCTTGCACTGTTAATTATCAGATCTATGATATAAGGATTGGTTAATATTGTATGAGTTTGATTTTGGTAACAATTGATTCACCCCCCCTCTTAGTTGTCTATCCTTGTTTTGCCAACAGTACTCACATGTATATCTTTGATTACTCTCATTTGACATGGTTATTGGTATATTGTTGAGTTTGTATGTTGTATTGTTGCATCTATGAGTTGTGTAGTGTTGTAGGTTGTTTATGCTTATAGGTTGCATTTATGACTTGGATGTGGGTTGTCTATTCCAAATAGATGTTTCAATGTTGTATATTCAAGTTTGTGGCTTGGTTTAGTCACTTGTTTTATCGGTTTGGTTTTCATGTTGAGATGGAGAAATGGTATTACTAGGTACAGTCATGATGTGGGACCTATGTAGTTGATTATGTGATGCAAACATGTGTGACATAGTTGGATTTTTTTGCTAGTATATTTGGTTGTGATTGTGGTGTCATTGATGTTTCTTGTACTTTATGGACTTTGGCATGACATGGTTTTTAATGTAGGTGCTTTGTTGGTGGTGTTGGATTGATTCCTATTGGTTTATGGTGGTGTATCTTCTTGGCTTGAGGATCATAGTTTTACTTTACCTCTTGCATTTGATTTTTTTGATTGTTTGAGGGCCTTTAGTTGATATTCATTGAGGAAGTTGTTATCATGACGTCATGGATAGCCTGATTACATGATTCAGTGGGAGTTTGTGATGGTGGTCATGATGCCAAGGAGAGATCAGTATTACAACTAAATATGAGATTATGGTGATGATGTGGATTCACCATTTGATGGTGGATGATCTTTGATAGGAAATAGTTATCTTCATCTGGTATGGATATGTTGACATCTTGATTAGCCATGGAGGAATATTTAGTCTTTGGTTGAGGTTTCATGATTTTTCTTTTGACATGTGATCCTTGTTTGATAGGAAAGTTATGTTATTATGTCATGATGTACTCTTGATTCTGGATTAGAGTGTTGGCATGATATACTTACATGATATGTTCATTGGAGCATATTATCTTCTTTTGAGATGTGAGATCATGATTTCATGATTGTGTTCCCAATTCTCAAGATTGGAGCTTTGACATTGATTTTGGTTGGTTCTCTTAGTATTGAGTACATTGATCTTTTTCTTAAGAGCTTCATGATGGTGCTATGTTGCTTTTGGAAGCATGGATTTATCGGTTATAGGTACTCATGGATACTTGGAGACATAGGTGAGGCTAGGAGATCTCTTATGATTAGAGACATGTGTTGAGATGGTTACTCATTGATGAGGTTTTAGCTAGAAGTCTGAGGAGCCTACGCCTTGGCTAGACACGAGTTCAACATGGACCTATGAGGATATTGTTCTTACATAAGTCTTGATGACTTGGATATCTTGGAGGATCATTCTCATTCCCCCCTCTTGGTCTACTCGATGGTTAATCATCTGAGTTATTTCCCATTCTTATTTTTAGATGTATTATGTCTTATGCTTTATCTTCTTGTGCATATGAATCTCAAGATATGGTTTGCTAGTTCTTGACCCGGTTTATTTGAGGGATGTTGGCATGCTTATCTCCTTATGCATTGCCATATTATTCCTTGATGTTAAGTTTAGGAGATGTTAAATTGGGCTTATTCCCTTGGATTAGGAATGGATTTGGTTTGATCTTCCTTTGGTTTGAGATGCATACATCTCGGTTATGGTTAGATGTGGATAGTGCTATTTTCTTTGGGTTTTATGGAGGAGATCATACTTATCACAACTTATCATTTAGAGGTGTGTGTAGAAGACATGCTATAGGTTTTCATTTGCACGCTCTCTCTTTGGTTTTGTTATACTTCTTAGATTTTTATATTCACACGACATTGGTTTTGAGATCTTAAGTAGAGCTATGGTGATCACTATGTTTGTGGTCATGTTTTTTTCATTATTATTTGGGGATGACATGAATTTTCCTTTATCTCTTTCATTTGTTGAGTGTGAAGAACTTGGGAGAGCTATAGAGACTTGTGGTGAGAGTTGTATTGCAACATATTGGTTTGCAGGATATATATATATATATATATATATATATATATATATATATATATATATATATGGGTGATCCCACAATAGTGGTTTACAATTTTTGGCCAAACTGGACACTAGAATTATTATTTTTAACTAAATCTTCACATTCGGACACCTATAGTGGCTAAACGGTGAGGAATTTGAAGATGATGCAAACTAGAGTCTCATCACATTTTGTCTGTAGATTCTAAATTTTTTTTTTCAAAAAAATTTGAATCAGATTGCACTTCTTTTTCCATCTCCCACAAAAACTAGTTTTTTTTAGAAAACAACATTTTTAAAAAGTGACGCACACCATATAACGCATAATTTTTTTTTCATGAAGGATAAAATTATAATTCTTTTGAATTTAGATTTGTAACTCCGATATCTAGCGCTTCCACTTGGTTAGATAGTTTTTTATTGAATATTTTTTCTTTAATCAAGTTTCGAAGTCAAACCAATTACAATTTAGACATAGCACGACCGTATAACGTGTAACTTTTTTTGTATATATCGAAATTCTTTTTTTTTGTTGGATCAACGACTTCAATATTTGGCGCACTCATATTTTTCAATTTTTTTTAGGATAATTTGTTATTTTTCCACATGTGCACAACATAGACCTTCATTTTTGATGAAAAAACTATGTTTAATAAAACTAAAAAAATAAATACATAATAAAGCCAAAACATATTAAAATTATATTTGTTGGATAGCTCGTTCTGAGGACTACCTGATTCCAGTTGGGTCTGTGAAGTCTCCTCCATTTTCATCCTCAACCCGAGCTTTGAAGGGCAAAAATCTACCAAAATTTGGTGGAAGAGGGGAAGAAAGGCAAAAAAGGGGGGTTTGAGCGAACCCCCCTTTTCTCGAAAGGGTAAAGGGGGGTTCATTCGAACCCCCCTTTTTTTTGAATTTTCCATTTGTTTTGTTGAAGAAATGTGACATCATAGTGTTTGAGCGAACCCACCATGCAAAAGGGGGTTCACTCGAACTAGGGGTTCAAGCGAAACCTTCTTTTGGGTTCGTGTGAACCCCCTAGTTCTCTCAAACCCCTTAAAACTTGAAATTTTGAATGTTTGAGCATTTTTACGAATTTCCTTCCTCATCAAAATTGTAAACCACTATTATGGGTTTACCATATATATATATATATATTATGGATGTTCCTTGGTACTACATGATGTTGGTTACACTTTTATGAGTTGATATTGGTGGATCTTTGGATGCCTTGACCATTTTCAGATTTGACATTACCTATGTAGTGGGAGTTCTTGGATGTGTATGTTTATTATATGTGTAATTTGGTGATTGTGATTTCATGTTATGGGTTGTATGTGTTAATGGCATGTGGTTCACTTACTATGATTTGTATAACTTTGAGGTATGGATAGTTGGATGTGTTAGCATTTGATGTGGGTACTATTTTTAACTATGATGAGTATATATTGACAACTATCGATGCATACTTCTTACCTTTGGATTGAGTGTTTGTGTATTGGGATATTAGTTTGAGGTGAGACTTATGCTTCTTTGTGACAAATAGTGTGGAATCTCTTTGAATGATTTCTTATCTTTGTGTATTAGCATGATGGAGGATGAGAGCATTCATGCTTGAGATGGTGGTCACCTTGATTCTTGTTGTAGGTATCTTGATGGAGCACACAAAGCACTTTGATTCCTTGATGGTATATGTGGCTATGGGGATTGTTCCCTTGTTCATGTTTGAGTTTACTTTTTTACCCCTTATGTAATGTATACAACAAGTGGGAGAATGTTAAGGAAAAGGTGTGTTGTCCACCTTTCATAATATTATAATGTAATATTTATTTATTATGTGGCGCACCTAGGGAATCTAGGGATGTGTGCATCACATGGGCTAGCATTCTTGGGGCCACTTTATGTGTTGTATGTAATATTGGATTAAATATTTAATGTGGGGTTACACATGGGAAAATATTTAATGCTGGAAGAACTTAGTACCAAGAGTGAAAAGTGGGGCTAATAATTTTGTGAGCTCATAGTATTAGTGACATGGTTTTATATAATACCACTTGGTGGTTCTGTGTGAGCTTGTTTCTATAAAAGAAAATGTACATGGGTAGTTGTCTAAGCTTGACTTGTTGGCTTGTTGGCTATTTTGGATAAGGGGTTGTGAGCATCTCTTGTTGGAATTTGTGAGGGTTGAAGCATGGAATGGGATGTGTGGTTACATGATTGTTCACATGAGTTCCTACAGAGGGCTTGATGTTTCAAATGTGTCCATGGAGAACTTTGAAGATGTATTGTAATGTTTATTGTTGAATAATACATGAGTGATGGATGCTTTTGGAGGCTAGGTTTTTCCCTCTTGAGTGTTTTCCCTTGGTATATCTTGTATCATCTTGGATAGTACATTGTCTATTCCTTTGCATATATATTTCGAATACTTGTTTGCATATAGATTTTGAATACTTGTTGGCTATTTTGGATAAGGGGTTGTGAGAATCTCTTGTTGGAATTTGTGAGGGTTGAAGCATGGAATGGGATGTGTGGTTACATGCTTGTTCACATGAGTTCTTGCAAAGGGCTTGATGTTTCAAAGGTGTTCATGGAGAACTTTGAAGATGTATTGTAATGCTTATTATTGAATAATACATGAGTGATGGATGCTTTTAGAGGCTAGGTTTTTCCCTCTTGAGTGTTTTCCCTTGGTATATCTTGTATCATCTTGGATAGTACGTTGTCTATTCCTTTGCATATAGATTTTGAATACTTTTTTGCATATATTTCTCTATTTGGGTTATGTGGAAATTATCTTGGGTGAATGCATATTTCCTTTCAATGATCACATGGAGATGTGAAATTTGACAAGTGATTCTTGTCATACATGTGTGAGGATCACATGGGGAAATATGGAGAGTGTAGATATTTTAAAAGAAAATGGATGACTATGATTTCATCGGAGGGTTTGAAATTGATTAATTAGACTAATCACATTTTGATCTGAGAAAGGATTAATTGGTTGATTAATTTATTTTAATAAATTAATGGTTTTAGGTGGAAGAAAGGAGGGATTAAGTATATAGTTTGTATTTATATAATATTTGAAGGATAGGGATATGAAGGTTGGATTTAATAAAATAAATGTGATTTTATTTAATTAATGGTGAATTATAGAGGAAAAAGGGTAAAATGATAAATTGATTGAATAAATAATTTAGATCTATTGAATTAATGATTGAAAGATAATTGAGAAGGTCAACTAAATTATTAGATTTATTTAATTAATACTAGAATAGGATAAAGTCTAGTGTGGTTAGGTGTGGACAATTTTAGGTGTCTATAATGGTTGATAGGTCTCATAGGGTAAATTTCAAGGAAGATTATTTGATTTTCCCAAGAAGTGGTAAATATTTTGACATTTGATCAATTCCCTAATGATTTTGAGACCAAAATTATCCTTCCTAGTGGGGAGGTATGATCTAAAAATTGGATCACTTAAGTTGTACTAGTGGGGTCATAGAGAGATTCACTTCAAGACATATCACTAGTCTAGTGTATTTTCAATTTAAAACAAATGTTTGAAGATGTATATTTTAGTCAGTGAAGTGGATTGAAGGGTATTAGGGATAGTCTATAACATTTGGATCACCTTTCATTCAAGTTATGAACAACAAAATTGAGTTAAAAAGGTAGAATGGTGAGATCATCACTTGCAACCATAGTGAATATGTGTTTATTGTAGATAACATGTGAGTACTATGGTGAATACACTATTTATCATACTATATGCATTATTTATTACAATATTTTCTTAGAGGAAGAGATGATTTATTGATTGGAAAAAGTTGCAAAAAGAAGCAAATAGATCGTGAATGGACTTTGATGGTTTTTTGGACTTGAATCAATTAATTTCACATAGTTTTTCCAATTTAGATTTTAGTCCTATTGAGGAGCAATAAACACTATAACTATTATAAACACAAATTATACAAGGTTGTCTGTAGCGAAAAACATTCATTTGTTCAAATTGCATGTGCAAGTGGGAAGAGACAAAATTTTATTGTTGCAAGGTTGAAGAACAAAAGTGGAGGAGATTGTGTTAAAGTTCCAATTAATCCAAATCTAAGCATTGCAATACTTGTAAAGATGTCTAAGATAGTGAATGGGTTGCCTCTCGTATGTTCTTACTGAAATTTTCGATAAAACTAAGATAAGACAAATTTGATGTCTTTATATATTCAATCTTGTTTGTATGCTTTTTTATTAATATTTTCACATTGTAATGTGTTGATGAACATATATATATATAATTAAATAATAGAAAAACGATCCAATAACAATGCACACTAACTTCACACTATCTTAGACTCTTAGAAATACATCAATCTATTTTTTTAAATCAATAATATTGATTCTTTTTAAAAGGTACTTCTATGTCCCAACATTTATTAAAGTTGACAAATTATACTTAAATTGTAAAACAATCAATCAACGAAGCGACAAAGAAAAGAATTTCACATCAATCTATTTTTTTAAATCAATAATATTGATTCTTTTTAAAAGGTACTTCTATATCCCAACATTTATTAAAGTTGACAGATTATACTTAAATTGTAAAACAATCAATCAACGAAGCCATAAAGAAAAGAATTTCACAAAAATAAGCACAAAGCCATGCCTACTTTTAAATCAGAGTAAAGAAAAAGCTGTGAGAAAGGTTTGAGTCCAAATTCAAGTTCAATTTATAAATAATGGACATGATCTTTCCAACTAGACAAATTGATCATTATTTAATTTGAAAAGAGAAAAAAAATGTATAAAAATAATTAGATTGTTAGGTAGAGCAGTGTTTGACTAGAGACAATAATAGCATATTGTGACTTGCCATTGCTACCACCTCTAGCCTTCTTCCATTTATAGCAATGCGGTGTTACATTCGCATTGGCCAATCGTTAAGCATGATTGAAAATCTTATCGTCCGGACACCTACAGATAAGTGCTAGTGCGCCGCTGCTAAAACGTTGAATTGCAGAGCCCAATCGAATAATTGAGGGAAGCCCTTATTAGTCTGTATTGCTGTCAAGCAAGCATATAAATCGAAGAAACAATGGAAGCGCTGGAAAATGTGAGAGGAGTTCTCAAGGTATACAAAGATGGCTCAATTTTTCGCCTGGATGTTTCTCACTTATTCATCGAGGCCACTGAGAAAGTGGAACAAGGTGGGGTTGCAACCAAAGATATTGTGCTCAACGAGAATTTGGGGTTATGGGTTCGAATCTACTTGCCCTCCGTCGCCCCAGACGCTCGTCTGCCTGTAATGCTCTATTTCCACGGGGGCGGCTTCTGCCTGGCATCACCTGGAACCACCGATTTCCACAATTTCTCTGCAAAACTAGCGGCGACTGTAGGTGCGATGATTGTGTCTGTAAATTACAGGTTGGCTCCCGAGCACCGCCTTCCCGCAGCCTACGAGGACTGCTTCTCGGCTCTGCAATGGCTGTATTCGGGATCGGAATCCGAGATGTGGTTGCGCTCGCATGCAGACCTGGAGAAAGTGTACCTGCTGGGAGACAGCGCGGGCGCTAACATTGTCCATCAGGTGATTGTACGGTGCGGGGGGAAAGCGAAAGAGTGGATAAAGGGGGGCATCCTCCTGCAGCCTTTCTTCGGCGGGGAGGAGCGCAAGCGGAGCGAAATGGAGTGCGCGGCGGAGGCGTTTCTGACCCTGCAGCTCAGCGATGCTTATTGGCGTCTCTCGCTTCCCGCTGAGTGCCACGGCGACAGAGACCATCCCTACAGCAACCCTCTCGGGCCTCGATCGCCCGACCTGCGGGAGGTGGACTTTCCTCCCCTGCTGGTGGCGCTAGGCGGAAAAGATGTCCTCAGAGATCGCGGATTCGACTACTGCGAGGGGATGAAGAAGATGGGAAAAGAGATGGAGGTGGTTGTGTTTGAAGAGGAGGAGCACGCCTTCTATGCCCTCAAACTGCATTCGCCCAGTGCGCAGCAGTTGATGCAACATGTCTCCCGATTTCTCCATCCTCCTCCTCCACCCTCCTAGTTCTGGAAGTCGTCATTGGCTGTCTGTATCTAACTGTGTTTGCACTTTTTCTGTCAATGCCAAGCTCAAATAGGTGGGTGGGTACCAATATATTGTATGTGAAAATAGGTTTTCCTGTACAAGCACGCTTTCAATCATTCAAGGGTCCGTGCGAACGCCAAACGCCTTTCCTTCTGGACTTTAAATTGAACGCGAATTATGAGATAATTTTAACCAACATTTTAATGTTGCTGGCGGGGTCAAGAAGCACCACTTCAATCAATAGTCTGGGCTAATCAAATTGATAAATAATTAATTTAGATATATGAATCGGGATTGGAAACATTAATTTAAATGTGCATGTTTATCAGATTTTTAAAAGTGTGAAAATGATGCAAAGATTTTAGGAATTAATTTGTCATAATGTTAATTTTTAAGACTTGTACAAGTAATTTTTCATTGGATTTAATATGTGCATTCTAAGCTTAGATAAAATTTGATAATTTTAGAAAATTTCTTATGTTTTTCTTAGCGTATTGTATTCTGACGATGATCAAGCTTGTCAATAATCAAATTTCAAATCTGATAACTAGAAAAGCTTTCTTCTAATTAACAATATAAATATGAATTGAATATATATATAGAAATCAAGCTTGTTTGTGATAAGATGAAAATGCAATGTAAAAGTATTTGTCATCTAGTTGTTGCTTGTCTAATCATATGTACATATAATTATGAAAAACCCGATAATATCCATTGCTATGAATCATATTAAAAAATCTACAACATTTATTCAACTTAGAAATAGTTATGTTACTTTATACACATTGAAAAGAGAATAATTATGATAATAACAAATATGTACAAGGAGAGACAAATTAACTTTAAGGGATTTCTATATAGCTCAAGCCTAGACAATAACAATGGAAGGAAGAAAATTCAAAATTGGTTCTTTCACAATCTTTGAACACACAATGTATAATAATACATATTATGTGATCCATGGTACATCTCAAACTCAGAGAGCATTGTAGGGAGGGTTATTTAAAGGAGGCAATGCACATTCTACTTAGTATAAACAGGCTTCATGTAGACCTCTACATATCTTCAAACTATTACAGACCCTACATTGCCAAATATGCCCTTCCAAGACTAACCAAATTCATCTTCACACTAATTAACAAGGTAAACTTATTAGTATGTAATAATAAGTTTGGAAAGAGAGTGCCAAATGCAACAAACCCAATAGATTAACCTTTTTCCACCATCCTTCAAGCTTGTGCCTCAATGGAAACCCTAGAAGGGTATGGAGATCCATAGAACAAAAGTTACAAGCAAATTTTTAGTCAGGTGTTGTGGTTCCAATTTTTTTGTAGATATGTATGTAAAATGTGGAAGCATGCACATTCTGTTCTTAGAAATGACTGGAACTATACTTATAGCTGGCGATCTTCACAGGATGCGAAACGGCATAGGAGATACCATATAACTTCAGTTTACTTGGTCACTTGGGTCAGCTTCAAAACTTAGTTCAGGCAAACAGTAGGACGGTCTTGTAACGGATGGAACAGTGAGCCTATATAGTGTGAGGAGTCCTTGCCATCCATACAATTTGTGATCATGAGATGGTGACATTATATTATTCATATTCCCGGGGCTATGGAAATGGTTGGCTCTGGTCGTAATTGAATCCTGGCCAAAATTATTAAATTGAAGGAACTAATACCAATAAAAATATAATAAGTAGGAGCGTAGGGGCCATGGTGGTTCTTGACCGGATGAATTAAAACTCGATCCCATGGATCCCTGACCACTCCACTCATGAATAAAATAGGTCAGTAGTTTTGATAGTTATGAGAAACTCATGGAATGCCGCCGAACGTGCACAAATGGATCAGTCAAAAGACATTAGAAAATTTTAAGAAAAAGGTAAAGTGGTGACTTTATAACATGGTTCATAGATCCATGGAAAGATGATTCAATGTGGGTTTCAAATGGTAATGAATACCCTGATAGATATGTATGGAAATGATGAAGCACAGACAAGGTACATGAACTAATTAACAGAACACCTTGAAGAGATGTCATCTCATGGGACACCATGTTTCATGAACCATGCAAAAATAATAAAAATGATTTTCTTCAGAATGTGTTAGTTCTTGCTCCTTGGAAAGATCAATTTATAGCTGGGACCAAAACAATTATATTAACAAGTGTGATGGTCTCGCAAGAATTTGGCTTTGAACAATGATGGCTTACAGACATTTTGGGAAAAAGATACACCACCTATACTCCAGAATGTGAAAAGTACTCAGGACTAAATTCTAGATGTCTAATCCGAATGAATTCTTCTCACCTAATGATTTGTGCAACAGTTGAATGATGGAAACCAAGATTTTGTGCACAGATTCTTCAATAAGAAAAGCTTTGTCAAAAGGATATACCAATTAGAATGTGCACCTACAACTAATAAATGTTTATCACACTGCCCTTTAATTATATTATAAAGGCGGCTATACTAATGTTTGAAGCACATTTAGTTTAATGAGTTGAATATCAATGTAGACTTTATAATATTTTTTTAGTGTTCTATACAGTTGCTACTTTTTCATCCTATATATCATAAATGTTAATTGATTAGAAGGATGTTTTTTATTTTTGGAAAGATAATACAAAGAATATGCTTAGTTATGAGTAATTGTGATTATTTTGTGTACATTTTTCTCAAGTCAAATTTATGTCTTCAGACATTTTTTATTTCATGGTGAATCTAATTAATTTTAATTTTCTATTTTAATTCCATTATATAATATTGGGTGGAATAGTTAGTGTTTTATGATCTTTGTGTCTGAAGGTTCTTCTTCAAATATCCATTTTCTAAAGAAACAATATTTCCTTTTGTCATCCATTTGCATTATCTTTTTAGACATTTTCTTTAAAAATGACATGAATCTTTGTGTCTATGTTCTTATTTGTAATCTCCTATGTCTTATCAAGAAACTAGATTTCAATCTTCTTATTAATCTTCTAGGGTTTTCTTCTAATTTTAGTTTTATGTTACCTTTCCTTCCTTGTGGTTCAAAATATACCTCAAACACCATAAAATGATATTCTTTGAGGAAGTTCCCTCCCTCAAATGCAAAAAACAATTGTTAGTCTAATAGTGATTTCTCCAACAATTGTAAACTTTTTCACTATTTATTAGATGAGTAAAACTACATTTCAACAAAATGTCACTGTTGAAAATATGTTTACCAATAATAATTCAATGTAATTTTTTTTATATGATGTGATGATAATTAAGTGATTATGGATTTGATAATGTTATGTGATGTTTATTATTGTCATGATTATTATGATGAGATAATAATAAATATGTGCTTTGATGATATGAGATATGATTTATCGTGGGGAGTAATGTTTGTGATAGTAGGTACATGCGAGGTGATCATTGAGGATATTCTAAATGTGTTGAAAATTTATTTTTTAACATAAACCAAGATGCATTAGTGTAAAATATCAAAATGGTGTGTTTTATGCATAAGAGAAATGAAAAAGACATACTAAAACAAAGGAAACCAAAAGATCACAAGATGAAAAAAGAAACACATGGTATCATGAACAAAATGGTGACTTTAATAGAATAAATAGGAGGGATGACACTCCAAATGATAAAGTGATGTCAAAACTATTAGACAAGACCAAAAGGGACATGTTAAAGTATCACTTCTCAACAAGGAGAGAAACCAAGGTATGGTATACCAATGAGAATGGTGATAATAACTGATTAGTTTGAGTCAAGATGTTCTCCAAATGATGAGGGAAGGAGTTGTGTCAAGAGCATAGTTTTTAGGTGGTATGCACATCATACGAATATTTGAAGTGATTTTTTCCTTTTTTATATTGAACAAACCAAGATACAAAGAATGACAACTACTAGCAAGTAGCTGAAGGATACAAACAATACAAAATAGAAAAAATACAATTAGCTAACATATGACCATGACCAAACAAAATAAGAGGCTAATGCTTGAGCTGAAACACTTTACATAGATTCATATTGCAGTTGTTTTGAAGTTGATTAACTTGATCTTGAATTTGTTGAAGTTGAGTCATGGCCAAAGCATTTTTCTTTGACAAATCTTGAAGTTGTGAACACAAAAAAGAAACCTAAAAAACTATATAGAGTAAAGCATTAGAATCTCAGTTTCCTAAAAATAGTTGCTTGAAAACACAACAGTACACCTAACCTTCCAAATGTATCTTAAGATAACTTGTGTGATAGAGTCAACAATCACATCACTATGCAAACCAAATCACAAGAGAGCTTCTTTCCAATTCAGCTTATGATGAAAACTAAAAAGAAATCTTTTAAAGGTAGCATTCCTTTATTTCTTAACAAAAAGACAATCCCAAAAAATATGTTTTATTCTCAATACATAGACAGTAAATTGGCCGAATCATAATGCATCATAGTATGGAAAAGAGATGTGATTTTCTCATTGAGGGAGCCATGTTATGTTAGTGTCCATTTCATTATGCCAAAAAGTGCCAATAGGGATAGCCTAGGTGTTCTTCCCGAGGCATAGATCAATTTTTTTCCCTCAACCCATAGTTGAAATCAACAGGGGGGTGGAAAATATAGGGGGGCAAATGGATTTGATGGTATGGATGGTGCCCCTAGGTGTGAGGATTTATTATTGATAATAGGTACTTGGTTATTTACACATGACACCTCCAAGGAGGTTTTCATCATGGTGTTTGCCTACGATGCTAAGAAATAATTTTCAGCAAAGGGTGATTTTTCTCTCAAAGTTTTTATTACTTTTTGGAAACATTTGAAATGGTGATGCTAAGAGATTCTTCCAATTTCCAACCATTAGTAGTGTAACGGTTAGTATCACATTGTTTACACTATTTTTGATAAGATAAGCAACATTTATAGGGTGTTGTACCCTTTACACAAAAAGCTCAAAAGCCAAAGGAAAAACATAGTTCAAACAAAACTTGAACTAGAAGAACAAACAACAATAGTTAACCGTCAGCTAAAGAGCAACTAGAAAAAATTAGACAACTCCTAAACCAAAGGGGTCCAAACTGACTCCCCGAACCTGAGGCCTAGAAGAGGCAACTGATTTCGGGAGACCCTTCTTCTTCCTCAGCACCATCGACCAAGAAGGCTCAGAATCGAGAACCAACGAGCGAGGCGAGGGGAGTGGATCCACAACAGCCACCTCGGGAGAGGAGATACCACGTAGCGAGGGAGCCGACAACAAAGCATTAGAGATAGGAGTGAACAAAGGTCCAACAGAGTCAATCAACGTAGGACGTGCAGGTTTTGAAGGACAGCGTCATCAAAAGGTTCTGACGGGGCAGAGACAGCAGAAGGCTCCGCGGAAAGGATAGTCGCGGGAGGGTCAGCCTCCAAAGAGGAACTAACCGAAGGAACATCCGAAGGAGGAGAACCCACACTGTTATTCAGTTATACAGTTAAAATATAACTGTATTACTCCTGTATAAAAGTTGTTGCTGTGTTTCAAATGATATCAATAAATTATTGTACCTCTCTCCTCATTCTGGTATCAGAGCGATGTGATCTTATGTGACAGAGGTGATAATGGCGTTGATTCTGTTGAAGCAAAATGGCATTGAATTTTGCTCATTTCCAGACGTTGAAGTTTGTATGATGGCGTATGAAGAATGAAGTACGGTGTAAGCAATGCGAGAAGAATGAAGACAAATGTAAGAAATGCAGCCGTGAAGTTGAAATCTTGAGGAAAATAGGTGTGTTTATTTTAAAAAAGAATGCAGAGAAGCTGGCGTGACATTTTGTAACACGGTTCAGAGACAATCTATGGTCTTTTTTATGGTAAATGCCTTTGCCAGTGTAGAAGAATCGACCAGGAATTTGGTATGAAATGTTTGGTATTTACTTTTTTTAATATCAGTTTGGAACAATAAGAAAGTGAGAGCATGTGAGATCTGTTTATGTTTTCCTATTGGTTAGTCTTCATATTAACTAGACTTAATCACACGTTCATGAATTTACTACTTTATGTGAATCAGCTCTGCGTTTTTATAGAGGGAACAAGAGAGGGTACGAAGAAGAGTATGTATAATGGTCATACATGGAGAGAGAATGGATAAGTTTGGAAAATGAGCCATTTCGAGATGTTGTTGGAGGAGCCTGTGTAAATAGAGGTTGTGTTCCTTCTAAAGCAATTCTTGTTGTGACTAGTGGTCGCGTGCGTGAACTTCTAAGTGAACATCACTGGAAGGTAATGGGAATACAAGTTGCAATGGCAGGCTATGACAGGCAATCTGTTTCAAATCATGTAAACAATCTTTGCATTAAAAATTAGAGGGAATTTGACAAATTCAAAGAAATCTCATGGTATAGATATCTTAACAGGAGTTGGTATTGTCTTGGGTCCACAACAAGTGAAATATGGTAAAGTTGGCTTCCCTACAAGATAGAAACTTCCAAAGATATTATCATTGTCATAGGTTTTTGTTCCTTTTGTCCCCCTAGGCATTGAAATTGACGGTAAGACTGTATTTACTAGTGACCATCCCTGAAGTTGAGTGGGTACCAAACTGGATAGCTATAGTAGGGAGTGGCTATTTTGGGCTTGAGCTTAGTGATGCGTACACTGCACTTGGGAGTAAGGTCACATTTGTCAATGTGTTAGATCAACTTATGCTTGGTATTGATCCAGAGATAGGGAAACTAGCCTAAAGGGTATTGATCAACCCATGAAAAATAGATTACCACAAGAAGCTAACTTAGTCTATGTTGAGGATGAGGATCCATCAAATGATGTTTTTTTTTATACGAAAAATGGATTCGTACTTTGAGCCTTCACAATCAGAAGCTAGTGACATCGAATGATGGAGGACCTCTATCATCTCAAGCTAGCTTCTCACTTTGAGATGGTGCTTTGTTTGAGAAGCATATATTTTTGTGTCATATATTGTGAATTTTAATTTTTGAAGACAGGTAAGGGATTTGGTGAACTCAATATGAATTGTTGTCTAGATAGTTCATGATTCTATGTTTTGGGGAATTATACCCTTCCACAGGTCATGAGACAACTTGATGAAGCAATGGAATGTTATCCAATAATTCAAGGGATTTATGATTCAAGAGCTTGAGAGGTAGTAAGCCGAGAACTTGGGAATTTCGCTTAGAGCTACACCCTTTTGAGGCTTACGAGACATCTTGATGGAGTTCCACCTAATTTAAGATTTGTTTCTTCAAAGGAAAATATTCTAAATCTTGAACATACATATTTATTTGTATCTATTATCATGCTTTGTTGTGTGGAATGTAAACCTTAAAGGGGGATCTCTTGGTAAGGTGAAATTTGAGGTTTTAGGGGTACATTTGCAAGAACAATGTAATTGGTTGATTGGAAAAAGGGATCTAGGATATAAATCACACTTATCCCAATTTTTTGAGGATTAGTAATGATCTCAAATCCACTTGACTACAAACCTAGTAGGAAGAGTCAAAATGGTGGATCAAGGTTTTAATCCTAGTGTGTGTGTGGTATTGTTGTGATATGTGATTGTTATTTGATGAATTTTTCAACATGATGCAATGATATTCCTAGGTAAACTATGAAAATGCAATAGTTTGTTATGAATTCTAAGAAATTGAATGCAACAGTACAAAAATAGGGTCCAGAAATGCAGAAGGCGAACATAGAGAAACTTGAGATGTAAATTTGGTGCAGATTTTAAAAGGAAAATCAGATGGCAAAAGCAACTTCCTACACTAATTTAAGTAGGGGAGAGTTACAAAAAATATCTTTAATCAACCTTAAATAGGTATAGCTACAAAAATAGATGCACATTCAAAATATGTAAAAGAGATAGACAACACAAAACACACTATGATTTACGTGGGAAAACCCTTTCGAGAAAAAGTCCACACTCTAAATATGCAACTCAATTGTATTGTCAACAACTAAGAACAATTAAATTACAATTTCAAAGCAATACTCAAGAGTCTTCACACTACAATGAGAATCTAGAGAAATTTTGGCAACATAATGGCATGCAAGCTTTCTTTAGCTTGTCACCTTGAAAATGCACTAAGTTTTCAAGTATTTATAATGTTGCAACATGAAACAAGGTTCCAAAAACTTTCCAAAAGCATATCCCATGCCCAAGGTGTGAACATGAGTCTATTATGACATGTTGTCATAGTCAAGATGCATTAATTATGCAATCTTCTAAAATCAGCACCCTTCTCCACAAAATAGCTTCCACTTGACTTGTAGGACACCACTACACATGCAATTGCCACATGCAAACTTGGGCACCCTCATAATTGTAGCTTGAGTATCATAGTGTGAATTTGAAACCATCACATGACTCTTACAACTATCATATCTTGCCATAATAGTTTGTCATAGTCTGTCATAGTCATGGCATTGCTGAGCATAGGTTGTCACTGATGTCTTGGAAATAGGTCATTGTTATTGATAGTGGTTATCAAAGGGTGTCAAGGTTGTCAGATGTAAAGGTTGTCAAAATGAAGAAGATTGTAGGAGTACTAGAATTTTCATGTATCTTAAGGTTCTAGAACCATGATGTTTGTCAATGTGAAGACTGTCTAATCTATTTAGTTATCATGTATAATGTCAATAGTGTCATGACTACATTCAATTTTTTAATGTATTTATTATACCATATTGAGTATGTAGTCAACATGAGTGTGGTTGTCTCGAAGGATATCTTTTGGGTATAGAGATTAATTAATATGGGTGGTATTTATTTTAGAAGTGTAGTGTAGCTCTACAGTTTTGAAGGAGAGTATGTAGGTACACTAGTTCTATCTATTTCCTAAGTTTCTAGTGGTGTGGGTCAGTTTGAAAGGAGTTTGAAATATCATAAGTTTCATCAAGCTATCCTAAGTTTGATGCATGTACAGTAATGACTACTAGCATGCATAATTTAATTCAAGCATGTAGAGTGAGGATATGACCTATTTAAGGTTCTCGTGGTGGAGCAAGGCGTCAAGTTCCTTTGGAGGTAAGTTTGGACCAAATTATCTCACGTTTCATGTAATTTGAATTTAGGTCCACCCTATATTGTCTAGGTTGGTGTGAATCCATGGCCGACATAGAAGAGTGTTAATCTAATGTCATGTGTATATATATTTCAAATTTTCATATGCATTGAAATGTACTAAATGTAACTGATCAAGTGGGATGTACAAGTGTGTCATATGCAAGAATGTAATGAATGAAAGGTATGCGATAGAAGTGTGAAGAAAAGAGGGAGTGCCAGTATCAGTGTGTTTGTTGGTGCATGTCAGAGATAAAAATTTCATATCTACCATTTTTTGTATTCTAGTAGGATTGGTGTTCTACTTGTTGTATTATTCTACCAGGGATTGGTGTCTCATATAGTTTGTTGCCTACTAAATATTTTGTGGATTGATGTCTCAAGTAGGTTGGTGCCTACATCATATTGTAAAATTCACTTATTATATTCATTCTTGTGAGAGTTTCTCACCGTGGTTTTTGCTCATTTTGGGTTTCCACATAAATCTGGTGTTATGTGTTATCTTGTGTTTTTCTTTACTTACTAGCATGTATGGTTTAGTGCTCTTCATGTTGAAAATCTATAAAGTAGTTGTAAATATTTTTGAAATTGTTGTAATTGTTTGATCTAATGATTCACCCCTCCCCCTCTTAGTAGATTGTGTTCCTTTCAATTGGTATCAGATCCAAGTTCCTTTGAAAAAGTCTAACAACTTGAGGTAGATTCAGGATGGCACGGGAAAGTTAATCTAGAAACAAAGTACTGGTTTTTATGGATCTAATTTTGTATTTTGGAAAGTTAGGATGGAGTCATATTTGGTGGCTTTAGGAATGGACATCTAGATGTCATTTGTAGAAGGATATGAGCTTCCTAAAAATATCCCTCCCTGGGATCAAGCAGGAAAGAGAGCTCTTGAGCTTAATGCTAAGGCTAGAAATGCTATTTTATGTGGTTTGACTATCACTGAATTTGTGAAAGTGATGGAATACAAAAAAACAAAGGAAATATGGGAAAATTTGGTAACAATATATAATGGTGATGAATTAAAGTCAAAGAAGCAAAGTTACAAACTTACATAGCTCAATTTGAAGGTCCAAGGATGAAAGAAGATGACAATATTGCTACATTCATGCTTTAGGTTGATGAAGTTGTCAACCATATTCGAGGCCTTGGTGAAAGCTTGGAGGAGAAGGTTGTTGTAAAGAAAGTTCTCAAATCCCTACATATAAGGTTTGATCCTAAAATCTCTATTGTTGAAGAAGCTAAAGATCTCAATACTTTGAAGTTGATTGAGTTACATGGAACATTAATTGCATTTGAAATAGGATTTGAAAGTGAATATTCTATAAGGAAAGAAGTTGCTTTTAGAGTATCTTTAAAGCAAGTTGATCAAGATTCTAACTATAGATCATATCCAAAAGAAGCAAATTTTGTTAGGAAGCTACAAAGAGGTTTGGGTACGTATAAAGGTAAATTACCTTTCAAGTGTTTCAATGATAGATAAGTTGGACATTTTATGGCTAAGTGTCCTCATAAGAATACTAACAATGTTAAGAAAAAGAACGGAAATAAATATTTTCAGAGATCCAAAGGTTAGAATAAATATAGGAGTTTCTACACTAATGAGGAAGAATATTCCACTAAAGAAGAAGATGAAGATGTATTTGGTGATGAAAATGGAAATTTTTTGTTTGTGGCTTTTGAAATTGTTGATGGTGATGTCGAAATGGGTTCCAGAGACAATGATGAAGATGCAAATCTCTCATGGAGAAATTGTTATGGGTCAAAAAAGAAATCAAGAAGTTGAAGGATATAATTGCAGAAGAAGTACGAGATAAAGAAAGAGTATCAAAAAGATTTGAAGGTTACTAAAAAATTGATTGTTGAATTGAAGATTCAAGTAGAAGAAGCAAAAAAGACTTAAAGAATTTCTGATAAGAAAAATTTCTGGCAAGAGACAAATACTATGAGAAGCTTGAAGTAGAAGTTGTTGCAACCATAAAAGAGCTTGAGAAGGAAAATTAACAACTGTAGTTTAAGTTCAGTAAAAGTATTGAAACTTTAGATTAGATATTGAAAGGTTAGAAAGTTTCACATGGTAAAACTAGAGTAGGTTTTGATGATCAGAAGAAAAAGGTGGAAAAATAATCAAAGAAGGATACTAAGGAAATTCCAGAAGTGACAGGTTTCAAAAGTTCATGAACATAAAAGATAATGGCAAGTAATGGAAGTATGACTCAAAATGATGGCTTTATTCAAGTATAGAACAAAAGGAGGAGATCCAAAAAATAAGGATACAATACCAGGTCAAGTTTTTTTTTTTTTTCTTTTCTTGTAATGAGTATGGACATAAGGTTGTGGATTGTAGAAGAGTTCTGATATTAAGAAATAATTTTTTCAACAATAATGCATTTGCACCTTTGTTCAATTTCAATGTTATTTGTTTCAAGTGCAACAATTGTGGACATATTGCAAGGAACTACAAAAGTAATTTTGTGAGTTCCCTATTGCTAGAAAAAGGAAGAAGTGATGTTCTTGAGAAGGTCTGGAAGAAGGTTCCCGAAGAGAAGAAGTCTGAGAAGTCTATGATTGCTCAAATAATGTTACATGCTCAGAAGGAGAAAAACCTATGGATTATTGATAGTGGTTGCTATAGTCATATGACTGGAGATAAAAGTAAGCTCATGAATTTCAAGAAATTTGAAGGTGGTTTAGTTACCCTTGGAAGCAATTAAATTTCCAAAACAAATCATAAGGGTACTTTAAGTCTGGATGGTGGTAAAACAAAGACACATGATGTTTTATATGTTGAAGGTTTTAAAATATAATTTTTTGAGTGTCAATCAGATGTGCGATAAGTGATACTAGTTATCCTTTAGCGCTAATGGTTATGAAATCAAAAAATCAAGTACTGGTGAGTTGATTGTGGAAGGAAGTAGGACAAACAGTGATATTTATCACCTCAGTGAGTTGAATGGAAAGAGTTGTCTCACTGCACAGAAGGATGAAAGTTGGATTTAGCATAGAAGGTTAGGACACATGAATTTTGATGATGTTGTAATTTGTCAAGATTAGTTCAAAATCGTTGGTCTAAGATATGCTAAGAATTAAGAAACCTCAATTAATCAATTGTAAGCTATGTCATTAAGGGAAGCAGACAAGAAGAAAATTTCCTACTAAGGAGCATTCCACATCAAATCCATTAGATTTGGTATATACAAGTCTATGCAAACCAATGAAGACTAAAACTCCACAAGGAGATAGGTATTTTATGATATTGATTGATGTCGATTATACTAGGATGACTTGGATTACATATCTAAAAGAGAAGTCAAAATCTATTGATAAGTTCAAAGCATTTTAAGGCTATGGTGGAGAATGAAACTGGAAGGACAATGAAGGTTCTGAGATCAAATAGAGGTAGAGAGTTTACAACTGAAAAGTATGATAGATTTTGTGAAGAGCATAGAATCCGAAGGTAGTTTTTTACCCCTAGAGCTCCGTAGAAAAATGGAGTTGTTGAAAGAAAGAATGAAATTGTACAAGAAATGGAAAGGACTATGTTATGTTAAGAAAATCTTTGAATGTGTACTAGAGAGAAGCTACATGGGTAGTTGTGTATATTATATATAGAGTTCAAATCAGGCGAAAGATAGAGAAGACTCCATATGAGCTATGGAAAGGAAGACTGACATCAATAAGGTACCTCAAAATATTTTGAAGCAAGTGTTACATCAAAAGAGATGAAGAGAATTTGGGTAATTTTCATTCAAGATGAGATGAAGGAATTTTTATTGGTTACTCTTTAGAAAGTAAATCTTACAGATGCTACAATAAAAGATTGAAGAGGATAATTGAAAGTGCAAATGTGAAGGTGGATGAAACTATTTAGAATACTACTATTCTGAAAGAAGAAGATGATGAGGAATCAATTCATAGAAACATTGAAGACACAAAAGAAGTTGTTTCAAAAACTCTAGCTAAGTATGTTCATAAAAATCACTTTGTAGATCATATTATAGGTGATAAAGATAGTGGGGTTCTAACCCAGAAGAAGCTGGAAAGATCAAGAGAACAAGTAAATTGTGTTTTACTATCAAAGATAGAACCTAAGATATATATAGACACTAGAAAAGAAAAATGATGGATAGAAGAAATAGATGAAGAGCTTAATCAATTTACGAATAATGAGATGAGAACTTGTCCCAAGGCTTAAAAATAAGAATGTGATTGGAACAAAGTGGGTATTTAGAAACAATTTGAATGAAGAAGGTGAAGTGATTCGAAACAAAACAAGACTTGTGGCTAAAGGGTATGCTCAAGTTGAAGGTATAGAGTTTAAGGAAACATTTTCTTCGATGATTAGACTAGAGGTAATCAGGATGTTCTTAGCCCTCTCAACATTCAAGAATTTCAATGTTTAGGAGATGGATTTGAATTCAAAATTCTTGAATGGATAGCTTGAAGAAGAAGTATATATTGAACAACCAAAAGGATTTCAGTGTAATAACAATCTAGATTAAGTTTGCAGATTGAATAAGGCTTTCTATGGACTCAAGAAATCTCCTAGAGCTTGATATTCAAGGTTGGATGGATAATTGCAATATCAAGGATTATAGAGAGGCTATGTAGATATTAATTTGTACATAAAAAAAAGGAGAACAGATGTCGATAGTTGTGGTTTATGTTGATGACATCAGTTTTGGAGGTAGCAGTGAAGAAATGTACAATAATTTTTAGAAGGTTATGTAGAATGAATTTGAGATTTCTATGTTATGAGAATATTCTTTCTTTTTGGGGTTGCATATTGTTCAATCAAACAAAGGGATTTTTATTTCACAACACAAATACATAAAGGATATTTTAAGAAAGTTTGGGATGGAAGATTGCAAACTTGTTGAAATACCTATGGTTATTAGGTGTAAGTTGAGCAAGGATGATGAATTTTCTCTAGAAAATCAAACTTTGTATTGGTTTATGATTGGAAATTTGTAGTATGTGACAACATCTAGACTAGATATCATGGAGGCAGTTGGAATGGTTTCTAGATTTCAGGAAGAACCTAAAGAGACTCATGTATAGGTGGTAAAGAGGATATTTAGCTATTTGAAGGCTACTGAAGAATTTGGTCTTTGGTATCCAAAGACTGAAAATTTCACACTTATTACATACACACATGCAGATTGGGTAGGTTGTGTGGATGACTAGAAGAGCACAAGTGGAAGTGCATTCTTCCTTGAAGACAATTTTGTGTCCTGGTTGAGTAAGAAGAAAGAATGAATTTCTTTATCTACTGCAGAAGCGAAATACATTATTGCAATATCATGTTGCACTTAGGTGCTTTGGATGAAGCAAAACTTGAAGGAGATGAAGGTTGAGTTTGAAGATCCTATCACTATTCTTTTTTATAACACAAGTGCAATAAACATTTCAAAGAATCCATCGATGCACTCAAGATCAAAACATATTGCAATCAAATATCATTTCTTGATAGAGAAGGTTGTAGAGAAAGAAGTAAGGTTGGAATATGTGGACACAAAGGAGCAAGTTACAAATATATTCATGAAGCCACTTCTTAAGGAGACATTTGAGTTTCTCTAGCATAAGTTGGGAATTGTTACTCCCTCCTCTTGATTCAAGAGGAAAGTATAGGGTGATGGGGAGCTTTTTCTCCTCGCCGCAAGAAGGGTTGGTGATCTTGAATGACGTTTTCAAAAGTTTTGATGCATGAACTCAAGGGGAGTCTATCCAGAAACAGGGTTCTAGATTTTGTAGTGTACTAGCTTGGGGGAGAAAGGATGTTGATCCTTTGCCATTGATGTCAAAGGGGGAGAAAGTGAGCTCAAAATGTTAAATTTCTCAGAAATAATAAAATGGGAGAAAGTGCTCAAGTTTTGAATTGAGAAAATTCTAAATTAAGAAGAGAGAGTGAATGTTGAATTTCTTTGAAAGAATAAATATCTTTAACTATCATATCTTTCATAGTAGAGTAAATTCTACAACACAGAAACCATTCAATCCTATTCATTTAGTTGTTTTGATGTGTTTGGTGACCCAAGCATTTTTTGTTTGCATTCAATGAAAAAGGGGGAGATTGTTGAGCATAGGTTGTCAATGATATAAAACTAATGTCATCAGGTCATTGTTATTGACAATGGTTATCAAAGGGTGTCAAGGTTGTCAGATGTGAAGGTTGTCAAAATGAACAAGATTGTGGGAGTACTAGAATTATCATGTATCTTAAGGTTCTGGAAGTATGTTGTTTGTCTGTGTGAAGAATATGTAATCTATTTATGTATCATGAATAATGTCAATAGTGGTGTGACTACCTTCATATAGTTAATGTATTTATTATACCATGTTGCGTATGCAATCAACATGAGTGTGGTGGTCTAGAAATATATCTTTGGGCAAAGAGATTAATTAATATGTGTGTCATTTATTTCATAAATGTGGTGTAGCTCTACAATTTGGAAGGCGAGTATGCCTACACTAGTTATATTTTCTTCTCAAGTTTATGGTGGCATAGCTCATTGTCCAAGGAGTTTGAAATATCAAAGCTTTCATCAAGCTATCCTAAATTTGAGGCATGTGTGGTAATGGCTACTAGCGTGCATAATTTAATTCAAGCATGTGTAGTGAGCTTTGGACATGTTTAAGGTTCCTATGGTGGTGCAAGGCATCAAGTTTTTTTGGTGGAAATTTTAGACTTTTGTATCTCATGTTTCATGTAATTTGAATTTAGGTCCATCCTATGTTGTCTAGGTTGGTGTGGATCACTGGCCAACATAGAAGAGTGTTAATGAAATTTAATGTAATATTTCAAATGTTCACATGCATTGAAAAGTACTAAATGTAACTGATCAAGTGGGATGTACAAGTGTTTAGTATGTAAGAGTGTAATGAATCAAAGGTATGTGACAAAAGTGTGAAGAAAAGAGGGAGCACTAGTATCAGTGTGCCTATTGATGCATGTCAGAGTTAAATTTCATATCTGCCATTATTCTATATTCTAGTAGAATTGGTGTTTTACCTATTGTATTGTTCTAGCAGGGATTGGTGTCTCTATTCCAATGGCGATTGGTGTCTCCTATAGGTTGGTGCCTACTGAATCTTTTGGGGATTGGTGTCTTTGGTAGGCTGGTTCCTACATCATATTGTAAAATTCATATTATATTCCTACTTGTGATATTTTCTCACCATGGTTTTTTCCCATCTTGGGTATCCACATAAATCTGGTGTTATGTTATCTTGTGTTGTGCTTTACTTACTAGCTTGTATGGTTCAGTGCTCTTCATGTTGAAAATCTATAAAGTAGTTGTAAAGGTTTCTAAAATTGTTGTAGTTGTTTGATCTAATGATTCACCTGTTAGAATGGCTTTTTCGTTGCACCAAAAGATTGACCTATTAACGATCGATACAAATGTCAGATTTATATAGGATCCATGGGAGGCGGTCAATCCATGTCACGAATCTAGAGGGTGGCACTGAAAAACTGAGGGGATGAAGGCACCAACCTTCCAACAATCCCCTCAGCACGACTGAGGTATTCAAACCCATGACTGAGACTCTGATACCACTTGTTGGAATCTCTTTGTCATTGCACCAAAAGATTGACTTATTAATACTTGATACAAATGCCAAATTTATATAAGATCTATGGGAGGCAATTAAGCCATGTCACGAATCCAGAGGGTGATGCTAAAAAACCAAGGGGATGAAGACACCAACCTTCCAACATCACCCCCCTCTTAGTAGATTGTGTCCACTTTTGATAAATCCCACCAAATTAGCTTATAGTGGGATCCACAAAGTGGGGTGCCCATTTCGACCAAATTAGGATGTATGTCATCCTAGTCACTTATCATGTAAGTTACCACCTCACCGAAGTAGGTCCCACAAAGTGACTTTATAAGAATGACATAAAATAAATATATAGGCTAAAATAATAATTAAATAATGACATTAATGCTATGATTTGCAAAGCTTGAGACATCCTAATCCCAAAATTCTCCCACTCGTCGAAAACCTTTCAAGAGTCATGTGTACTCAAGTGCTCAGGGCTCCAAGGCCCATGGAAATATATCACCACCTAAACTTCTCTATGCTCATTGGTTTCATTAATGCATCTGCAAAATTTTCCAAGGTTTCAACCTTCTCCATATTCACCTTTCCACCTTCTACCATATCACAAACAAAATGATAGTAAACATCAATGTGTTTTGTGTTGCAAGTATGGATGTGTTTGGTGGTGTTGTCATTAATGTTTTCATTGTTGTCAACACAGTTCAATATGATTGCATATGATACTTGTATAGTTGAGATACTGTAGAATTGTTTAGAGTACATGGAGCTATATTTATGAAGTTGTAATTGTGTTTTTGCCAAGTTCTTTTGAGAAAATTAAGAAATAATGAAGGTAGTGTTGAGTGTGTGTTCTGAGCGTTCTCTAGTATTATGTTATGCATTTCTTCTGTGTTGATCCTATGCTTATGTAGATCTATGGTATTGTTCATGAGCTTCAATGGATAATATATCCTAAGTTTTTGTTTCTGGATCGATGGAGAATTAAAGATGTGTTCACTGGTGTGTGAATTGGTTTGTTAGAACTGTTTGTCTGTGGACTGGGAGAAATGTTTTTGCTCCACAATATTCTAGTGTTTTTGTTCAAATCTTGTGGATCTAGAAAATGGTTTATACTGATGTCCTGAGTGTTCTAACAAACATGCTTGTGATTTGGCACTCTAGAAGACTTGCTCTAGAGCTCCTATGTGTTGTTGCTCGGTCTGGTTGGACTATTGAAGAATGTTCTATGCATGAAGTTTGTTGCAGTTGTTGCGAATGTATCTAAAGGTCTCCAAGAGATGTTAATTTTTTTGGTGAAGTGTATTGGGTGATCCACATGTGATCATCTTCTTGGAGATGCACGTACTTCAAAGATCATCGATGTTTTCATTAGGTTTGGTTGACCTGGTTTCTACACATTACATAAAGATTTTTCATCGAATTAAGGAAGCATGTGATTGATCCAAGGTGTTTTTGGGTCCTAATTAAGTGTGTAATTGGTCCTCATTCTTATCCATCGCAAGAATGTTGAGTAGCCGACCTAATTTGAATTTGTAAATTGAACGATGTATAGTTGACCTTGGAGAATGCTTTTAGGGTTGAAGATGGTATAAAAGCAAGTCAAGATGTTGCAAATTAAAAAGAAAGCAAGTGAAGTGTGTGAACAAGAGTGAAAAGTAAAGTGTGTAAGAGTGAATCAAGGCAACAGTAATTTTATGTGTTAGATTCCTAAAAGCAGTGAGCTGATGGTGTCTGCAATCTTCTAATCAAGCTACGAATGTGTGGAACCTTTTGTGGTGGATATTTATTTATCTTTTCTTTATCTATAGGTAGTGAGCCTCCTTATGAATGGTGAGTCCTATTGTAGGCAGTGAGCCTTTGTATCTAGGCAATGAGCCTTTATATATGATATTGCATTATTACTATATTGTGAGCTAATCCTCACCATTTTTTTTCCCTCATTGGGTTTTCCATGTAAATCTAGTGTCTCTGATGTTTTCTTTCTATTATTTGCATTCCATGTTCACACTTAATAAGATATTGAGTTAATTTGGAATTGATTAAGGTTAGAAATAAAGTAATTTGATACAATTGATTCACCCCCCTCTCAGTTGTCTTGTACATTTCAAAAACTGGTATCAGACCTTTGGTTCCTCAGTGAAAAGCTTAACCGCTTGAGGTAGATCAGATGGTGCACAAGTTGCAAATCCCTATCTTTTATGGAGTTGATTACAGTGACTGGAAAGTGCAAATGAGAGGTTATCTGGTCTCTCTTGGTTTCGAGGCCTAGAAAGTTGTGGAAATAATGTATGTTGAACCATCCATTGGTCCTTCCTCTGCAGATGAAATTGTTGCTTATGAGGAGAATGAAAAGGAAAGGTATGCTATTTTTAGTGCTCTATTTAAATTGAAAGGAAAAAAATTATCTCTTTAGGCACTACTTATGAATTATGGGAAAATTTGAAAGACATTTATGAAGGAAATGATAGAGTAAAATTGTCAAGGAAGCTAACAACTAAGAAAAAAATTGAGAACTTGAGAATGGAAGAGGGTGAATGTATTGCAAGCTATTATCAGGGAGTTGAACTTGTAGCGAATGAGATCAAGAATCAAGGTGGTACCATGTCAAATGAAAATGTAATTGAGAATATCTTGATGACCCTACTAGAGAATTGCAGTGATAAGCTATCTGTTATTGAAGAATCATATGATCCAAAGACATTTACTAAGGAGCACCTATTTGGAATCTTGACTGCATTCGAGATGATAAAATTTACAAGAGAAAAGGAGAAAGATGAAATAACCTTTAAAGCAATAAATATAGGAGATGACTCAGATGATGACAGTTCAAAAGATTTGGAAGAAAAATTCACAAGGAAATTAAAGAAATGTACTGGTAAATATAAAGGTATGTTTCCCTTTAAATGTTTCAGTTGTGGAAATATTGGTCATTATGCCTCAAGATTTTTAAATAGAGCTACACACAAGAAGAACAAAGATAATAATAATAACTAAAAAGACAAAAAGGATAGGAAGTTCAAGAAATTATATTATGTCAAAGAAGATGCAGGGATTTCTGATGATGAGTTTGATTTTGAGGAGGATAAAGATGAATGTTTATTTCTAGCCCTGGAAACTAAAGTTGTATCTGTTGACCATGGAAGATGTGCAAGGGAATCTGGTCCATAGAGCATGAAGGATAAGATGGAAGGTACTCTGGTGACTATTTTTAATTCTAGACAGGATGAAGACTATTGGGTAATTGACAGTGGATGTTCAAATCACATGTCTAGAGATAAAAGTAAGTTCAGTAAACTTGAGAAGTATGATGGAGGAATAGTTATGTTTGGAGATGATTTTGGTGCTAAGATTGTTGGGAAAGGAACAATTAGTTTTGATGGAAAACATAGTATTGATGATGTCTATTATGTTAAGGGTTTAAGGCATAATATTTTGAGTGTTGGACAAATGTGTAGCAAAGAATTTAAGCTTGTGTTTCAAGATAACAACCATCAGATCATAAAAGGATCTAGAACTATGGTAGCAGCAGGAAGAAGAACTCATGGAAACATCTATCAACTTAAGAGTGGTGATGGTTAGTGTTTTGTTTCACAGATTAATGAAAGTTGAGTGTGGCACCAGAGGATAGGACATATAAATTTTGACAATCTGATCAAGATTAGTTCAAAATAAGTTGTCAGAGATCTTCCTAGAATCACAATCCTTCAAATTCAATTTGTAGAAGTTGTCAATTTGGAAAACAAACAGGAAGCAGTTTTAAAAGAAAAGAACAATCATCTATCAGAACGATGGAATTGAATCATATAGATGTTTGTGGTCTTACAAGAACAAGAAGCCTTAATGGTGACAAGTATGTTATACTCTTGATTGATGATTACTCTAAGATGACATGGGTTAATTTTCTTAGAGAGAAAGCTCAGGCTCTTGATAGATTCAAAGTTTTCAAGGAGAGAGTAGAGAATTAGGTAAACCTAAGAATCAAATGTTTAAGGCCTGATAGAGGTGGAGAATTCACTTCTAGTGAGTTTAATGCATTTTGTGAAGAGAATGGCATAAAGAGACATTATCCTGCCCCTAGAACCCCCCAACATAATGGAGTTGTGGAAAGGAAGAACCAAATTGTTAAAGAGGCTGCCAAAACTATGATGAAAGAAGCAAATGTTCTTGATGTGTATTGGAGAGAAGCAATCCACACTAGTTTTTACATTCTTAATAGGGTTTAGATAAGAGGTAATAGCACTAAGAATCCTTATGAATTATGGACTAGTAAGACTACTACTGTTAAATACTTTAAAGTGTTTGGAAGCAGATGTTATATTAAAAGAGATGATGAGAATCTTGGAAAGTTGATGCTAGATGTGATGAAGGAATTTTTCTTGGATATTCAAATAACAACAAGGCATATATATGCTTCAATAAAAGACTCAGGAAAATAGTTGAAAGTGCTAATGTAAAAGTTGATGAGTTTATGTATAGACGAGTAGAAATAAGTGAAGTTGAACTGGATGATCCTATATGCGAGAAAATACAAGAAGAAGAAAATGAAGAGAAAGAACAAAGTGATGAAGAGGAGATTCAGGAACTTGCACCTAAGACTCCTAAATATGTACAAAGAAAATCATCCGGAGGAACATATAATTGGAGACATAAGTGAAGGTGTAAAGACAAGAAGCAAAGTGGTTGAGGTAAACTTGTGTTTAATTTATAAGATAGAACCTAAGACTGTGAGTGAAGCATGAAATTATGAGAGTTGGGTTAGAGCAATGAAAGAGGCACTGCAACCGATAGAGAAGAATCAAACATGGTAAGAAACAAAGAAAGAATTGTATGCAAAGGTATTCATAGATTTAAGGAATAGATTTTGAAGATACATTTGCACCAGTGGAAAGAATGGAGGCCATTTAGATATTCTTGGCATTTTTAGCTCATAAAGACTTCAAAGTGTACCAAATGGATGTCAAGTTTGCATTTTTAAATGGAGAATTGGAAGAAGTATACATGGGACAACCAGAAGGATTTCATTTGATAGACACACTAGAGATGGTCTGCAAGTTGAAAAAGGCAGTATATGGACTTAAACAAGCTCCTAGAGCTTGGCATGGAAGGTTAGATAGATACTTGACACAACAAGGATTTAGTAAATGGTATGCAGACATCAATCTCTATTTCAAATTTGAGAGAAACAAAATGTTGATAGTTGTGGTATATGTTGATGATATCATCTTTGATGGAAATGAAGGTATGTGTAAGAAATTTGCAGAGGAGATGCAAAAAGAGTTTGAGATGTCTATGATTGGTGAGTTGAATTTCTTCCTTGGACTTTAGGTGAATCAAATTGATAAGGGGATATTCATTTCACAATCTAAGTATGTTAAGGAATCTTTGAAGAAGTTTGGAATGGATGACTCCAAACCAGTCTGCACCCCTATGGTAACTAGATGTAAGCTGAGTAAGGATGATGAATCTTCTAAAGTTGATCAGAGCATGTACAAATCTATGATTGGTGGATTGATGTATCTTACTACTACTAGACTGGATATCATGCATGCAATATGTTTGGTTGCAATATTTCAAGCAGAACCTAGAGAAGCACATGTTACACCTATGAAGAGGATATTCAAATATATTAAGGGAACTCCAGGTTATGGGCTATGGTATCCTAAGGATAATAATTTCACATTGAATGCCTACACTGATGCAAATTGGGTTGGTTGTGTATATGACCAGAAGAGTACAAGTGGTGGTGCATTCTTCCTTGGAGGAAGATTGGTCTCATGGTTGAGTAAGAAACATGATTCAATTTCTTTATCCACTATAGAAGTCGAGTATATTACAACAACATCCTGTTGTACATAGGTACTTTGGATGAAGCAAAATTTGAAGGACATAGGTGTGATGTGTGATGCGCCTATATCTATATTTTGTGACAACACAAGTGCAATAAAAATTTCAAATAATCCGGTAATGCATTCTAGGAAAAAACACATATCTATCAGGTATCACTTCTTGAGGGAGAAGGTGTTGCAGAATGAAGTTAGACTTGAATATGTGTCTACCAAGGAACAAATTGATGAAATATTCACTAAGGGCCTTCTCAAGGATACTTTTGAGTATCTTAGGGGGAAGTTAGGGGTTACTTCCCCTCCTTCCTTGAATTAGGTACACATGGAGGTGCATCAATCCAATAGATTCCCAAACTCTTTTCTTGTCTGGATTGATGATTTTGGTCTACTCCTCAGGGGGAGTAGAGAGTTGCATTGTTGTAGTATGTGATGTGGTTGCACTCCTAAGGGGGAGAGATTAGAGCTTTATATGGAAAAAAATTTTCATGCAAAACTTTCCTTTGCCATTGATGTCAAAGGGCGAGAGAGTCATGTGAAAAATTTGAAAGAAGAAGAGAGTGCAAAAATGTTTGTGCAAGTTGTCTAATCTAAAAAAGAAAGGGAATAAGAAGTAGGAAAATGTATATGTTATCTTTGATGGTTTTTCACATCATGTGTTTCCATCAATGACAAAGGGGGAGATTTTTGCAAGTATAGATGTGTTTGGTAGTGTTGTCATTAATGTTGTGATTAATGTTAACATAGTTCAATATGATTGCAGATGGTACTTGTATAGTTGAGATATTGTAGACGTGTTTAGAGTACATGGAGTTATATTTATGAAGTTTTAGTTGTCTTTTTGCCAAGTTCTTTTGAGAAAATTAATAAATAATGAAGGCAATGTTGAGTGTGTGTTCTGAGTGTGCTCTGGTATTGTGCTATGCATTTCTTCTATGTTGATTCTATGCTTGTGAAAATCTATGGTATTGTTCATGAGCTTCAATCGATAATATGTCCTAAGTTTTTGCTTCTAGATCGATGGAGAATGAAAGATGTGTGAACTGGTTTGTCAGAATTGTTTGTCTATGGACTAGGAGAAATTTTTTCGCTTCGTAGTCTTCTGGCGTTTTGGTTCAGATCTTGTAGATCTAGAAAATGGTTTATATTGATTTCCTCAGTGTTCTGACAAACATTCTTGTGATTTGGTTCTCCAAATGACTTTCTCTACAGCTCCTATGTGTTATCGATTGGTCTGATTGGACTATTGAAGAATGTTTTGTGCATGAAGTTTGTTGTAGTTGCTATGGATGTATTTGAAGGTCTCCAAGATGTGTTAAAATGTATGGTGAAGCATGTTGTGTGATCCACATGTGATCATCTTGTTGGAGATGCACATATTTCAAATATAATTGGTTTTTCATTAGGTTTGGTCAACCTGGTGTCTACACGTTACATAAAGATTTTGCATCGAATTAAGGAAGCGTGCGATTGATCCAAGGTGTTGTTTGGATCCTAATTAAGTGTGTAATTGGTCCTCTCTCATTCTTATCCACCATGGGAATGTTAAGTAGCCTACTTAATTTGAATTTGTAAATTGAAGGATGTATAGCCGACCTTGGAGAATGCTTCTAGGGTTGAAGATGGTATAAAATCAAGTCAAGATGTTGTGAATTAAAAAAAAATCAAGTGAAGTGTGTGAACAAGAGAAAAAAGCAGAGTGTGTAAGAGTGAATCAAGGCAACAGTACTTTGATGTGTTAGATTCCTTAAAGAAGTGAGTTGATGGTGCGAGCCTTTGTATCTGGGTAGTGAGCCTTTGTATCTAGTATTGCATCATTACTATATTGTGAGCTAATCCTCTCTGTGGTTTTTCCCTCATTGGGTTTTCCATGTAAATCTGATGTCTTTGATGTTTGCTTTATGTTATTTGCATTCCATGTTTACACTTAATAATAGACTGAGTTAATATGGAATTGATTAAGGTTAGAAGTAAAGTAATTTGATACAACTGATTCACCCCCTCTCACTTCTCTTGTGCATTTCAAAATTTTATTTTGGCATGGAAGGTAGGATTCTTTGCTAATCAAATGGAACTTGACTATTGCAATAGATAGTAATTTTTTTGCATCTAAAACAATATCAAAACATAATCTCTTAAGTCAAATGGATTCCTTACAAGAATGAGTAACTACCATGTACTCTATTTATATCATGGAAAAAGTGACTACAACCTATTGCTTACTCATCCAACTGACAACACCACCAAACATCGTAAAAACATAACCATTGGTGTATCTTTATTTTTCAATGTCACGTACCCAATCTGAATCTACGTATCCATGAATAATCATAAAATATTGAGGTATAATAGGATAACCATGAAAACAAAAGGCATACTCAAAAGTATCCCACAAATATATTAACACTCTCTTAACTACACTTGAGTGTACCCATCAAGGATTAGCCATAAACCGGCTAAGGATTCCCATTGCTTGGGAAATTTATGACCTCGTACAAACTATAACATACATTAAACTACCAACAACACTCACATATGATACTCTATTCATTTCCTCCATCTCAGTATAAGACTTTGGACAATCATTCATAGAAAGATTTGTCACCTACATTATAAGAATAACTAATTGTTTGTAATATAACATGTTGAACCTCTCCAACACTAAGTTCATATACTTGCTCTGATTTAACCAAAGCTTTATGTTATCTCTATCTCTTCTAATTTCCATTCCCAAAGTATACCTATTTGCACCTAGATATTTCATCTCAAATTATGCTAACAATTGACACTTCAAATCTGAAATCATGCATTTACCATTCCCAATAAATAAAAAATCATCTATATATAAAAAAATAATGAGAATGCGACAATTATTAGATTAATAATACACACAATGGTCAGATTTATATTTTAAAAATCCCAATAACATATAGGTATCAAAACTATGATACCACATTCTAGGAGACTGTTTCAAACCATATATAAACTTCTTCAATTTGCAAACCAAATTTTCTTTACCTTTGATAGAGAAATTCTCTAGATGTGACATATAAATATCTTCCTCCAAGGCACCATGGAGGAATATTGTCTTCACATCCATTTGTTCCACTTTCGGATTATACGGTGTTGCAAGTGATAACAGTAACCGAATAGATGTCAGTTTCACAATAGAAGAAAATATCTCACCATAGTTAATTCCCTCCACCTAAGAATACCCCTCAGTAACCAATAGTGCCTTATGCTTCTCAACACTGCCATCAGATCCACACTTCTTCTTGAACACCCATTTACAACCAATGAGTTTGTGTCTAACAAGCAAAGATACCACATACCAAGTATTTTTTTTCTTCAATGAAACCATCTCCTCGTCCATGGATTTCATCCTAGAATCTACATAACTCATACACATAACCTCTCTAACATTTCTAGGCTCATTTGTTTTATCAATCAAATCAAGAATGCAACTAGAATCCAATAAGGAATAACCAAACCTTTTTGATTTCTACCTAACATGTGTAGACCTCCTCAATAACTAAGGTTGAGGTTATTCTTCTTCTTTAGGAATTTCAAAGTTGCTAGAGCTCTCCTCATCATTAGGTCTAGCAGGAGTGCATACTTCACTTTTTATTAGAGTATGTGGAATTTTAAATACTTATATTTCTCCTCTTTCTCAATTTGTAGCTCAATAGTGGAAAGTTTCATCTCTTTGAAAATTAAACTTCTTCTATATAGAAACTTTTTGGCCTCTAGATCCCAAATCCTCTACCCCTTCACACATACTTGAAGATACATTTAACTACCCTATTCATACTTGAAGATACATTTAACTACCCTATTATCCAATTTAGGCCTCTTCTTAATTGAAACATGAATGTAAGCTTTACAACCAAATACATTGGTATATCTCAACGAAGGATTTTTAGCAAACCATGCCTCCATGGGTGTCTTTTCAACAAGAGATGATGTAAGAGATCTATTGATCAAATAACATACAGTGGCATCACTCAGCATACTCCTTTCCCTCTCCATTAATGTTTTGTTCATCCTCTTTGTAACTCCATTTTGTTGTGGTGTGTATGGAGTTGTCTTATGTCTCTCAATCATGTTCTCTTTGCAGAACTTGTCAAATTTTTCCAAACAAAACTCATCATCATTTTCAGTCCTCAAACATTTAATATTTCTACTAGTTATATTTTCAACCAAGGCTTTAAACTCCTTAAACTGACTAAAGACTTTAGGTTTACTTATAAGAAAATAAATGAATGTCCTTCTACTATAATCATCTATGAAACAAATAAATATCATATTTTGATAGCAAAGGAACATTCACAAGACTAAACACATATGCATGAACATAGTAAACAACCCCAGAAGTCTTATGAGAACTAGAGTAAAAAGAAACACAGTGTTGTTTTCCATAAACACATTTTTTATAAAATTCAAATTCAACATTACAATAATCAAGGCCTTCAACAAGGCTCTTGTTTTTAGGGCTCTAAGACACTTCTCACCAATGTGATCAATTCATTGGTGTCACAACATTGCCTTCTTCACATGAAGCTTCATTTCCAGGGAATGAGCACCCTTAGGTACCCAAAATTCATGACCATAAAATGTAGTTGCAATAGACTTCTCGGCATGATTTGGCAGTGAGGATGAAGAATCCAAAAGGTCTCTTCTTTGGTGTGTTAGAAGAACTATTTCACTAAACTATGCATGCATCCAAATTAGACAAGGTTCCAATTGTAACACCCTTAGCTAGTACCATAGATCCTCGTGTCATCTTGGATCCTCCACTTGATAAAAACCTTGCACTCCCAAATCATTCAATTTACTCATAGAAAGAAGGTTTCATGCCAAATCCAAGATATGCAAGACACCACCAATCCCCTTTACTCTTCCATCAAGGAAATTGATTTTAACTCTTCCACAACCAACAATATACATAGGTGAGATTCATCTCCCAAATAAACCTTTCCACCATCATACTCCTCATACTTTGAGAACCGGCCTTGTGTAAGGTCATGTGGAAGGAAGAACTTGAGTCTATCAACCACACATGTTTCGATGCATGGGTTGCCAAGGCTAGGGAAAATGCATCTATATCATCTTGAGAGGAATTATTAGATTCAAAATTTGATAAATGCTTCTTGCATTTCTTCTTATTCTCTTCCTTGAACTCTTTGTTGAAATGACTAGATCTTTTGTAGTTCCAACACTTTTCCTTGGAATTTCCAAGACACTTATATCTCCCCAAAGATTTTGATATTTACTTCTTGTCTTTCTTCTTTCCATTCTCCTTCAATCTTCCATGAACAACAAGGGCATCCTTAGCCATCTCAGAAGACTTTCTCTGCATCTCCTCAAACAACAACAAAGAAACCACCTCATCCATATTGAAATTGGTGGTAGTGCTTCCAATGGCCATTACTAGGTAATCCCACGAGTTTGGAAATGAACACAATAGAAAGTTGAAATGATCTTGTTCTTAAATCTATCTCCAATGGAACCCAGTTGAGCTACCAACATGTTGAATGCATTTAGGTGATCTTCTATGGATCCTCCATCATCCATCTTCAGAGAATATCATTTCTTTCTCAAGAACAACTTGTTTACTAGGGATTTACCTTGATAAACATCTCCAAGTTTCTTCTGAAGGTCTTTAGTAGTTTTCTCTTCATGGATGTTCAGGAGCATGGAATCAACCAAAAAGATTCTGATCAAACCCTTGGATTTCTGATTTATTAGATCCCAATTATTCTAGGATGTACTTGATAGTTTTTTTTCTAGATATTGTAGCCCACAGATCTTTGTCTATGAGCATATCCTCCATTTTTAACTTCCAAAGTTCAATTTTTTTGCCATTAAACTTCTCCATCTTGATTCTTTTAGATGTGCTTGCCATCTTTTTCCTACAACAAGGTCATGAAATGCACTTTTGAAAAAAATCCACTAAAACAAAGATCAACTCAAAAAACCCTTCAAACCCAACAACATAATCAAAGTTGGCCAAGCTTTAATACCAATTGAAAGGAAAACTAGATGGTGGAAGAAAATTCCTACACTAATCTAAGTAGGGGAGATTTAAAAAATAAATATTTAAACAACTTTAAATAGTTATAGCTACAAAAATATATGCACATTCAAAATATGTAAAAGAGATAGATAACGCAAAACATAGTATGATTTACATGGGAAAACCCTTTCAAGAAAAAATCCACACTCCAAATACATATCTCAATTGTATTATCAGCAACTAAGAACAAATACAATACAATTTTAGAGTAATGCTTAAGAGTCTTCACACTATAATAAGGATCTAGACAAATTTTGGCAGCATAACGACATGTAATCTTTCTTCTACCCGTCACCTCAAAAATATATTAAGTTTGTAAGTGTTTATAATGCTTCAACATGAAACAAGCTACCAAAAACATTCCAAAATAATATCCCATGCCCAAGGTGTGAACACAAGTTTATTTGTTGGGAATTTTGTGTCTCAACTTCTAGTTCTAAGCCTCATAATTCATGACTTGGCGAAAAATTGTTCATTCTCAGCCTTTACCACTTTACTACGGCGGTCTGGTCTACCCTTGGCGGTACCACAGTGACTAGCTTGGAGGTTACTACCTTATCGTGTGCGGTGAGTTTACTCACCGCAGTGGTCACAGTAGGCGACTTGTTGCCTACCTCGCCGGTCATCGCCTTACCACAGTCGGCGAAGACCTTCACCATGGTGGCTGCGGTGAGACCGCCTACAGTCTTCCTGGCAGTTATCGCCCTACTACAGGGTGGCCTAGCGGCCCCCGCGGTAGTGCAGTGTGATTGCAAGTGGCTTGCCCAGTGGCTTACTACCACACCGTGGGTCAACTCGGACTTGGTAGCAGTAGCACAGTGTAGGACTTGGGTGTGCTCGGCTGAGCTCACCGCCATACCATGAGTTGGCTTGGTTTGGGCTACGGTAGTGTGGTAGATGGTGAGGTGAGCTTGGACGAGCTCACTGCCATACCACAACTAGGTAGTTTGGACTTAGTAGTGGTGCGGTGGAGACAAGGAGAGCCCAGATGAGCTCGGACTGAGTTTGACCGAGTTGGACTCGGAGTCAAAGAGCGACAACAAATGAAAGAAGGACACATGGCAGTTTGACAGAATGTTGATTGGCCAAAAGCCAAAATAGTAAGAGCAGTAATTGCAGGACAATTTTAGCTAATGATAGGAACCCGATTTGGGTGGTGAAGTTATTGTTGGGTGGCTTGATGCAATATGAGCAGATCAATTTCTTTCTTGAATGATCGATGCATGAACATGGAAGTCATGGCATTGGTTGAAGTGTATATGCAATGAAGACTTGTACAGTCAATGTGAGGTTGACGGATATGTACATGTAAGTTGGCAAGTCGATGTAAGAATGAGATGATTCTTATTCTATACTTTGAAGGAAGTATTGTAACAATGAGAAAAAATAATCTTGAAGCTATTGTGAGCTAATTAGAGAGTAAGGGCTGATATTGTATGTAATTGTTTATTACTATAATACAATTGTTCTTCCTTGGTGTGGTGGGTATTTTACCTAAAAAGGTTTTCCCACGTAAATACTGTGTCATCTGTGAATGCTTATATTCTGTTATCTCCTTTATGTTGCATGTATTCATCTCAGTAGTTTTAGAAGCTATTAGAACTCATTTTTTATCTTCTCCTCTGTTGTATTAGTGTTAAGGGAATATATTCCACACTGTTGGGTTATTAGATCCATCCCTATTTTTCCTTCAAGTGGTATCAGAGCCTGGCACATTGTGTTATCCTTGAGAGAAAGCTCGGTTTTTTGTGCTAATACTGTTTTAGTGGGAGTCTTGCATTGTTGAAACTTGTTTCTATTTGAGATGGTGAGTACATTAGGTAGAGTAGATATTGAAAAGTTTAATTGCAGCAACTTTGAGCTATGGAAACTTAAAATAGAAGACTTGCTAGTGGATAGAGACCTCTAGTTAGCGGTGTTTGGTACTAAGCCACAAATTACGATGCAAGAGGCTTGGGATCTTGCTAATAGAAAAGCAAGAGGTCTAATAAGACTGAGTCTAGCCAATTTTGTGCTCCTGAACGTCCATGAGCAGTAGTCTACTGCTTCATTATGGAAGAAGCTTGGTGATATTTATTAGGGAAAGTCTCTGGTAAATAAGTTATTCCTAAGGAAGAATTTGCACTCCTTGAAAATGGAAGAAGGTGCATTTGTTGCAGACCATCTGAACTCATTTAATATGAGTGTTACTCAGCTGGCATCTATAGGTGTAAAGACTAAGGAGGAGGATTGTTGCATGCTCTTGTTGTGTTCATTACCTGACAGTTGGGATCATCTGGTGATGGCTATTGGAAGCATAACCACTGCATTCAAGATGGATGACATGGTTGCTTCACTTTTTTCTGAAGAAATGCGAAGGAAGTCTTCTAAGATGGCCAAAGAGGCTCTTGTTGTTCGAGGTAGACCAAAGGATAAAGGCAAGAAGAAGGACAAGAAGTCAAAATCCAAATCTGTAGGGAGATCAAAGTCTCTTGGTAAAAAGTTCAAGGTGAGATGTTGGAACTGTGGGCAACCTAATCATATCCAGAAGGATTGTAAGGAGAAGAAGAAGAATAATGCTTTAGACAATGAATCTTCTCAAAGTGATGTAGACACCTTCATTGCAAAAGCCTTGACAAATTAGGCATCTGATGATGTCTGGTTGGTTGACTCAGGTGCGTCCTTTCACATGACATCCAATAGAGAATGGTTCTCTAAATACGGGAAGTATGATGGTGGAAATGTGTACTTGGAAAGTGATTCGATGCTGGAAATAGTTGGCAGAGGGAGGGTCAAAATTCAATTTCCTGATGGGAGAGTCAAAGGTATTGGTGGCGTGCTTCACATACCAGGTCTAGCTCGTAATCTTCTTTCTGTCAGTAAGTTAAATGGTGTTGGTGTAGAATTTTCTTTCTCAAGTAGAGGATGTAAAATGGATAGAGGTGCAATGGTGTTGGCTAAGGTTGCTCGTATTGGCACTCTTTATAAGCTGGATGCACGTCCTGTTCAATGTAATAGTGCCTCTGCAAAGTCGAGAAAATCAATCCCTGTAGAGAAAGATGAAGAAACTTCTCTGTCTGCAAATTCTTTGGAGGTAAAACTCCTAGCAAAGAAGACTATGTTGTGGCATCATAGACTAGGTCACATTGGTGAGAAAGGTTTAAAAACCTTGAAGAATAAAAATCTTGTAGAAGGGCTTGATGATTGTAACCTTGAGTTCAATTTTTGTGAACATTGTACCTATGGAAAACAACACCGTGTTTCTTTTTATTCTAGTCCTCGTAAATCTTCTGGTATACTGGATTATGTCCATTCAGGTGTTTGGTCCAGTTAATATTCCTTCATTATTGAAATCTAGATATTATGTTTCTTTAATTGATGATTGTTCGAGAAGGGAATTTGTATACTTTCTTAAAAGTAAATCAGATGTGTTTAGTCGGTTTAAGGAATTTAAATCTTTGGTATAGAATCAGACTGGAAGGAAAATTAAATGTTTGAGGACAGACAATGGCGGTGAATTTTTTTCTGCAGATTTTGAAAGGTATTGCACTGATCATGGAATTAAAAGGCATAAGACAATGCCTTACACTCCACATCAGAATGGAGTTGTTGAAAGGTTGAAAAGGACGTTGATGGAAAAGGCAAAGAGTATGTTGAGCATTGTTGGTCTGGATCAGAAGTTTTGGGCTGAGGTTGTGGGTACAACATGTTATCTAATAAACCAGTCTCCCTGCTCTTCTCTTTTTGATAAGATGCTTTTGGAAGCATTGTCTGGAAAGAAGCCCTCTTTGAGGCATGTCTATGTCTTTGGCTATGAGGCATATATTTATGTGCCAAATGAAAAGAGATCAAAATTGGATAACAAGGCTGTCAAATGTATTCACATTGGCTATGGAGTTGGTGTGAAGGGATACAATCTTTGGAACCCTGTTATTGAGAAGGTTTTGTACAACATAAGCATGATATTTCGTGAGCTGAAACCTTCAATAAATGATCAACAACTTGAGACAGATTAGAGTGACAAGAAGAAGGATGCAATTGAGATTCCCCAAACTCTAGAAAGGGAAGAGTTGCATGGTGTATCTAAGACTGAGGAGAGCTCAAGCAGCTCTGGAAGTTCTGATGATGAAGAACCACAACCTTAGCTTGTAAGAAGGTCTACACGAGAAAAATGGCAACCTAAAAGGTATGGTTTCTCATTGTTAAATTCGAACTATGCCTATGCCTTATTCACTAGCACTGATGAGCCTAGGACTATAAAAGAAGTAATCAACATGTCTGATTCAAATTATTGGCTGGAAGCCATGAATGAAGAGATGGATTCATTAAAAAAGAATGAAACTTGGGATTTGGTACCATTTCCAAAAGGGAAAAAGCCTATTGGCTATAAGTGGATATTCAAAAGAAAGACAGGCCTCGATGGTAGTGTTGAGAAGTATAAGGCACGACTGGTTGCAAAGGTATTTTCCCAAATTAAGGGAATTGATTATGGAGAGATTTTTTCCCCTGTAGCAAAGCTGACATCTATCAGATTTCTGTTGTCATTGGTAACTATGTATGATTTTGAAATTGAACAGATGGATGTGAAGACAACATTTATCCATGGTGAGCTAGAAGAAGAAATCTATATGTCCCAGCTTGAGCACTTTGTTGTAAAAGGTAAACAAAATCTGGTCTATAAGTTAAATAAATCTTTGTATGGTTTGAAGCAGTCTCCTAGGATGTCGTACTAGAAATTTGACACATTTGTGTTGTCTATGGGATTTGTAAGATCAAAATATGATCATTGTGTTGATCATAAATCTAAAAATGATCATGTGCTTGTTATTACACTGTACGTGGATAATATGTTATTCATAGGAAATAGCAAGACTATGATTTCTGATCTTAAATCTCAATTGTCTACAAAGTTCGAAATGAAAGATCTTGGTGCAGCAAGGTATATTTTGGGAATGGAGATAACCAAGTATAAAATAAGAAGAAAGCTTTGGGTAAGTCAAAGTAAGTATATGAACACCGTTCTAGAGAGATCTGGTATGAATGATTGCAAGCAGCTAGTTGTTCCAGTCATGCAGGGAACAAAACTATTTGTTGAAGACTATCCAAAATCTGCTATTGAGATGGAGGACATGACCAGTGTGCCCTATTTGAGTTTTGTAGGTAGCTTGATGTATGCAATGGTCTGTACAAGACCAGACATTGCCCAAGTAGTGGGAGTTCTAAGCTGGTTTATGGAAAATCCAAGAAGATCACATTGGGATGTTGTGAAGAGAGTGTTCAGGTATTTGAAAGGGACTTCAGATTATGCTCTATGTTACCATGGTAGTTTGGTTGCATCACAGAGGACTCTCAACATTTAGGGATATGTTGATTCTGATTGGGCAGGGGACATTGACAGTAGAAGATCCACCAGTGGATATACGTTCATGCTTAATGGTGGAGAAATCAATTGGATGAGCAAGCGACAGGCTGTAGTTGCTTTATCCATGACAGAGGCAGAGTACATGGATGCAACTCAAGCTTGCAAGGAAGCAATTTGGTTGAGCCGTTTGTGTTCAGAAATTGGTTTTCATGCAGGGATGATCACTATTTACTGTGACAGTCAGAGTGCCATTGTTTTGGCAAAGAACCCAACTTTCCATGCTAGGACTAAGCACATTGATGTGCAGTTTCACTTCGTGAGAGACATGGTGGAAGATGGAAGAGTCTATCTTGAAAAGGTCGACACTTTGAAGAATGTTGCAGATGCTTTGACAAAGCCCATGAGCATAGACAAGTTCAAATGGTGCGCAAAATCGATGGGCCTTGGGGCCTATGACTGTTAGTAATTTTTGAAGTCAAGAGGGAGCTGGAAGTCTTTGCCAAGTGGGAGCTTGTTGGGAATTTTGTGTTTCAACTTCCAATTCTAAGTGTCAGATTTCATGACTTGGCAGAAAAAATTTCATTCTTAGCCTTTACCACTTTACCGCGGCGGTCTAGTCTACCCCTAGTGGTACCGCAGTGATTGGCTTGGTGGTTACCGCCTTATCGCGCGCAGTGAGTTTACTCACTACGGTGGTCACGGTAGGTGGCTTGCTACCTACCTCGCCAGTCACCGCCTTACCATGGTCGGCGAAGACCTTCACCGCAGTGGCCGCGGTGAGACCGCCTGTGGTCTACCTGGCGGTTATTGCCCTACCATGGGGTGGCCTGGTGGCCCCCATGGTAGTGTGGTGTGACTGCTAGTGGCTTGCCCCATGGCTTACCACCACACTGCAGGTCGACTCAGACCTAGCAATGGTAGTACGATGTAAGACTTGGGTAAGCTTGTCTGAGCTCACCGCCATACCACGAGTTTGCTTGGTCTAGGCTGCAGTAGTGCAGTAGATGGTGAGGTGAGCTCAGACGAATGCACCGCCATACCATGATTGGGTCGTTTGGACTCGGCGGTGGCACAGTGGAGACAAGGAGAGCTCAGATGAGCTTGGACCAAGTTTGATCGAGTTGGACTCAGAGTTAAAGAGCGACAGCGAATGAAAGAAGGACACGTGGCAGTTTGACAGAATGTTGATTGGCCAAAAGCCAAAATAGTAAGAGCAGTAATTGCAGGCCGATTTTAGCTGATGATAGGAACCCGATTTGGGTGGTGAAGTTACTGCTGGGTGGCTCGATGCAATCTAAGCAAATCGATTACTTGCTTGAATGATCGATGCAAGAACATGGAAGCCATGGGATTGGTTGAAGTGTAAATGCGATGAAGACTTGTATAGTCAATGTGAGGTTGATGGATATGTACATGTAAGTTGGCAAGTCGATGTAAGAATTAGATGATTCTTATTGTATACTTTGAAGGAAGTATTGTAATAGTGAGAAAAAATAATCTTGAAGATACTGTGAGCTGATTAGAGAGTAAGGGCTGATATTTTATGTAATTGTTTATTACTGTAATACAATTGTTCTTGCTTGGTGTGGTGGGTTTTTTACCTGAAAAGGTTTTCCCATGTAAATACTATGTCATCTGTGAATGCTTATATTTTGTTATCTCCTTTATGCTGCATGTATTCATCTTAGTAGTTTTAGAAGCTATTAGAACTCGTTTTTTCTCTTCTCCTCTGTTGTATTAGTGTTAAGGGAATGTATTCTACACTGTTGGGTCATTAGATCCATCCCTCTTTTCCCTTCATTATTATGACATGTTGTCATAGTCAAGACTCATTAATTATGCAATCTTCTAAAATCAGCACCTGTCTCCACAAAAATAGCTTGGACTTGACATACAAGACACCACTACACATGTAGCAACCATATGCAAACTTGTCCACATCCCCATTATTATAGTTTGACTGTCATAGTGTGAATTGGAAACTATCATATAGAACCCTTATAGCTGTCATATCCTATCATAGCAGTTTGTCATAGTCTATCACAGTCATGATATAACAACTTATGACAAATACTACCAAATTATCTTGTAGTGGGGTCCACAAAGTGAGATTCCTATTTCCACCAAATTAGGATGTATTTCATTCTAGTCGCTTGCCATGTAAGTTTCCACCTCACTGAAGTGGGTCCCACAAAGTGACTGAGAAGAATGATATAAAATAAATACATAGGCTAAAATAATAATTAATTAACAACATTAATGATAATATTTGCAAAGGTTGAGACACCCTAATCCCAATAGATTTAGTTGGTCTAGCATGTAGTGCACCTTGGACTATCCTCCTTTTTTGCAAGATCTAAAAATATAGACTTGAGGTCCCTAGTCTATAGCTCCTATTCTTCTGAGGCTTTTGTTGGAACTTCATCTTTCGATGAGAAAATCTAGTTTATGTGTCTTGACAACTGGTGGTCTTGAATGCACAGATGAGCAATTAATCTTTTATCTTCCTCCAAATATCTTTAGATCTAAAACCTACACACATGACAAAGGGGGAAGGGTTGTGCCATATAGGGGCTTGCTTAAGTCAAACCCTATTTTTGTTTTTCTACCTCCACAATGGCTATAATGATGTGTAAAGAGAGCTTACCTTATGAAGGGTAGAGGCTAAATGCTAGACAATTAATGAATTAAAAAAATTCTACAACTCATCACTCAAATTTGCATTCCTTGATGGACTAAAGTCATGTACTCATCACCTTTAAGTATAATTTAATAGCTTGATTGAAGCCTTGTAAGTGTTAGTACTCACAAAATAAATGATCACAAAACATGAACCGACTTACATAAACACATTATTGATGCTTGACATGGATAAATGCTACTAAAATTTTGATAATTCGGCTCTTAACTGCTCTTGTTTTCTTTTGCAATAATCTCAAATTCTTCCTTGATCATGATATGCTTAAAATGGTGAAAATGACTAGTATTTATATGTATTTTTTATAATTTCTTGAAAATCAAATGCCAATAATCAATAATTGAAATTGGGAATTCAAATAATAAAATACTAACATTGATATATTTAAATTGAAGCCAAAAAGAGGAGATTTAGGGTGTAGTATACCTTAGATCAGACCCATTTTTTTGGGCCCAAAGTTTCAAGGGGAAATTGAATGCTTATTCTTATTTCCTTTTGTTTGTGTGAGATAAGAGGGATTCGCTACACATGAGTCTCTTCATTCTCAAGAGATCACCAGGGAAAGAACTATCCTTATCCACCTTAGCATAAGTAGATTGAAGAAATGATAAAGAAATGTAAACAAGTTATATTTCAAAGAAGACTACTTCAGATCTCGAGAGAGTGAAACTTCTAGGTTTTTTCCTTAGATAGAGGAGCTATCGACCAAAGGACGACAACATAGATTCAGGATGCCAATGTGACAAACTATCATCAAAATGGTGTGCTAGCGTCCTAAGCAATAGAGTGCTCAAGAGCTCAAAAAAGAAGAATAAGGTTTCACTTTTTGACTCAGATCTAAGGTCCACTAAATAAGATGATCAAATAGAGAGTAGAACTTTAAGAAAAACACAAAGGGAACTAGGAGAAAACTTACCTTCAACTGAACATTTGAGTCTTCACTCTGAGCTCCACTTTGCAACCTACACACAAAAGAACGAGGGGAAAAGGTTGGGGCTGTATAGGGGTTTGCCTCAATCAAACCCCCATTTCAGTGTTCCCACCTCCATAGACAACCAAGTTGGAAAGGAGTGTAAACGAAAAGGACAAAGTGTGTGGTGAAAGAAAAACCCACTTTAGGAGTAGAACCTATACCACTATGTAGTAAGTGAACAAGTAGATTGAAAAGAGTAAGGAAGAGAGCATTACCCACGGGCCTAGACCCTCTTCGGAGCACACAGACGCACCGTTGAGTGCTTGCTTGGGAGATGTAGCTGCTAGAAGGGCCTTAGTCTGGTATGCCTTCACTTGTGAGAGTGTTGCTATCAAGAATGAAGAGAACTCAAGAGTAAAGAACTTGAAGAGAGCTTGATTGAAGATCACTTGAACCCCCAAATGAGAGAAAAGAGGGATTTTTGATACATGCAAGGCTAGAAAAGAGTTGTTACATTTGAATCCTGACTGCTAGGACACATGTCAAGAGAGTCAAGATTCCACATTCCCCATTTAAAACTTGGAAAATTTCCAGGATGCTAATGCACCGCACAGGCATGCAAGGCCTAGATTTTCAGGAAACATGTTGCTCCGCCATTGATCCACATGGAGTTAAAATTGTGAAATTCTGACTCATGGGATTTTTGTCATTAATGCTCTAAGGTGTCATAAATGCTAAGAAAAAGTGCAAAATTGTGGAATTTCCTCTAGGTGCAATTATGTGACATTACATGTTTCTCCCACTTCAGTGGGCCCAATTTTTAGGAAAAATCAGCCACACTAAAGTAGAGAAGAGAAACATCACCCAAATTTGAATTTTATGGATTTGTGCATCAAGAAAAAGGGCCCTCAAAGGCCACTGAGGTTGAGCTAATTGATATTGAAGGTGCCCCCAACAACCAAGCTCAACAAACAATGACAAAGAAATTGTGAAAATTCGCACAAAACTTGAATCTACAAAACTCAAATTTAAGTCAGTGTCAAAAATTAGTAGAAGCTACAATGGCTAGAAGAATGATCAAGAAAAAATTGATGATTTTGAAGAAAAATATGATCAAGAGGTGACTATATGCCCCCTCATGAGTTTTCCCCCACTCAAGTGGGATAAATTTAGGAGAAACTGGGGAGCCACAAACTCTAGAAAAAATGGGCCTCGGGGAGCCTATATATACCTAGGTGGGCCCCTAGAAGGGTCATTTTCACTATTCACTACGAGTGAAATATTGACTTTTGTGAGAGAGAAGTTAGAAAAATGCTGAGAAGGAGGGAGTATGAGGTGCCTAGACTAGAGAAATTGAGAAAATATGATGTCAAGGGTCATGAGGTAGACCAGGTAGGTCTCAAAACCTCATTTTTTAATGAATTTAAGTACATTTCTAGCAATTTTTTCCTCATCGAGCTGCGCATACATGTTATTTTGGCACTTTCATGCAAAATACATGTTGTATTCTATGATCCATGTTGGAGTCCTATCTCTACACTAGCATCCTCGAGGCATCAATGGAAAATCAAGACATCTGTGCAGCGTGCACAAGTCTTAATAAAAAAAATTGTTTTCAAATTGAAATCCCATGTTCTGACTTAGATTTTTTTTCATTTTTGTAGGACTATCTAGAGATTCGTGAGGATACCAAAGGGAGAGCTTACTAACTATTTCACGAGCAGAGGGACTATTTCACTGCTAATGATATCACACATCTAGAGCAGGTTGGTCTCTGGCATGCATTCACCATGCCAGAGATGTGCTACCATGAGAGGATTCTTATAGTGTTGATGGAGCAATGGGATGCCACCACGTCATCTTTCTAGTTACCTACTAGGGAGATCACGATTACACTAGAGGATGTATATTGGATCCTCGGACTACCCATCTGCAGACAAAGGGTAGCCATCGATAACACTTGATCAACACGAGAGCGAACAAAGGGAGTCCTTTACTACTTGGGGTAGATTGATGATAGTGAAGACATGGGCCACATCTACATACACTGGTATGACCAGGTCAGGACTACTACACTCTTGCTATGCCAAGTGATGGTCATGACCATTGCTTTTTGGATCATGATATATGAGCGAGGATTTCACCTTCATGGGGGCCTCATCCACACCATTAGGGAGATGGTAGAGCATAAGATAGTTTTTTCCTAGGGGCGTAGTATGTTAGTGCACCTATACAAAGAGTTGGGTTGGTACATCCATTATAAGTATCATAGCCTTACAACATGCACACTTTTGTAGGTGTGGGCTTTCACCCACATCATGTGCATGAGGCCGGTCAATTTTCCCCAACAACGATTGTATCACATCCCCATGGCCCTTTGGTATGATATCACGGGGCAGTGGTGGCATGCAGATTTATAGTTTTGGTGATTGTAGTTTGATACTCTTACACCTGAGTGAGTGAGATGGCAAACCCACTGCTACTTAAGGTGGGTAGATGATGGCAGGTATCTCAGGAACCTACAGCGGGACCGTTTTCTCATTGTTCACTATGATCACATTATTGTTCCATATTACTGGAGTCGGATCATGAGCAACATGTCCATGTACAAATGATTCCTCTAGAAATGCCCACATACATTAGGCCTATAGGAGCGTAGCTAGACCAAGGGATCACCCCCACCCCACCATCACTGATATTGTCCCTTTAGATGATGATGAGCCCAATCAGGATCTACCACCCATAGCGTTGGTAGATAATGTCGGGGTTGTTGTAGATTTCAGAGGGTGGTGGGATAGGCACTGTCCTCATCCAATGTTTGGTGAGGATGCCTCCAGAGGGGATCCAGTCCCATAGGGGGGATGTGCCACCTCCACCTCCATAGGACAAATAGAGAGGGTGACAACAGGATAACAAGAGGAGAGATCATAGGAGGAGGAGGTGATGACGTAGAGGTCGAGGTGGTGGAAGAGGTCAGACTCTCCACCAACTACCCCTATCTAGTTGGTACCACCAACACCTACTACTACAATAGTGGCGACCTTGGCAGCACAAGGAGTAATTATCAATACCAATGGTGTGGGTACCAATGTCGCTTCTTGCGCTAATCCAACATGGTAGCCATGGGACCCAAGTATACTGAGCATATTATTTTGTATTTTAGTATATTCAGCTTTCTTTTTTTATAATTATACACATACATAAGCCATGTGATACTGATTTCTCTCTTTCCTTTTGTGGGTGTAGAGGATGCACATGGATGGACTGTGTTGATGGCTCAGTGCATAATAGAGGTGGCCCCTAACATGCCTATTCAAGGGATGATTATTGAGGCTTACCAACTACAATTTTTTGGGCTGACATGCCCACATTTTTGAGTTGGTAGCATATTTGAGGACTTCTTACAAGGAGCAGGGTGTAGAGATTATGCAACTGACTATAGAGGTGACCATCGTCGGGGGGAAGCATGACCAGCTATCGAGGGAGCTACAAAAAATGCTTGATAAGTGAGATGTAGTAGTGATGAGGGATGATGTCATCGAGCAGGTGCATGACACCCTTTAGATCCACCTCAATGACCTTGATAGACAATCGATAGTTGTGATCCTGACAGATGTTCAACAACTACAGTAGGAGTTGCCACATGCATGATTCACGATATGATCCCTATGTGAACCCCAATCCTATACCTGCAAAAACATGAGAAACAAACACACAATTAGATTCAAATGGAAGTAAGAACAAGGATTCCCCATGAAATCCATTTGCAATGTTCAAATATGAAAGAAAATTAATAAATGAACAAAGAATACAATGAAATCCTATTTTAAAATGAAAACTCTTGATCCCATGGGGGAATTGGTGTCAATTGGTGTGTCGAAATTGGCCCTTTCCCAACTTCTTTATTGCAAATGTTGATGATTTGATGAGTGATCCATCTTGATGAAGATTCAATCAAGCTCCATAATGAAAAATCTGCATAACCCAGCTAAGAATTTGATGAAATGGATGAAACTAGATATGCTTGAGGATGAAGTTGAGTATAGTAAGTTTACTCAAATTGTGGATGATTAATTCAATAGAGGAGGCCTCTATTTATAGATTAGAATGATAGAAGAATTCAATGTAGGAGGAATGTGGGATGAAAAATAATCCAATGGCATTGTGCCACTTGTCAACATTCCAATGGAGGGAGGTTGAGCATATTTTGATCAATGTGCAAGTTTGAATTTTGAATTTGATGAAGTGACATGTTTAGGGGGATGAAAGATGAGTTAAATGCCAAGTTTGAATTGTGTAAGAGACATGTAAGAGCTCTTAAATGCTTTGTTGGATGGACAGGTCATGTGGGAGGGAAAATTCAAATTGGGAGAATATTCCCTCAAAGATGCCAAGTTTGAATGAAAATGAGGAATTAATAAATCAAATAAATTGATTTATTGGTGCAAGTTGCAAAATATAGAGGATCTTAGTGATTGAGATTAAATTAATCAAGATTTGATCAATTTAATGAGAGATTAGATGATTTGATAATTTTGACTTAGATTTTAGGATTTAAATAAATCAAACTTGAGAGGAATAATGATTTAAAATTTAATTAAATAAAGATTTATTTATTTAATTAAAGAGGATGATGTTAGATTTAAACCAAATAAAGTTTAATTTATTTAATTTAAAGAAATGACCTTAGAGACTTAATTAAATAAAGTGAAGTATTTAATTAAAAGAGAGACAATAGGATTAATTAAACAAACTGATTTATTTAATTAATAGAGGTGAATAACTTAATCAGATAAATTTTATTTATTTAATTAAGAGAGGGAATATGATGAATTTAATCAAATAAAGGTTATTCAATTAAATTAATTAGTAAAGGGGATGATTTAGGAAGAAATGATGTTAGTAAGATTAGGATCAAGTGCGTAGGATCGAATTGTATATTTTGCATGTCTACATTTTGCCCCTCTTTGAAGCAATGCACTTGTTGCATTGGTTCAAAGAATAATCTGCTATGATTAAAGTTCAAAAAAAAATTGATTGTTTTGAATGCACCACTATTGCCCCAGCGGAAGGATTATGCTGGTATATTGCCCCCTCAAGAGATCGAGCAGAAATGTTAATTTTCTGATTGAGATTGCGATAAAATGTGCGAGGAGTGGTTCTATTGATCAAAGGATGAAAGATAATTCTTTAGAAAGATCGGATATTTAGCATAGACAATTTTGATGATGTATAGACAGTCATTGGCCATGGGTAGCCTTGTGTATATTTTGAGATCTCACACCTTCTTTAGATAGAAATGTTAGTAAAGATAGAAGAATAAGAAGAATAAGATGGATGGAAGGAGGATCCAACAAGCCTACATTATGATGATGATGATGATTTTGCTTACCAGGGGTTGGGATTTTAAAAGGGCCATTTACTTTATGTTTGATAACACACGTAAGTATGATGCATCAAGGTATAAAGAACCAGGATGGTGTTGTACCTAGTGTGATGGACTTTGACTCGACAATCAAATAGGAGTATTCCTATTCACACTTGACATATAGAAACCTTGCTAGGATGCACCTAACAATGCAAGTATTCGCCAAGTTATTTTACAAGAATATCCAACAAGCATAGCAGATGAAAAAGATAATGATTGTTGCCCCATTACTTTCTCTCTAAACCTATTTTGTTTTGGCATCATCGAGAGGTCCTTGGAATGAGAGCAATAATATAAATCCAAAGAAAGGATAAAGTAAACAAACAAGCTAATATTCTTCATACTACTAGCCAAGGCTAAACTACTATGAGATACCTAATGCTTATGTCCATCGTGGGAAGGATACATCCTAGGACATGTTGTGATAAGGGTTTTGGTGAGATTGATTGGGTGATAAGCTATTGATATTCTGAGTTGATCAACTTGCTTTCTTACTGACCTAGACTTGAGACTTTGATGATTAGGTGTTCACTTTTGAACCTGCTAGACTTGCTTTCGATTGACTCACCAAAGGATGAAAATGATGATTGATTTATTAGGAATGAGACAATCGTGGGTGAAAGAAAGATGATGGATGCACCATTTTGGATTTTTCAAATATTTTGAGGTTGTTTTGATTTTTGGATTTTTCAAATTTTTTGGTATTTTTGACATGTTTGAATGTTTTTGGATTTTGAGTCTTGAGGGCTAATCAAGGATGGCCTTGCCTACATTTAAGCTCAGAGACGATGTAGTTCGAATTAAATGAAGCCACTTTTGAGTTTCCAGATTTTTGACACATTTTAGATTTTCGCATGATTTTGACGATTTGGATATGGATATATGATGATATCAATGCTCTATTTTGGGATTTTGTTGGAAACCAAGCTAAGGTTGATTGATCATATCAATGGATTGATGATGATAACATTGTTGAGGATACACAACAATGCAAGGCTAGTGTTAAATAACACAAGGATTTGAAGATTGATGATGATAACATTGTTGAGGATACACAACAATGAAAGGATAATGTTCAGAAACATAAGGATTGGGAAGGATATCCCTAGATGATGATGGATTGATTGGATTTGATCGATCAGGATTTTGAAGCTTGATTTGGAAAAAAAATATTTTGAATGATTTCATGTGACACTGAAGTACACATTAGATGCAACTGATATTGATTGTTCAAATTGATGTTTGATAAAAGATAAAGCTTGATAAGGAACATCTTCTTGTCAAAATATGCCATGGGCTAGTGGTTCGTATTTTGGCCCACAAATGATTTGACCAAATTGATTTATGTTTGCTAATGTTCGGATCACCACATAAGTTGGAGGATATATATCAAGATTTATTCCCGAAGAAAGATCCAAACATCTGCCCCTAGTGTCTAGCAATGTATGGAAGGCCACAGGTGGAATCTTGGATAGGTGTGTGGATGGATGGATATAGTAAGCATGAAAAGGATTATCTTGTGATAGGATAAGGGGTTCAAATAGTGGATGTTTATTTGGATAATGCTTCATGGCTTAGATAACGTTGGGTAGGATAGGATCAATGAAAATGACCCATGTCAAGATGTTTACCATAAGCAAGTGTAAAGTGTGCACCAAAAATTGCCAAGATCAAGATAACTTGGATTATGGATGTAGATATATGAACATGGATTGGATAAATAGTTCGTGGATGAATGGATTTATTATGGGTAAGATGGAGGGAATGCTGGATTTATTATGGATGGGATGAGATGCTTTCAACTGAACTGGCGCACATAGATGCTCGATTCTACACATGATGCCTGTTTGCTAGGTTTTCATCATGGTACCTATCCAAAACACCATCGAAGTGGTTTTCACTAGAGGATGATTTTTTTCTTTACTATTTTCGTAAAGTGCAAAACTCTTTAAATCCAAAACACCGACAATACTTTAAATAAATTTATTTATATTTAAAGAAATTTGAAAAATTCATTCATTAGACTTCATAAAATCCAAATGATTTCAAAAAAACGACTTAAAGTCAATAAATAGATTCATAAAACTTCCAGTTAAATTCATACACGTGTCATCTTACATGACATTGATTATAATACAAAAGTATTTGTAACATAAGTTTACAATTTGAGACGTAGGCATTCTGTCGCCTTAAGCTTTACAATACATAAATCCAAGAAATAATTAATACATAATTGAAGAAAACATCCTTTGATCTTCAATCCAATAACTTATCTTCAAATGTGAAGACGAGAACAAGGTTTAGGCGCTTTTTTCCACCCAACCTTGAAGCTTACGCTTCCCCAGAATTCTTTACTCATTCAAAGAATACCCGACCCTGCACAAATCTCTTAGCAAAAGGAAGTCGACAAGAAGGATGGAATCTGATGCATGCCTAGTATAACTAGTAATTCCACAAGAATTTTCTTTTTTCTAATTCATTTAAGAAACAAGCAAGTTCGATACTAAGATAATGTAGAGAGTTAAAAATATTCCATCTGTTTCAATGGTCCTTAAGTTACTTGGCCAATTAAAATGTCATGCACAACAAATAATAGTAGTTTTGGAAAAGCAAAACTACGCTCTCTATAAACCCATATTCGGCATCTATCCTGAAAGGTAACTTTCCAAAAACATGACATGCACATTCAATTATCAAGCATGCATAGTTCCATTCAACATAAATAAATTATCTTTCCCAACACATGTCATGCACATTCAATTATCAAGCATACATGGTTCCATTCAAGATAAATAAATCAAATGATCTTTCACTAACATCTTAACTACACTTTTATTTTCAAACAAATATGGTTTTAAGGCAGTGATTTCACAGTTTAAATCTTAAATAACATAATGTTTATATTTCAAAAAAATAAAACAGAATAAAATTAAAGAAGGTGTATCTCAAGTATGTAATCTAAGTACATATTTAAACAAGAATTAAATGAGCACACATTCTTTCAGTTCATTTACTCAAGAAATTCAATCATAATTCAATATAATCCTCTTCTAATTCATTTAATTTTTAAGTAATTATAATTATATTCTATTTCCTTTTCTTTTCTTTTTTTTATTTCTCTAAAATCTTATCTTTTCAAAACATAAAAACCTCATATTTGATTATGTTTCGAAGGCAATTTTAGAGCCATTCCTAAAGATTTATCAAATCTAACTCTTACTTATCAAGCATTTTTAAATACACAAAATTATTTTTATTTAAAACAAGATTCTTTCAGTTGTATAATTCTGGAATAATTTCACTATCTTTTTTTTTCTTTTTGTTTTGACAATTTTATCTCTCTCTGACAGTTTGATTTTTCTGATGCTTTTCTAAATTTTAAAACTTTAAGATTTTTGGGTGATTCTTTTCTAAATACTGAAATAAATCTTAATCTTACAGTTTTCTGTATGTATCTTTCATATTCTAAATCAGAATTTTCTAAATCAAGAAATCTACAGTCTCTTTATAGTTTTCTATTTTAATCTTGTTCAATAATTTTCCATAGAAACACAGTATATGAAATTTCTGCTAAATTCAATAAAAACAGTGATATGTTTCCTACCTGTCAAACTTTTGATGCTGTTTGTTTTCCAAATTTTGACAATGAATCTTAGTTTTTCTGTTACTTCGAGTGAGGATCTTATATTCTTTTCTCTTTGTGCTTGGGTCTTCGTTCTCTTTCTCTCCCTGCAGCATAGACCTTCTTTCCCTAGACTCCTCTCTCCTTCCTTCCTATCTGAGTCCTCTTCTCCTTTATTTTCCACTCACCTCACTCCTTTGTTTCCATGTGTGCATCTTCTTTCTATCTTCTTCCATGCCTTCCCTTCTTCTTTCTACCCTACCTTTCCTCTTTGTCTTCCCTTCTCCTTTCTACCTGGCACCTCTTCCTTCCCTCTTATGTTCTTGATGCCTGGGTGCCCCCTTTACCTGTCTCCTTGTGCTTTATCTTCCTTACTACCTGCTAGTGAATAGGGGATAAGGAGAGCTGGTGCCTTTTTGCGCGCCCTCTCCTCTTCTTTACTGGTTACCTTTCCACCCTACTACCTGGCCGCGTGGAGGAAGGTGGGTGCATGGGAGAACCTATGTTTAACTCCCTTCCCACTTCCTATGCCCCATAGTCCTCTCCCTCTGCTGGCTACGTGGGGAGTAAAGGATGAATAATTTAAAACAAAACTCTGCCTCCTTCCAGCCGCACATGAGGTAAAATGACTAATAGCGAAACAAATAAATCTCTCCCTGGTGTCTACGCATGCTAGGTGATTAGCATATAATTAATATCAAAATCCTTCTCTTCTACTAGCTGCCTCCAAAATAAGATGATTCCAGGTGAATCCATTAAAAATATAAACAATACTCAATGTATTTTTATTGTTCAATGCTCAGAAATGGATTTTTTTACTTTTCCTTACAATTTCGAATTTCCTATCAGACTCTCCCATTTTCCCATGCAATTGGTGGAGTTATTCACAAAACAAGATCCACTTTCTTAGCTTTGATCTCCAAACTAAATTTTTAACTCCAAGTTCTAAATTTTGATTGCTTTCTATTGATTGAAGATATTTTCTTCTACTTGTAAACTACTGTTTGAATTCAATTCCAAATTTGAATGTATGCTTGTTTTTCCAATTTGAAATGTAAATCATAGATTTTTTTGCAAACTAGAATAACAATGTCAATCTTAATCTAAAATCATCTAAAATCAAACAACAAAGAATGAGGAAATAAACTAAATAAACTAAACAATTAATGGAAAGCTCTCACCGAATATGTGTTCACCCCTTTGAATTATCTCTATTGCTCTTCTCCATTTTTCCTTTCCAGTATTCTTGCCCTCATATTTCTGTATTTGATTCCAAGTATAACTTCGTCGAGTGTCTAAGCAAAATATTGAAGAATAGTCTCTTCTCAAAAGTGTATGATTTCGGGAGGAGGAATAATGATAATGACAGGCCATTTTATAGATTTTCTATTTTCGAACAATCAGTTTAGATTGAAAGAGAGATCGACGGATGAGATTGATGAATTCCATGCGACATGAGTTATGTCTCAGATAGAACGCGATTTAGAACACTAGTTAGAACACGAATTCAGAAAAGACTGAAGATAGAGACTAAGTTAGAATGTGAGTTAGAATACAAGTTCAAGATCTTAATCTCCAAAAATAGAAGAAATAGACTTTGTATGCAAAAGCCAAAGTTAGAAGTTGAAGAATAATGCATTCGAATGCGAACTTGAGTTAATTAATTAAATAAAAGATATTTAATTAATAAAAGCATTCATGCATATGAGTTAGAACTAGTTAATCGACTAGTTGTGATAGAGATTCTTCTCGTAGATGTAAACAGGTGTTGAATTCAAAGATAACTGGAGAACTAAAAATAGATCTCGAGTCAGAAGGTGAGTGAATGACTTAGATAGCTGAATGATAGAGGAATGTAACATAATTAATTAAAATATGAATTAAATATTAATTTAATTCAACATTCAAAAATGAAAGACTTTAATTAAATAAATAAAGTAATTTATTTAATTTGACTGTTGAAACGGATAAATATAAATAATTAAATAATAAATATTTAATTATAGATAAAGGGGGTTAAATGAATAATTAAATAAAGATATTTAATTATAGTTGGAAAAGTATGATAAAGGGGGTAATTAAATAATAAATTATTTAATTGATAGATAAAGGGGAAAGAATTAATTAGTTCGCAACATAATTAAATAAATATGATTTATTTAATTAATCAAGTTGAATAAAGATTAATAATGAATTAATTAAAAAGGGGTATTTAATTAATAGCAGAAATATGTGTTAGAAAGATTAATTAAATAATTAACATTATTTAATCAAGACCACAGACTATAGAAAATTATGTCAAATGTGTGCTTGCAGGCCTAGACCAATTTTCGGTATCTACAGATTTCACTAACTTAGTTTTAGATATTTGTTTATTTAAACATTTACATTTATTTTTATTATTTATCAAATAAGAAAAATCCAATTACATCAAATAACACTATGTTATATTTTATTAACTTTTTTAGAATTAAAACTCTATTCCATTAATTTAAAATAAAAGCATGATTATTTTTAAATAATAGAAAAATATTGACTTAAGGAATCCAATTATTCGAATAAAATCAATTTCTTCATAAAATAATCAAACCACCATTTAAAGCAACATATTATTTTCACATATTGAGAAATCAATTTAACTTATTTAAAATTTGCAAGCATAATCATCACAAAAATATAATAAAATAATAACTAAGTGTGTGTGAGAGATTCCATCATCCTCATAAACGTCTAATGGCTAAAATGACTCTACCTGATCGATGTTCTCGCCTTCACTCACGTTCACATGTTTCTACATTCACTTGCACTCAATTTCTCATCAGCAATGACAACCCCAAATTTCATAAAAATGCATTTCAAATCATTTCATTTTCATTTCAGTTTCTATTTCTATTTAAATTTCACTTCCAATTTCAATTTCAATTTCAATTTAAATTCCACTGCCAATTTCAATAATCATTTAACATAATAATTAACAATCTCATGACTTATAATTTCATTTAAATAATCGATAAAATCAATACGTGACAATTTTTAATCCTTTTTTTGATTTTTTTTTATTTTTTATATTTTTTTTCATATTTTTGGCTGAAAGATTCCAAGCTCATGTTGAACCACTTGATGTCGTCGATGTAGATTCTTTTGTCATAATGTTCCATTGATATCCTGCTCGAAGAAGTTTCCTTGCCAAGATACTTGCACTTGTATGCAACTTTTGAGATCCCTAGTCTTCTTTGCTGATACCGGAGTTAACTTTGTCTTTGTGCGCACATTGCGATAGAGTTCCTTTTGAATCCTTATGATGAAGGGTCATTTCCAACACATGGTCAATGTGAGAATTGGATATTATGTGTGGAGGCATGGATGGTGGAGTGTGTTTAGGAATAAAAGATGGATTGGTTGATAGTTTGGAACTTTTGACTCTCCAAACTTGGGAAGATGAGCAATAATGGGTGGATATGGAAGTGTGCATGGAACTAGGACCAACTGCTCGATACACTTTGTATGTTGCTTGAGAAGCTTGCTTTTTCCTTTGTGGACATTTTTGATGGATAATTTTCCCTTTTTAATTTTTCCCCATAGTTTCTTTGACTAATGGAGTATGATAGGGATCATCTTTCTTTGTATTCTTTGGTATCCAAGTGTATTTGATTTGTCTGATATGCTTCTTAGCTTCTTTTTCTTTGATAATGTTCTTCATTCTTTGATTCAAATATCCATTTTGATGTTGGTCCCAATTAATAGATGGGGTGATGGGTGGATGAAGATTCGTGACATGGCAGGTTGTAGTATTGGCATTGATTTCATTATAAGGATTCTTTGTGCCTCCTATGTTGAGGTTTTCTTGAGACAAAGTTGCCCCCAGTTTTATAGAGGTATCACTAATATGTTTAGATCTCTTAATTAACGAATAACCAAGACCTTGATGCCTAGGATTGCCAATAATCTACACTGATTCCAGGATACCCTATTCATGTAGGCCTAATCCTCTGCCTTGATAATTCATCCGTTGAAACATTTTATTTACAATAGGATATCATTTACCTTGGAAACAAGGTGCTACTCCTTCTCTACTCTGTGGTGGATCTTCAAAGGTGAGAGCTTCTTTATTGATGAGATAGCTTGCCCTAAAAAAGGTAAGTGATCCAAGTTTACAAGTGATAGGATCCTCCATCTGTGGGATAAATTCTTGATTGATATCTTTGGTTTGAGCTTGTGAAATATCATTTTTTAATGCTTCATCAAGAAGTGCCAACGATTCACTATCCACATAAAATTCTTCCTCATGATTCATTTCACAGGATGTTTATGATTCACGACTTCTCTAAGAGCCTTCTTCATGATCTATTTCTGATATGTTTCCACAAGATTTTTCTGATTCACCACTTCTATAGAAGCCTTCTTCATGATCCACTTTTGATATGTCTCTATATTTTTCTATACCTTGATCATGTGTACAAATGTTAAGAGTAGGAGACTCTTGTACCTTCGTAATGATGCCAAGAGTATGAGACTCTTGTTTTGAATGAAGATCATCTATGTGTCCATCCAAAGAAAGCATCTCATGGGTAGATGGAGGAGTATGTGATATATGGATATGATTATCTTGTATAAATAGGAGAGTGTCCATTAGATCATTGTAGTATCTCAGAGATACAAATTCTTGATCTTGAGTGATTTTGGAATCACTTTCGACATGCTTTGGATCAAGTTCTTGACATGGGTCGATTTCAAAGGATGGATTGCTTACAAAGGGTTCTTGGAGATCATCATAAGGCATGGGAAGTGGATCAATATCCACTTGATCTTTAAGTGGATTTGGATCAAATTTTGAGCTGAGAATTCCTTCACTATCCATAACCATGAGGTCAAAGGATGTCAATGTGTCTTGGGAAGGACCATTGCCAGACCTTGGTGATAGATGTTGATCATGCTTTGGAATAAGTTCTTGAGATGTGTCATCTAACTCATTAGGTGATGTAGAGACATTGTTAACATGATCGAATAACATCAACACATCTTGAAATAGATCTTTGTAGGAGGGGTCTTGATCATGACTAAAAAATGGCTCTTGATGTATGTTGATTTGATCATTGGATGAGGTGGAAACATCTTCAAGGTGTTCATCAATGGATAGATCTTGATCATTATTTTCAACAATTTTGGTGGGAATATGTTGCAAACTTTGTTGAGAAAGTAATTCCTGCATTTGTTGTTGATCCAACAAAGCTTGTTGTTGGTCGTGTTGTTGTCGTTCCAACAATTCTTTTTGTTGGGCTTGTTTTTGAGCTACTGGTCGTTGTGCTTGAGAATATTATAGGACTTGTTGATGCACTTGTTGATGAATTGCTTGTAATCATGCCCAATTTTTTTCTTGCACCTGTCAAGCCTGGTGTTGGGCTTGAGCTTGAGCCTGTGCTTACTGGGCTGCTTGTGCCGCTTACACAACTTGTTGGGTGGCTTGAGCTTCTTGTGTAGCTTGAGAGGCCTACTATTGCTACATAGTAAAGCTTGGGCTTCAGTTGCCTATTGTTGTTGTAGCAAAGCTTGGGCTTGATAGTCGGTTGTGCCTATTGTGCTTGTTGAGCAGCTAGTTGTGTAGCTTGTTGATTTTGTTGCACCTTTTGATGAGCGGCTTGTCGATTTGCTTGTAATGTGATGCTGAATGAATTAACCATGTTGTGTTTTGGCGGCGGTGGTGGTGGATTGGTAACGGTGTTAACCATTGTGATGAAAGGAGCAGATGTATTGATAATCGAGGTTTGAGTTATGGCTGGTGTGATTGATATGCTTGGTCCCTGGGACACTTGAGGAATGGTAGATGTGTTAACCATTGGGGTTTCTTTGATGGTCACCATCTATTGTTGTGATATCAATGGTATAGCTGGAGGATTTGTTATTATGCTTTGGTTTATGATTGGAGTGTTGCTCAGATTCAGTTTATTGATGGTTGGTAAAGGGGGAAGGCTCATGCCTTGATTTTTTGGTAGATAGATTTGTAAGTTTTGACTTTGATTAAATCTACCATAGGAAAAGATGTTCCAAAATTTAGACTAGTAAAACTCACATTTGTTGTACCATTGAGGTTTGTAGGAGATAATGATCCCATGTATGGATTGTACAAATGCAAGTTTTGAAAATCAATTAGCATTGTAAGGCCTTGATAGTTTATTTGACTTGGATTAATCATGATGTATGAATCAAGTTTATATTCCATGCTCCTCTTGTGTTTTGAACTTGTTGACCTTAGAGGGGTTTACGACCAATGATGAGATGGAGGATGAAAGGGGTGAATGATATGGGTGTTTAAACTTTTAGGAACTTTGGATCAATGCTAGACTTTAAGACTTATTTTGATTTGATTTTGATTGAGGATAGTTTGACTAAGTGTGTTAAGTCAAACAAAGTAATTATGCACTTGTAAACTCTAGGAAGTTGTGTTATCCTAGAGTAAACTTTAACACAAAAGGATAATTTGGCTAGGTGTGTTAAGCCAAACAAAGTGATAATGAACTTGTAAACCCTAGGAAGTTGTGTTATCCTAGAGTAAAATTGTACACAAAAGGATAATTTGGCTAGGTGTGTTAAGCCAAACAAGGTGATAATGATTTTTCCTAAAAGTCTAGCATAAGTGATGTTTTCAAAGCTTCCAAGAGTTTGTTGGTGAAATGGAATTTGATTGATGTTTGAGATGGATGAAGTGTTTGATTTTGATACTAAATGACCCTAAGAGGAGCTTCTTACAAGACCAAGGTAATGAAGAACATGCTTTTCCCTAAAACTAGTTCAAACCAAAAGACCAATGTTTGCACGGAAAACCATATGAACAAAAGATGACAAGCACATGTGTGGGGTTCGATTGATTTAACTTTGCTTAATGCGTTCTTTTTACCACAAAAATTCTCTTGATCAAATTTTCAAACTGAATTTCCAATGTCCTAATTTTATTTCATCCCATAAAGTGCATTATGTGGAAATCAAGGAAATCAAGGCAAATGTTTCCTAGTGTTGACTTTGGGAGAAACAAATTGAGATGTTTGAATGTTTAGAAGCCTTCTAGAGATAAGAACCCCTAGGGATAAGCAGTAACATGTGCACACCTCCAAGGTATTTTTTCTTACAAAGGGTTTGAAATTATGATGATTCATTGAATGTTTATTTTCCATTGTTTTAGATCCAAGCAAAGTGTTTTGATTCCAAGAACATGCACAACCCTAGGATGAAGAGAATATTTTTTGGGATCCCGCTTGGATAAATCCAGCTATGCATATTCAATGCAGATGATTAGATGCTTGACCACATAGGCTCCCCCTTACAGTGCACTCGCTTCTCGGGTCAATCAAGCATCAATACCCATGAATCTCCCATGGCATACTTTTCATCTCTACAACAAAACCGCATGTATATGTGGGGTGACTTCAAAGGACATGAACTTTTGCACCAACAAATAGATAAGATTTTCGCATTTGCTAAACAAGATGTTTTAATTTGTACTTTCCGTTCATAGAGATTGACGCATGCGACGAGAGGCCATTGTTGCCCTTCTCATCAGAGCCAACCACGTGATATTGGCTTTTGTTCCAGTACCCACTTTTATATCCCAACTGGAAATACACTTGTCCTTAGTGTGTTACCGCTTAGGCCCTTCCCTTGGGTGAGTAATTTTTCCCACAAGGCAGGCCCTCTAAGATTAAAAAAAAGTGATAAAACATATTCGTAGTCCGATCAACCTTCGTTTAGAAACAAAGGAAGAACACACGCAATAGGCTTACTCATGCTCGCAAGATGTTTTGTTCACTTTTAAACCCAAAATGAAATGTGGAGGTAATTGCTTTACTCAACATAAGATCACCAAAAGGTGTTTTGCTTCTCTAGATCATCGTGAGGCACAAGAGAAGCACATACGTCCTTTTGATGGTATTACTTTGAGTAAATAATTACAAAACAAAATAACACTTGTTCATTTTAAGTCCACAAAGAAAAAGTGAGTTCTTTTTATAGCACCAAATCAAATGTGGAATTTTCCTTGTTTAGTTGTTACAAGTTAAACCAAATATAGTAAGTTGTTTCTAAAGTTAATTTTAAGCCTTTTGTTTGCAAACTTTGAAGGAAAATTTGTATTGTTCTTTTTATGGACCAAAAGGAAATTTATTGTTTCCTAAAAGCATGAAGGTAACAAATTTTTAAGAGAGATTAGGAATTCTCTAAGAGTGTTAAACAACACTAAAGTGTTTAAAAACACTTGGTATAAGATGAGAATGATGTCATAATGCAACCTTCCACTTTGTTTTCCTCCTTCACCTTGATTAAACCAACCTACAAAAACTAATTAGAACTGCAAAATAGAGGTTAGAAAAACTAGTTAGCAACCTAAAGCAACCAAAACATATTTAATCTAATGTTCTGTCACAAAATAGACAAATATATTTTAAATTTCCCATTGAAAGCGCATCAGAAACATAGGCTCCTTCCGCCTGTTTGTCAGAAAATAGACACACAAAAAAATAGCAGAAAGAAAATTTAATCTGATTTTCTATCACAAAATAGACAGATATATATTTTGAACTTCCTATCATAAGTGCGTCAGAAATGAAAGCTCCTTCTACCAATTTGTCAGAAAACAGACACATAAAAAACAATCGAAAGAAAATTTAATCCAATGTTCTATCAAAAAATAGACAGATATATATTTTGAACTTTCCATCACAAGTGCATCAGAAACAGAAGCTCCTTCCACCTATTTTTCAAAAAATAGACACATAAAATAGTAGAAAAAAAATTTAATCTGATTTTCTGTCACAAAATAGACAAATATATATTTCAAACTTTATGTCACAAGTGCATCAGAAACGGAAGCTCCTTCTGCCTGTTTGTCAGAAAACAAACACAAAAAATAGTAGAAAGAAAATTTAATCTGATTTTCTATCACAAAATAGACAAATATATATTTCAAACTTTTTGTCACAAGTGTGTCAGAAACGGAAGCTCCTTCTGCCTGTTTCTTATAAAACAAAGACCAAAAACAACAGAAAGAGAATTTAATCCAATGCTTTGTCACAAAATAGACATATATATATATATATATATATATATTTCAAACTTTCTGTCACAAGTGCGTCAGAAACAAAAGCTCCTTCTGCCTGTTTTTCAAAAAATAGACACATATATTTTGAATTTCATGTAGTGATTGCGTCAGAAACATAAGCTCCTTCTGCCTATTTGTTCAAGCCCTCCTTCTAGTGTCAAAATATGAACCCCAATCCTATACCTACAAAAACATGAGAAACAAACACTCAATTAGATTCAAATGCAAGTAAGAACAAGGATTCCCCATGAAATCCATTTGCAATGCTCAAATAGGAAAGAAAATGAATAAATGAACAAAGAACACAATGAAATCCTATTTTAAAATGAAACCTCTTGGTCCCATGGGGGAATTGGTGCCAATTGGGTGTAGAAATTGGCCCTTTCCCAACACCTTTGTAAGATTTGATGATGATTGATCCACTTTGGTTGAATTCCTACATAACCTAGCTAAGAAATTGATAAAGAGATGAAAATGGCTATGCTTGAAGATAAAATTGAGTATAAGAAGTTTAATCAAATTGTGGATGATTAATTCAATAGATGAGGCCTCTATTTATAGATTAGAATGATAGAAGAATGCAAGATAGGAGGAATGTGGGATACAAGATAATCCAATGACATTGTGCCACTTGTCAACATTCCAATGGATGGAGGTTGAGCCCTTTTTGATCAATGTGCCAGTTTGAATTTTGAATTTGATGAAGTGCATTGTTTAGGGGTGATGAAAGATGAGTTAAATGCCAATTTTGACTTGTGTAAGAGACATGTAAGAGCTCTTAAATGCTTTGTTGGATGGACAAGTCATGTGGGAGGGAAAATTCAAATTGGGAGAATATTCCCTCAAAGATGCCAAGTTTGAGTGAAAATGAGGAATTAATTAATCAAATAAATTGATTTATTGGTGCAAGTTGGAAAATCTAGAGGATCTTAGCAATTGAGATTAAATTAATCAAGACTTAATCAATTTAATGAGAGATTAGATGATTTGACAATTTTGACTTAGATTTTAGGATTTAAATAAATCAAACTTGAGAGGAATACTGATTTAAAATTTAATTAAATAAAGATTGATTTATTAATTAAAGAGGATGATGTTAGATTTAAACCAAATAAATTTTAATTTATTTAATTTAAAGAAATGACCTTAGAGACTTAACTAAATAAAGTGAATTATTTAATTAAAAGAGAGACTATAGGATTAATTAAACAAAGTGATTTATTTAATTAATAGAGGAGAATGACTTAATCAGATAAATTTGGTTTATTTAATTAAGAGAGGGAATATGATGAATTTAATCAAATAAAGGTTATTCAATTAAATTAATTAGTAAAGGGGATGATTTAGGAAGAAATGATGTTAGTAAGATTAGGATCAAGTGCGTAGGATAAAATTGTATATTTTCCATGTCTACACCCTATAGGGAGAGATCAAGAGGATGTACGTAGCTCTATCGACATCGTGCTCCTATAGATCTAGTTCTATGACCATGATGTAGCTCTACCTAGACCACAACAGTAGCATCCAGAGCCCAAGGGTTCCAGGAGCCACACCCTCCAACCCTAGGGACTCCTCATTTTGTACATTAGTTTTGTAGCAAGAGATACATATATATATTTGTAGATATTTTTGTATAGAAATACATTCAATAGCCACTCATTTTTGACAGTAGTGGTCAGATACATGTACATGAATATATATATATATATACTAGTTTTGATATCATGACATTGTGTATTTTGATGTGTATGCTTCTTTACTTTCATGTATGTTGATACTATAGATGTTATATTCTTATATGGATGTATGTTTACATTAGATGCTAATATGATTTAACAAACACACATGGTTGTATGTTAATTAAATACAATGATGATCTAATTTTCCAAAAAATATGTAATGCGATGCATGGATACATCATGGTCACATCATAACACAAAAAATTTCATAATGTGTTAATGAATAATGTCAACACCTATAGTGATACTACCGTTAAAGAGTGAACACCACCCCCATGATATTTTTGGATGCTACGCATAGTATCAATGGAGATGCATCACATTAACAGGCTCTTTTAGAGGCGTTCCATCTATAGACAATAATCCATAGGCACTCGAACCATACACATAGATGACAATGTAAGGGCCTAACCATTTAGGACTAAATTTCCCTTTCTGATCAGATGGTGTATTTACATCTCTTTAATTCTCATAGAGAACCAGATCTTCCATCTTAAAGGTCCTAGGAAGCATTCTTTCATTATACTATCTTAATAATGATTGTTGATAAGCTTTAAGATGGTCAAGGGCCTGTAATAGTTCTCATCAAGAATCTCTAGCTGATGTAAATGATTGGCTCAATAATTTTCATCATAAATTAACCCTTTAAGGGAAATTCTCAAAGAAAAAACTTCCAACTCTAAAGGAAAGATAGCTTTGGTACCATATACGAGATTGTAAGGTGTTGTTCCCATCATCGTATGAGTGCTCGTGCAATAGGCCCATAAAGCATACGTTAATCGAATATGCCAATTCTCATCGTGCTTATTAACTATTTTACAAAGAATGAGCTCAAGATTCTTATTATATGCTTTCACTTGACCATTAGATTATGGATAGAAAGGTGTAGCAAATATATGTTGAATGTGGAATTTCTCTAAGAACTACTTTACTTCCTTATTCTTGAATGGCGTACCATTTTCAGAAACATTCGTAGCAGGAAATCCAAAATGAAAAATAATATTGTTCAGAAGAAAACTACAAATAGCTTTAGCATTCATGGATCAAAGTGAAATGGATTTGACCACTTCGTGAAATAATCTATAGCAGTAATGATGAAGGTATGTCCTTTAGAAGAAGGAGGTGATATTTTTCTAATAATATCCAACCACCACTTTGTGAATGACCAAGGGTAGGTCTGATTTTCCAACTCTTGTGCGGGTGCATGAATAAGATGATTATGTTGTTGACATTACAAACATTTCTTAACAAAATTGAAAGAATAATTCCCCATAATTTTCCAAAAATACCCCATGTGTACCAATTTTCTCACCAGGGATCTACCATCAAAATTTCCACCCCCAAAGCCTAAATGGGCTTCCTTAAAGGAAAGGGGTGCCTCTGCTTTAGTGATACATTGGAGAAGCATGAAATTATAGGATTTTTGATAGAGACCATCAGAAATAATAACATAACATTCTAAAAGCTTTAGTATATGAGTGTGATCATTCTTCATCGCATCATTGGGAAATTTTCTAGTCTTTAGGTAGTTATATGTATTAGAGAACCATTCTCTCGAGTCTACATGATAACACACAAGGATATCGGGCTCAGGTAGATCAGAAACAATGGGAGATTGGAAAACCTGAACCACAAAGTGGTATTCTTTCATATCTTCCTCCAATGGTACCAAGGAAGCAACACTTTCCATGGCATCGGTATGTTTATTCTCCCTCCTAAGGATATTGTCTATTGTGAAAGAAGATAACTGATTAATTAAGGATAAAGAAAGGTCTCGATATCGAGACAACTTACTTTGTTTAGCTTTATAGGTTCCCGTAATCTGATTCAAAATAAGTTTAGAATCACCTAGTATGTAGAGATGTTTGATTGTTAGCAAAATCGCAACATGTAAGCCAACAATGAGAGCTTCGTACTCAATGATATTGGTGCAAGGAAAATCCAATAAAAATGATAGATAGATTGGTCTACCTTCAGGGGATATTAAGACCACACCTAGTTCGGAACCAATCTGACACCTCGACCCTTCGAAATACATCTCCCATTCAAGATCATAGTGATTCATAAAAATGTTCTCATCAAGAAACAAATCTAACCTCGGGAAAGAGCGAGATGAGGGAGCATCTGCCAATTGATCGACAACTGCTAGACCCTTTATTCATTTCTGAGTAATGAACTTTAAATCAAACTCAGAAAGCAACATAACCCATTTTGCTAACCTCCCAGCAAGGTTGGCACTAGAGAATAGATTCTTTAAAAGCTCACTTTTTACAATGATGTGTGTTTCAACATGGAGAAGGTAGTGCCTTAACTTCTATGTAGCAAAGACAAGAGAAAGGCATTGTTTCTCTATGGAGGAATAATGGGTTTCATAATCAACTAGAATGTTGCTAATGTAGTAAACCACTTTCTCTTTCCTGACATCATCATACTGAGCTAGCAAAGCATATGGTGATGTTGTAAGGTAAAGAAAAAAGGGTATATCTTGTATAGTTGGCATCCATATAGGCAGATTGGCCAAATAGCTTTTTATTGATTCAAAATCTTTTTGGAACTCTTCATCCCATATGAAGCGAACAACTTTCTTTAATAGGTGAGTAAAGGGAAGGGTGCAATCAACCAACTAAGATATAAATCTATGAATTTCCTGAATTTTCCCTTGCAAACTTTGCAACTCAGTAATGTTCCTAAGTAGACGCATGTTAACAATAACACCAATCTTATTTATGTCAACTTTGATTCCATGGTGAGAAACTATAAATCCCAAAAGTTTGTCGGCATCCACATCGAAGACACAATTAAAGGGATTGAGTCTCATCTTATATATCCAAAGCCTTTCAAAAATAATATGAAGGTTCTTTACATGATCTTGATGAGTTATAGATTTTTCTAAGATGTCATCAACATAATCCTCTAAGATCTTATGAATAAAATCGTGAAATATTGGGGTCATCGCCCATTGGTAAGTTGCTCCTACATTATTTAACCTAAAGGGAATGACCACATAACAGAAGGTACCCTAGGGATTAGTGAAGGTTGTCTTGTACTAATCTTCCAAATTAATATGGATCTGATTGTAACCTGAGAACCATCCATAAAAGATAACAATGCATGGCTTGTAGTCAAGTCCATAATCATGTCTATATTAGGAAACATAAAGTAATCTTTAAGAGAAGCCTTATTAAGATCATGAAAGCTAATGCATATAGGAATACAACCATTAGGTTTACTAAAAACAAACAATATTAAAAATCCAAGGGGAGTAGTCGATTGGACAGATAAAGCCTACTTTTAACAACTTCTTTATCTCAGTCTTAACCATCAATGCCACCCTGGGATTGATCTTTCAGATTTTCTGCTTGACTGGCTTGGCTTCAAGACATAGGGTGATATTGTGAACCACTATAGACTCATCAATATCAGGAATATCCTCATATTTCCAAGAAAAGATATCAGGATGAGAATGTAAGAGATAGAAATATTTGTTTGCTTCTTTTGAAGAAAGGCACTTCCGAATCTTAATTACTTTTTGAGAAGACTTAGGACCCATAGATATTTTAGTAGTATCTCCTTTAAGGAGAGAACTATGATCTTCAGGATGCGATATCAGAATAGTATTACCAACATTGGATAGAGGACCCTCCTCATCAATACTCAAGATAGATTCTCTAAAGTATGCATGTTTATGTAAGTGATACGTGAACCATCTCTTGTGATGTAAGGGAGGCAACGACGAGTAGGAACCTAGGAATTCCTCAAGTGCTTCATCCAAAGAGAAGACATCTAAAGGTATTTTCTCGGCTTTCCCCCTATCCTCTATCATTCTGGGATGGACCAAACTTAGTAGTTTGACCAAAATCATGTTAACACTCCACCAAGGTTTCTTCTTAGACTGTTCAATAGAGCATCCCAAACCCAGATTGTGTTTTTGTGGCTTAAAATGGATGGGGACTTGGATTCCATGCTTGATATGTCCTAGGATGTTCTGCTCATAACCATACCGAGAAGCGAGTTGATACCCAAAACCATAAAGGGTTTGCAAAACTTTGGGAGTTGATACGCATCCATGGGAGCACTTCCACCTTCTTCGCTTGGTTCAAAAACATTAACCTCCTTCACAAGAGTGGGAATACTCTCCTTAGTAGAGGAAGGATTGGGCTCTTGGATAGGATCACACTTCTCTTCCTTAATGGGAACATTATCCACCCTTACATCAAAGGTGTTCGGAAATTCTATATGAAAGGGACTCGAGCCCCAATCATCACCAAAGAAAGCATTCAATTGAGAAGAATAAGGAGAAGAAAGGGAAGACTTAGGACTTTTCACTTTAGGTGTTCCATCCCTAATAATATTCACTTCGGATATAATCTCCATGAAGGGTATCATTGATAAACACACCATAGCATCAGTGGTTAAGGATGAAATACAGTTCTTAAGAGTGGAGACAACTGAAGCCTAACTAGTAGCCCCTAGCTCATAAAGGTGAACAACTTCTTGATCAGCCTTAACTATGAGCACCTAGTTATTTCTGATGAACTTTAAGGAATGGTGTAAAGTATAATTTATAGCACCCATATCATGAATCTAGGGTCACCCCAAAAGAATATTGTAAGGTAAGGGACCATGCATCACATAAACCAAAGTAGGAAAGGTAATGGGGCCTAGCTACAAAGGCAGTATCATCATACCCAGAGCCTAATGACCAACATTATCAAACCCATGAATATATAAGGAAGAAGTTGCTAAAGCAGATGAATCAACTTTAGTCTTAGGTAGTAGGTCGATACTGCAAAAGTTGAGGGTCAAAATGATATCAATGAGAGTGCACCTAATACCAATATTATTAAAATTAATTATAATCATCAAAGAGTCCACTTGTTTCCACACATCTGGAGGCAAGATTTCTTGCGGATGGAATGTAATATTTGGAAAATCCACTTGAATATGAGACAACAATGCATTAACATCCGTAGGCCTAGTGGAGGTAGACAAGAGGATCTTTTGCAAGGCTTCCTAAAGTATCTCTTAATAAACCAGAGCAGTCTGAAGTAAGTCCCAAAGTGAGATCTTAGCCAAAGTAATAAGAATTTTCTTGACAATATCATAATCATCCGATGCTTTGATCGCAGTTTTAGGTTCTGAAGGAAGGATTGGTTGAGAAGGTAGTAAAGAAGTAGGAACTCGAGTGGGTTGAGACATAGGAATAGAAGGTTGTTGAACCAAGTTTTGTTTGTTTCTTCTTGTATTATATGTGTGCCCAACAACATTATAGGAAGTGGAATCCATAGCTTTTATGAACCCTGAGCATAGGTCAGGTGAATCACTATGACATGAAATCCCATTGACAGAACAATCCTCCCTAGAAGAAGGGTTAGTCAGGGTCACGTAAATGATGGGTTTCTTAGGGCTTGAAGGAGCCAGAAAGACCACAACTACATTTACTGACTCTTCAGCTTGCAGAGAGGAAGTTTGTTCAAGAGGTTTGCAGATAGTATAAGGTGCTTCTAATAAGTCATCTAAATCATCATCTAGCATATCAAAATCTTCCTTAGAGAAGACATTATCATAGACATCAAAACATTGTGAGAATAGATCCAACATGTTCATGTCGGGTTCACCAAAATGTGAGATAAGAGGGATTCGTTGCACACAAGTCTCTTCATTCTCAAGAGATCACCATGGAATGAACTTCCCTTATCCACCTCAGCACAAGGAAATCAAAGAAACAATAAAGAAATGACATAAGTTATATTTCAAACACAAGTTATATTTCAAAGAAGACTACTTCAAATCCCAAGAGAGTGAAACTTCTAGGTTTATACCTCAAACAAAGGAAATCTTGACCAAAGGATGGCAACACAGATTCAGGGTGCCAGTGTGGCACACAATCATCCAAATGGTGTGCTGACATCCTAAGAAATAGAGTGCTCAGGAGCTCAATCAGGTAGAACAAGGTTTCACTTCTTGACTCAGATCTAAGGTCCACTGAATAAGATGATCAAACAAAGAGCATAACTATAAGAAAAACACAAAGGGAACTAGGAGAAAACTTTCCTTCAATCGGACATTTGATTCTTCACTGTGAGCTCCACTTTCCAACCTATACATATAAGAATGGGGGGAAAAGTTTTGGGTTGTATAGGGTTCTACCTTAATCAGACTCCCGTTTCAGTGTTCCCACCTCCATGGAAAACCAAGTTGGAAAGGAGTGTAAACAAAAATTACAAAGTATGTGGTGAAAGGAAAACTCGCTTTAGGAGTAGAACCCACACCACTAAGTAGTAAATGAACAAGTAAATTGAAAAGAGTAAGGAAGAGAGAGCATTAACCACAAGCCTAGACCCTCTCCAGAGCACACAAACACAATGTTGAGTGTTTTCTTGGGAGTTGTAGCTACAAGAAGGGCCTCAATTCGACATGGCTTTGCTTGTGAGAGTGATTCTCTCAAGAATGAAGAGTACTCAAGAGTGAAGAACTTGAAGAGAATCTAGTTGAAGATCACTTGAAACCCCAAATGAGAGCAAAAGAGGGATTTTTTATGCATGCATGGGTGGAAAAGATTCATTACATATGAATTTTGACTGCTAGGACATGTTTTGAGAGAGTCAAGATTCCATATTCCCCATTTCAAACTCAAAAAATTGCTAGAATGCTAGCATGTCGCGTAGGCATCCAAGGCCCAAATTTTTGGGAAATGTGTTGTTAGGATTTTGTTGCTCCACCATTGGTCCATGTGGAGTCAAAATTTAGAAATTTTGACTCATGAGATTTTTGTCATTAATGCTCTAAGGTGTCATAAATGCTAGGAAAAAGTGCAAAATTGTGGAATTTCCTCTAGGTGCAATTCTACAATATTACAGTTTGATTTTTGAAGATGTTTGTAAAATGGGTAATTAAATGCATATTTAGGCCCAAGCACATAAGAGGGAGTTAAACCTAATATAAAATTGTCAGGGGTGATAATTTACAATGCTACATCTAGCCCCCACTTTAGTGAGAGTATGAACTTAAACTTAGACTCACACTAAAGTAATAATATGTCAAGAGGAGTTCAATTATCCAAATATTAAAGAGATGGGATGACATTGAAACTAGGGGATGCACTAGATCCAAATATTCAAGATCCTATGGAAAGAAAGCATAAGTATAAAGGAACACACATGTAAGATGAATGCAACATGTCAAACACAAAGCATACATGACAAAGACACAACACAACACATAACATGAAAATAAATAAAAAATACAATGCAAACATGCAAAGGGGGTATGTCAATCATGGAAATAAGATATGTAGAAATATTACTAAGATCCATACCCAAGGTGTTAATTATTCACAAGCTAAAAAATTATGATCTTTTTAAGGTGAACCCTAAACCAAATCACCATAGGCTAGTGAAGTTTGATATTCAATAGGTAATCTTCCTAACAATAGAAAATGAGAAACACATAAGGGCTATTGAGGATTGGTTTTCACTAGGTGTGATCTCATGCCAACTATACCAAGAGTTATAGTCCTAATAACTTTGATAATGTGCTAAAAAAAATTATCAAAATTCTAATCCAACACATCACTAAGTCCAGCATGTGTGAAAAAAGTGAAGCACATAATGGAATGCATGCTCCCATCTTAAAGTAATTGCTAAACCCCAACTATGAGAAATTTATTTAAGTTAGAAATAAAATGATCAATACAATATGATAAGTCATGAGAGCTTATTAGAAAACCCTATCCCAATGATATGTTCTCAATAAGACTGGATCATGAGAAGGGATTGCCCCAAGATAAAGCCACATAACAAGAAATAAGGTGTCACATAAGGGATCCACAGATCCAAGGTCAGTATAGACCTTTGATAATATATAATATGATTATGCTCAGAATTGACATCATTCCCATGGATACTTTTGGAACAAAAAACATGATGGAAGAAAGACACATAAAGATGACAAAACAAACCTTTTACATCAAATGGAAGAAACCTAAATGTCCCAACACCTGGCATCATCCCAAAAAGGAAGACACAAGACAACAAAAAATGTTTATGACATAAAGAGGAATAGAGATATAAATAGATGGATGTTGCAATAGATTCATTTCCTTTGTATCTTTGTGCCAATGAGAACAATGAGGGTCATCCAAAGAAAACTAACAAAGATAAAGAAACACCAAGAAACACAACAAGGGAGATCACATCACATATAAGAAAAACAAATAAAAACATACACAAAGGGTACTACACATGCGAGCCAATCTAAAGAAAATAATCTACATTCCAATCTTGTTTATCATAAATGGAAGGTGGACAATACACTAAAGGGAGTAAATAAAGTGTCATACAAGGAGTAAATCTTGTTTCAACACATGGTGGATCACTCTCATCAAGAGAATCAACATGGTTACCCCCATCTAAATCCATGTATTCGGAAAATAAAAAGGAAATTCATTATGGACTTGTTCTTCTATCTTATCTTCTTCATCTTCACTATCTAAGTTTATCACAATAGATTTCCTATGTATAATATCATCATTATTTTCTTATATTGGCATAGATAAGGCTCAATTTACTGGGTTGGTGAAGATGACAAAGTGGATTCAGGTGATGATGTGGATGGGTGAACAAGAGGTAGTTCATCGAAGTTAGTTTAGATGGGTGGTTGGTCATTAGGTAATGTGGCATCATAAATTGTCACCCTTGACAATTTCACACTAGGTTTTTCTCCCCCCTAAGTTGTTGGATTTAATTATGTATTTAGTTTCCTTTTTTTTTTTAGACTACAGGAATCGGTCAGGTATCCGTCCCCCTATAAACTGCAGTGCGCCTGGTAAACTTTTTTCATGTGACCGGTGATGCTGGCGTGACACGCCCTCCGGTACCGCGGGTTTGGGGGAAGACTAGACCTCGTGACCTCTTTCCTGCAATAGGATGCTTTAGCCAATCGAGCTAGGACCCCCGTCCCATGTATTTAGTTTCCTAATTATGCATATAATTGATCATTTAAATATATTTACCAATAAATCAAACTCAAGAAATTAAATTGTTAATTTAATATTTTACTCCCAACACCTTTGATCCCGAAAAAAGGAGAGATCTGGTCTAGGGTGCCCAATGCCCTAGACCTCTTAATCTAAACTCAAACATGTTAGTGTTGGTAATTTACTATTGAAATTTAAATTCTAATTGTTGGCTATCAAGATTTAATTTTTGGGAAATTTGAAGAATTTCATATGAATACATAGTATTTTCACCATTTGAATTAACAAGAAAAAACAAGGAAAAAGAAGGAAAGAACAAGAGAAGTTATTATACTTCACAAATCAATTCAAGAGTAGTCAAGAGTAGAATTTTTAGAATTATTGCAGAATTTCATCACCTAAGCATCATGTCAAGTTTTATGTGATTTTTCTTAATGTCTTGCATGCATTTCATTTTTTAGTACTAACACGTGTAGGTCTTCAAATCAAATCAATTCAAGAAACAATTGATCCTTGAAGGTGATGAGTTTGACTTTAGTCCATCAAGGAGATCAGATCTGAGTGGTGAGTTGCAACAAGTTGTCAATTCATTATTTGTTTATCATGTAGCGTTTATCCCTCAAAAGGATGTGTTCTCTTTTATCATCAAATTTTTAATTATGGAGGTAGAAATACCAACATGGGCTTTGATAGAGGCAAGCACCTATATGAAAAAGCCCTTCCCCTCCTTTTGTGTATGCAAGTTGCAAATTTGAAGTGAGTTGTAGGAATATTGAAGGAAATTTTCACATTCATGTATCAAAACCCTACAAGTTGATAAGATACAAAAACTAAATTTTCTCAGTAACAAACCCTACAAGTTGATAAGATATGGAAACTACAATTTCTCAGTAACAAATGAAGATATGATAGCCAAACCCAAAGGGAAGAATCTATAGACCAGAGATCTTAGGCTTGTGAAGTTAGTTTTTGTAAGAAGGTCCTCAATCTAGGGAATCCTTGTACCCTAGACCAACATAATCTAGCTCAAATTCATAGGGCATGTGCACATGTGTCTACATTCCTCATTTCTAGAATTGAAATTTATCTGTTTGCACTTAGTTAGTCATAATTCATAACAAAATGCTACATTTTCATAGTTTAGCTAGTTAAATCATTGCAACACATCAAAATCTAATCTTATTGCAATACACACCCCAAAATATTTAGATCTAGGACTGATTAATTCACCTTTGAGGTTTTTAGTCAATCTCACATCCTTGTTGATCTTGAATTTCAAATGTTATTGGAAAAGGATTGATGTTAGTGATCTAGACATTAGACCTAGGATCACCATTTCCACCCATAACATTTGTGAGGCTGATTGATTTATATTATAGGCCTTCTGAAATCTTAAGTGTATCATCTTATATCTAAGGTTAATCTTATATTGTTTTTCATTCATCATTAAGGCATCCATCATTTCATGAAAAGCATTGAAAAATCAAAAAATTGTATAGCATATTATATTCAAAGTCCAAATAAGTTTAATTTTTCAGTCAACATAAGTTAGATTTACATCATAATTGCATTTACAAATCTGCATTAGGTCATATTAAATCTGAAATCAAATTTGAAAGTGTTTAAAGCATTCATTTAGGCATTTTCATATAGTGAAAATGTGGAAAAGTACATTGTTATTGTTGCAAAAAGATATCAAGATTTTTATTTCCAAATTTTACATAATAGGATTAGTAAATTGCTACACTTTGAATCTGAAAATTTCATATGAAATCTCATTTTATTTCTTGAATATTTTGTAAAATTTCTTGTATAGTTGCATTTTTCATAACAAGATAACAAATTAGTCAAATTTTGGAAATTCATTTACTATTATACCCACACTATCATGGAACAAAAAACTTAAACACTAGATAAACACACATTACAAAATTTAAATTTACAAATTATATTGCTAGTCTAGGGCACCCTTGTGCCCCAAACCAGGCTTTTTTTGCTTAGATTTCTATGGGAGACCCTCTCAAGATTTTTTGTCTAGATTTTCATTTAGTTTTATATTCACTATGTTATAAAAATCTAAGTTTTAGTGCATACATCCCATTATAAATGTTGTCATAATGGCTAAATATTTTGGTAAAAAATTATCCTCTTTAAAATATTTGATTGATGTTTCAAACCATGTGTTTGGAGATGATTATATTCCAAGTGATGAGACCATGTTCCTTTGTCTCTCAATCCATATCTTCCCACTGAGGATATATTGAGGAAAGTGGAAGCGATCATGGATGAATTCTTAAACACTACAATACCTAACCTTAAGGATCCCTATCATTTACCAATATTACCCACACACAATTCTTTGGGTAATTAACAAAACCTATGATACCAACCATGGATATGCTTTACAACTCTCATAGAGAAATTTATTTATAATTCATACCTTTCCCATCACACATGAGAGATCCTTCTAATGACAAGCACTATGAGCATATAAATTGCGTGGAAATGAAAAAGATAACTGAGAGGGGGGGCTAAATCAGTTGTAGCAAATTAAACCTTGAAAAACCTCAATAGTAATCAAATCCACAAGCATTCATTAAACCCTTATTTTGTTAGATTTATTAAACATGAAGTGTAGATAACATAAACTAAAATCACAACACCATACACATGAGAAAACCATATTTATGTGGAAAACCCTGTTGGGAAATCTTGGTCATCTCAGATAAGTATCTAAGATCTGTAGTGCCTTCAATAACTTTAATTTCGATTAGATTACCTCAAAAACACGTACAACTATGTCACAAAGTAGAATGAGACAGTTAATTTGCCACATTAATCCTTCTGAGAGAAACTTATGCAAATTCAATTTCAACAACAAACATTAATAGAGTCTAACCAAGAAACATGAAACATGAAAGATGGGACAAAACACATAGATTTATGTGGGGAAAACCCTTTCGAGTAAAAAAAAATCCACACTCCAAAAGCCCAGATCATCATTGTATTATTCATGCAACAAAATAGTTACAAATACAACTCAGGCACTAAGCCTTTACAGAGATTACATCTTGTTTCAATCTAGAAAAAAATTGGACAACATAACCCCTCATACAGTCTTCACACTATTACAATACTATCATACAACATAAAATATAGATCTTATCTCTCATGGACCTCTGATCAACCTCTCGAGTGTTTACAAAGCTCACTCCATTACAACACTCTCTCATAGCATATAGAGAAGATTCACATTGAGAGAAGTTTCACATTCGATCCACATAGAGAGAGCAGAGTTTCCTCCTTCAGAACAACATTCTCATCCTCTGTACCTCCTTTCTCACTCCAATCATCGAACATTCAGAGAGTTCCATTTTGTTCACTTGCTCAAACGATATGTTGATCTTCCAATGGTCACAATAGTCCAACAACCAATGGTTTACATTTTTCTTCTCCCATTTGTCCACAACCAACTATGTAGGATAGTAATTCGGTTAGCTAAGTTAGCATCCTCCATCCTACTAGATAAATTCAAATGCCCACCGCTCTATGGTAGCCAAGACACAACACCCTCATGGTGTGGTGGTGACTACACTGCACCACTATAGGCTCCTCTAAGTCCTATTGCGGTGTGGTGGTCTACCATGCTACCGCTCACCAAATTGAAGGTTCCTATGGTATGGCAGTATCACCGCACTATCGCACCTCTGCATGAAAGCTCTGACGGTATGGCGGTATCATAGTGCTACCGCCAAATAGTCACAAGGCTCTCATGGTATGGCAGTATAGCGCACTACTGCTCGACTGTGAAAAGGCTCCCATGGTATGGTGGTAATTGCACTACCACACCTCTCTCACCATTACCTAGCAATACAATGGTACAAGCATGAACATAACAATTATGCAATTCGGCCAGACATCTCAACAATCATACCAAAATTGCTCTCTTAGAGGTTTCGGCCAGTGGGTTTGAGGTACATAATTCTAACAATCTCCCACTTGACAAAGATCACATTGGAACCTCTAGAGCACTCAGGAACTACTAAGATCATGCTGGCACCACCAGTTTAGACCCTGTTTAATAGCATTCAGGACACCCAACCAACAAGTTTCCATGGATAATAGTCTACCAAACAATCTACAACAAAATCAAGTATCCAACTCCAACTAACTATCCAACATTGTAACCAATGATATTCATCCATGAAACCACATAGATCTCAAACATGCTCTCATGCTCCATCAAGAATTCTACAACAACATCTAAGATGTCCATCATTCAGGCAACAATCCCTGTCATCCTCCAACATGCCACCTATGGAAGAAAGGAACAAGCCAAGGTGAATATGCACCAGACCAATGAGCACAAGAAAAAGATCCCAATAATATCAACAACAAGACACTGCCATCACTCAAGAAAATAAGATGAAAACATCAGCTAGAACAACAATCAGACTGACTACTTCTATCCAACCGATAAACCCATGTGATTGAAAATATCACCCACAACAAGTGCTAGTTCATCCAGTCACACATACCTTCAAGGTATCCACATTAGTAAAATCATGCCAGTAGCACATCTAACCCATTAACCACGGATAAAAGCACCATGTACAAACCAATTGAAGAAGACCAAACACATCTAGGTACTCCCACTGCATAGGTAATGCCAAATCTAAAAGATAAAAGGCATAACAAGTCTACCAATAACAACACATAAAATGTAACCAATGTAGTACCAAGGAAACATGCACAATGATATGCACAACCTGCAACCAACTACTACAAGAATCATTTCTCTCAGCAGTCTTCCATAGTTCTTCCAAGTTCTTCAACACCCAACATAGAGAAAGATAAAGAACCTCCAAGTTACCACTCAAAACTTGAGTGAAAAAAAAAGCTCCGACCAAATCTCAAACCAATGTAAAATGAAATCAAACTTCCAGGAAGACAACCAAGACCAAAGAGAGAAACTTTGCACAACATATACCTGTAGAACATCCTCCTACATACACCTCTAAAATCCAACTGTTTTAAGTATGATCTCCTTCACATCCCAAAGGAAAATCCATAACAACACCCAACCGTTCAAACATAACATATGTAAAATGTAACCAATCATGGATGTAAGCATCTCAAACAAAATCAAACTACTTCATTTCCCATTTCAAGAAAATAGCCCATATAAATATCTCCTACTAGTTCTCATCACTAAATGATATAACACAAAAGTTCAAGGAGATAAACTATGTTGTCCACCTTCCACTATGAATCCTCCAGAACCTTAAAACAACAATTTCAAGATCCATATCTTGAAAGAAAGCATAAAACACATCTAGAAGATATAATGGGAAAATACCTCTCAAATAGACTTCACTGTTGAGAAGACCAAGAGTAGAAAAATAAAATGCTCCTCCAAGATATACAAGCCACCGTGACTTACCCAAGAGAAATATCCTCATTGGTCTCTATTGAACTCATGTCCAACCAAGGTGTAGGCTACTCGGACTTTCAACTATAATCAACACCTTTCTCAAAATAATTTCAGCCTCACCTTATTCTTCATGTATCCATGAACACCAAAAATCCATCATCTCATGCTAAACTCCAATCTGTATTATTGTACTTAACATGAAGTTCTCAAGCATATGAACAATGTACTCAAAACATAGAAAAACTCTAGATCACTATCAAAGCTCCAAATATTTGAAACATGCACTTATCATGACACCATGATCTACACATCCCCCTTAGGAGATACCATGCTCCAAGTGACTTCACCATGGTCTCAAGAGCAAAGCCTCATGCCAAAACTCAAATGCGCAATCAAAAGTATAACATGGCATCAAGCAAAACAAACTCCAAACCAACATCGCTTGTCAAGCACCACCAACACCTTAGCCAAAGACACCAAATTGCACATCCTCAAATAGTGCCCATGCACATGTGGAAGAAATCTTCTGCAACAACAAGATCTGAGAGTTCCTCCTAGTAACATCTACGACACTAAAGAAGATCATTCACCACCAAGTGATGAACCCACAGTCACTACTAAAGCTCCCACTAAACCGTGATACCGAGCTTTCCAAGCATCATGACCAAGAATCTCCAAAACTGAAAAATAACTTTCAAGTCCACAAACTTATAGTTGTACTACTAATTATCCCAAGTGAAACCAAGATCTCATAAGTAAGGAGATTCACCATGCTATAGGACTCCATAATTCACTTATCATCCATCCTCTTACCTCAAAACAACCACACCAATGCACAAGTGACCACAGACAAGGCCAACTTACAATTTTGCACAAACACTGAATCAAATTGCATGGATATAGACAATCCACTTCCAGGTTGTCTCAATGAAAACATATGGGTAAAGACAGCCAAAAAAATTGCACAACCCGTAGATCCAATTAATGAAACATGAAGACTCACAATCACATCAATGTCTTGCACAATATGAGGTCTCACAAGAGAACAAACCTATAGACACCCCGACTCAAGCACCAAATCAAGTACATATCTAATTTTCCAATTATGTCCACACCAAGCACCAAAGTACATGAATCCATCAAGCATTACCATAGATCGATGAGTGACTAATCACATACCAAAAATTTCTATGTAAATAAATAAACACACCTTCTCTCACCATGCACAAAGAATGCAAGTAGAGCTACAACTATCTCATCCAGTAGCACCCTAAGGAAGGAGGAGTCTAGAAAATAGCTCTTCAGTAGATCCATGAAACAACAAGTTTTCTTGACCATGTAAAACTTGTAAAACCATAAAAAAATATGCAAGTACAATACATCCTTAAAAAAGGAACAACAATTCAGGGACCCAAAGCCCATTTTAAGCCAACTCCAGAACCACCAATATGCACATGCATCTGAGAAAGAGATAGGCTATTTGAGAAGCTTTCAAATCATCTAATGATTAACTCCATAGCCTTTATGCATTCGAGGTTAACAGAAAACAATGCCTTCCAAAACTAGGAAACACCTCCCAGCATAAACACTCTTTTCCATGGTTGAGAAACAATCCACACCTCTCTGTATTATGAAGCAACCTCTCACATAGACACCCAATATGAAAGCTTTACAGCTACACAACCACGAAGCAAATAAATCCACCTCATACATCAAGGTTATACTGCTGCCAACTAGGAGACGCAGATCACAACAATTCAACATGATCAAGTCCATTGTCTCCACCTTCACCATCCTTCAAGTTGTGTGTTGTCTCTATATATGGCAAGACTTCCACTCACCAAAGGATCAATACAATAACCGATTCCTCTAGATTTCCTCAAGCCTAACAAACTAAGAAATATTCGCAGGAGAAATACCCAGAACTAGCAACCAAAAGAAGGCTTTGATACCACTTGTTGGGAAATATTGGTCATCTCAGATAAGTATCTAAGATCTGTAGTTCCTTCAGTAACTTTAATTTCAATTAGATTACCTCAAAAACATGTACAACTATGTCACAAAGTTGAATTAGACATAGTTCATTTTCCACATTAATCCTTCTAAGAGAAACTTATGCAAATTCAGTTTCAACAACAAACATTAACAAATTCTAACCAAGAAACATGAAACATCGAAGATGGGATAGAACACACAGATTTACGTGGGGAAAACCCTTTCGGGTAAAAAACCCCACACTCCAAAATCCCAAATTTTCATTGTATTATTCATGCAACAAAACAGTTACAAATACAACTCAGGCACTAAGCCTTTACAGAGATTACATCTTGTTTCAATTTGGAGACAAACTGGACAGCATAACCCCTTATATAGTCTTCACACTATTACAATGTTGTCATACAACATACAATATAGATCTCATCTCTCGTGGACCTCTGATTAACCTCTCGAGTGTTTACAAACCTCACTCTATTACAACACTCTCTCACAACATACAAAGAAGATTCACTTTGAGAGAAGTTTCACATTTGATCCACACATAAAGAGCGGAGTTTCCTCCTTCAGAACAACATTCTTGTCCTTTGTACCTCCTTTCTCATTCCAATCATCGAACATTCAGAGAGTTCCATTTTGTTCACATGCTCAAATAGTATGTTGGTCTTCCAACGGTTTACATTCTGCTTCTCCCATTTGTCCACAACCAACCATGTAGGATAGTCATTTGGTCAGCCAAGTCAGCATCCTCCATCCATCTAGATAAATTCAAACGCCCACCACTCTATCACATCCAAGACACAACACCCTCACGGTGTGGTGGTGACTACACCACACCATCATAGGCTCCTCCAAGTCCTATTGCGGTGTGGTGGTATACCACGCTACCGCTCACTAGGTTGAAGGTTCCTGTGGTATGATGGTATCACCGCACTATCACGCCTCTGCATGAAAGCTCCTATGGTATAGCGGTATCACCGTGCTACCACCAGACAGTCACAAGGCTCTCATTGTATGATGGTATACCGCACTACCGCTCAACTATGAAAAGGTTCTCATGGTATGGCCGTAACCACACTACCGCACCTCTCTCCCCATTACCTAGCGGTATAACGGTACAAGCATGAACGTAACAATTATGAAATTTGGCCAGACATCTCAGTGGTCACACCGAAATTACTCTCTTAGAGGTTTAGACCAATGGGATTGAGGCACACAGTTCCGAAAAACTCAATGAGGGAAAAACCACGGTGAGGATTAGCTCACAATATAAGTAATAGCAAAGCTAGTACAAAGAGACTCACTACCACAAAAAGAATACAAGAAGATAGAAGAAAATGTTACACAGATAAAACACTTCTCAATGCAACAAGGAGTCCACCACAACTGCTCGCACACTTTCATAGTCTCACATAAAATATTTTGGATTCCTTCAGCTCACTTCCTTCAGGAACCTTAACATGAATTTCACACTTCTCTTCTGAAATTTGCATCACACACATCACTCGCATCAATCTCGCATCTATCTTACTTATTACTCTTTCACCCATCCTCTTACATCTATACCATACATATTTATATCAAGCTCTACCTCAAAAAAATTCTCCAATGTCGGCCACTAGCCATTATACATTCAAATTCAAAATAGTTCGACACCTAAACATTCCCGCAGTGGATAGGAATGAAAATTGGTCTACATAAATCCTAAAATGATACAGGAGGATCCATGGCAATTGGCAATCTTGTGTCAATAAAAAAGATTTAATTTTTATGAGCATTTTTGAATTTTGGTGTGAGTCAATTTTGGTTTGAAATTCATGTTAATTGGTGGAAAATGTTTTATATTTGATTAATTAAACTTGTCAAATAAATTTCCTTTGCACATTGACATAGTGGGTGAAAAAACAAAAAGTTGTTTTAAATCTTTAATTGCAAATTTCTTGAAAAGCTTTGTGAGGTGTTGGATTTTGAAATGATGGATTTTTAAAGCACTCCACCATGATCCCTAAAAGTTATGGATTGAGGAAGTGGGCACCCATGCCTACTTTTTTTTTTTTCAAGAGTCAAAAGGAGAGAATAAAATAAAAAAATCATATCTTTAGTGGAGCTTCTAGAAATGAAAATTATTTTTTTTAAATGACTTTTGAGGGACTTTGATGTGTAGCTACAGGAAGTGGTGCTCCATGTTAAAAGGAAAAATAAATATGATGAAATTAATTTCTAGAGAGGTGGTGTTGAGAAATACAGAACCCACTATTCATTAAAGAAGTTTTTAAGAAGAATTTTGGAGGGAGAGAAAGGGGAGGCATGGTATTCTCTGAAAGAGTTCTATTGGGGTTTCATTGCAAGTTGGGACTGACTTACAACAGTCCATGAAGCTTATAGAACATTAGAATGAAGCTACATGAGTTACAAGTGGTGTACAAGTGTTGGAAGATGAACTAGTTTGTTGAAGCTCACATAGTTGAGCATAGTTTATTTTTGAATGTTTACAAATTGGCATATTATATGTTTGTGGAGATTTTGGTTGATTTTCATTAGTCTATTGATGACTAAAAAAATCTTTGTAATCAGCTTTCATTAACAAAGAAATTTGTTTCTTGCACAAGCAATTTGTTGTGTTTAAAATGCAATTTCTCCATTTTGTTTAAATTGTTGTGTAAATTTTAGAGAGATGTTTGAGAGTATAAAATGATCTCTACATTAGGGGTATCAGAGTGGGAAGACCTTGAGTGTGTGAACATACCATTGAAGAGAGGAAGTTTTCACTAGGATTGAGCTTGTGGATGTGTAGGAAAATGAATGGGAGAGGGGCCCATCGTGGTAGAGGTAGAGGAAGAGGAAGAATGGATAACTTTGTCCATGATGATGATTTTATAGCTTTGAGAAGGAAAGTGGAAACACTTCAAGAAAAAATAAGAAGAGGGTTTGCACAGAGAAGGGAACCAAAGAATGTTGGCCTAACAACTAAACAGAGAGAGGAAGTTGTAGTAGTTGATAGGGATTTGTTGTTGAGAGTTCTATCAAAATGGGGAAAAGACCAAAGATTGATTTTCCTACCTTTAATGGAAATTTGAATCCAGAAGAACTAATAGATTGGATAAATTATATGGGGAGTACTTAGAATTTGAAGAAGCTGGAGACGTGGACAAAGTAAGATTTTTCAAGACAAGATTGAAGGGACATGCTTCAATCTGGTGGAGATAAATTAAATTGGAAAGAAGAATAAAATGGAAGGAGAAAATAAAAAAGTGGGAAAAAATGGTAGATAAAATGAAAATTCAATTCATTCCAGTGGATTATGAGTTGGATTTTCTCAAGAAAATGCAAGGATTGAGGCAAGCAACAAAAATAGTGAAATAATATATAGAGGAGTTTCATATGATCCTAATTAGAATGTGACATGAAAAAGAAACTAGGGAGAAATTTGTGAGATATATTAATGGTTTGAGATCAAGCATACAAGAGGAGATGACTTTGGTGAGAGTTCACATAATTGAAGATGCATATGGAATTTCCTTAAAATCTCAAGAAAGAATGAGTAAAAGGTATGATAGTAAGCAAAGAGGAAGAGGCCATGAAAAGGAGGTTGAAGGAAGAACATATAGAATAGAAAATAATTAGAAAAATCAGAAAAGATACCAAGGTAACAACAAGAATCATAGATATGATGACTCATATGGTCCTAGAGATCAAAATCCAAGAGGTAGGGGAAGATCGAGTAGAGTTTTTGGAAGAAAAACCTTTCGAGGAACTTGTTTCAAGTGTGAGGAAGAAGGTCATAGGGAATAAGACTGTCATCATAAAGAGGAAAGACCAAGAAGAAGAATTGAAAATAAGAATAGAGTAGCAAACATAAATGGAGAAGATACACACTCAACACATTCTGAAGAAGTGGAAGATGGTCAAACTTTAATGGCAAGGAGAGCCCTGTTGAATGAAGATGATAAATCAATTCAAAGAAAAACATTATTTAGAACAAGATGAAAATACCAGAAAAGGTATGTAATTTCATTATAGGTGAAATTGGTAACCTAGCTTGGCTTGTTTGAAAAAATGGGTCTAGGAAATGGGGTCTAGAGGCCATTTCTTGGACCCATTTTTTCAAACAAGCCACTACATTTCTAATTTCACAAAAGGAGTGAGTGAGAGAGGGAGAGAGACTTGAGAGATAGAGAGAGGGAGGGAGTGGGAGAGAGATAAAGGGTAGAGGGTAGAGAGGAGAGAGATAGGAGTGAGTGAGAGAGAGAGGGAGGTAGCGGGAGAGAGATAGAGGGTAGAGGGTAGAGGGTTTAAGGGTTAAGGGTAGAGGGGAGAGGGTTAAGGGTAGAGGGGAGAGAGAGAGAGAGAGAGAGAGGGAGAAGGGGAAGGAGAGAGAGAGAGAGAGAGAGAGAGAGAGAGTGAGAGAGAGGGTGGGAGGGAGTGGGAGAGAGATAGAGGGCATAGGGTATAGGGTTTAAGGGTTTAAGGGTAGAGGGTTAATGGTTAACGGTAGAGGGGAGAGAGGGAGAGGGGGTAGGAGGGAGATACTTGAGAGAGAGAGAGGGAGGGAGTGGGAGAGAGATAGAGGGGAGAGAGGAAAGAGATAGGAGTGAGTGTATGTGTGAGAGAGAGACTTGAGAGAGGGAGACGGGGTAGGAGGGAGAGAGTTGAGAGAGAGAGAGAGAAGGAGAGGGAGTGGGAGAGAGATAGAGGTTAGAGGGTATAGAGTTTAAGGGTTTAAGGGTTAATGGTAGAGGGTTAAGGGTAGAGTGGAGAGAGATAGGAGTGGGTGAGAGAGAGACTTGAGAGAGGGAGAGGGGGTAGGAGGGAGAGACTTGAGAGAGAGGGGGAGGGAGTGGGAGAGATAGAGGGTAGAGGGTTTAAGGTTTTAAGGGTTAAGGGTTAAGGGTAGAGGGGAGAGAGATAGAAGGAGTGAGAGAGCGAGAGAGAGACATGAGAGAGGGAGGGACTTGAGAGAGAGAGAGACAGAGGGAGTGGGAGAGAGAAAAAGGGTAGAGGGTAGAGGGTTTAATATTTTAAGGGTTAAGGGTAGAGGGGAGAGAGATACAAGGAGTGAGTGAGTGAGAGAGAGAGACTTGAGAGAGGGAGAAGGGGTAGGAGCGAGAGACTTGAGAGAGAGAGGGGGGGTAGAGAGTAGAGGGGATAGAGATAGGAGTGAGAGAGAGAGAATGGGAGAGATATAGAGGGTAAAGGGTTAAAGGTTAAGGGTAGAGGGTAGAGGGGATAGAGATAGGAGTGAGTGAGTGAGAGAGATACTTGAGAGATGGGGAGGGGGTAAGAGGGAGAGACTTGAGAGAGAGAGGGGGGAGTGGGAGAGGGATAGAGGGTAGAGGGTAGAGGGTTTAAGGGTAGAGGGTAGAGGATAGAGAGAAAGAGAGAAAATAAACCTATAAAAATCAACTTTCTCATAATGTGAGCATGTTTAGAAGTAGTAGAGATATGATCGTTTGTTTAGCAAGACGTAACATGCTCGCGTTATAACATGAGCATGTTATAACATAAGCATGTTTTATCTTGCTCTAAAAATGGTAAAAACTCATTATACTTGTGATCTCAAGGCCCACATTCTACATATTCTCCTTGTTATGTGTATGTTGTGACAAAAAAAAGCTTTTTGATGATAATGTGAAGTGTGCATGCAAGTTTTTTAGATTCCACCACCTTTTTCATGATCTTTCCACCACCTTTGGATGAAATAGTGGAGATTTCACATTTAAAGACATATAATATCAATTCAAGTTTGAATTCCATTCAAGAGTGATATACAATTGAAGTTTGGAGGGGAACAAGCTTTTGAAAAAGTCAAATTGTTGGGGAGTTTGAAGAAATAAGAAGCAAAGGCTACATAATTAGGTAGAACTCCTCCATTCAAAACTCTGGTTTTTTAGGTATGTGAAGCCTTTACACATTTTATTTCATTCTAAATTTGTTTGCTTTGATTTTTTTATGTTGCATATTCCATGTTGATCATTGTTTGTTTGTCATTATAACCTTAGCTTGTCAATGCACATTTTAAAACACACAATTCTTTACACTTGCCAATTACATTTTTAAACCACATCTTTTTGAGGAATTTTGTTACAATTTACTTACCTTGTGTATGCATCTACATTTTCTATACACATATATATGACATAAGTTATAAGTGTAGACACATAAAAATGACCTAGGCTTGCAAGCACTATTTTACCACTTTTCATCCTAGCGTAATTATGACATTTTAATTATGTTTCTAACTCACTTTCGACTATTAATTAAATAATTCATAATTATTTAATTAATTCATGACTTTCTATTCTTCATGATTATTAAATAAATAGATCTTATTTATTTATTTAATGTGTCACTAATTATCAAAGTCTGCTCATAATTAAATAAAGTTCTCAATTTATTTAATTAATCTTTAGCATTTATGTCTTCTTGATTATTAAATAAATATATTTTTATTTATTTATTTAATGTCACTAATGACCAAATCCTCTTTTAATTAAATAGATTTATTAATTTATTTAATTAATTAACTACCTCTTCTAAATTAAATAATTATTCCTAATTATTTAATTGCCTTATTTGACATTTCCCTCTTTTTAAATAATACAATTTATTTAAAAATGAATTCATGTGGTTAATTGCTTCTTCTTTTAGTAAATAATCTTAAATCAATTATTTACTATCTCACAAATCCATATTTTGAATTAATTTTAATTTAAAAAGGAAATATTCTTCTACAAATCAAGTAATTGCTAAAATTACTAATTTTTTAAATCTCATCTTCTTATCTTTTGATTTTTTACTAATTTTCACCTCACTATCACGTTCATTCTCCATCCTTGATTTAATTTCTTTAAATTAAATCTTGTGCACTCATTTGGGAATTTTACCCTAACCCTAATTGAGAGTTGCCATTTTGAATCTTGACCATTGATTCTAGGGCATTTTCTCAATCTCTCATCTCATCCATCCATTCAAAATTGCATTTTCTATAAAATGTCAATTTTGTTCTCATTTCAACAATCTTGAATTTCTTAATATTTTGGAGTTCTTGTTTAATTTTAATATCTCTTGCATTCTAGTACTGTCATTTTGATTACTTGCATTTAGAATTCATTTTATATTGCATAGTTTATAGGAATCCTTCAAAACTGTGCTTAGGGCTAGGCTACATAATAGAGTTGCTCATCAAGATTTGAGGGCACACTTATCATCACAACAAGCTAGAAGCTGCAATGGAAGTGATCCATGGAGGAAGAAGGGATTGGTGAGCTTGTTTCAATTCATTTCCTTTCTTTGTTTTCTCCTATGCATTCTATTGATATAGTGGATTTAATTAATATTGCATGCGTGTGTTGCTAACAAACTGATCTTGCAGAAAATCCTCAATCACAATAAGTAAGTATAATAATACATCATTTCTTAATCATTTACTATGGATGTGCATACCCCTCTCCAAAGCTTTCATTTTGGTATAGGCATGGGGGATGTTGGAAAATGTAGTGGAATTTGGTTTTACACCTAGAAATTGTATATGCTTGAAATTTTCTAAAGCCTTTTCAACAAATCTATTTTGTCTATATCTTGCAATCATTCTAGTCCATGAGGACATATCTCATTGAGTTATTGTGTCAAACAGTTATACAAAGAAGTTTATTACCTTATCTATGCTACCAAATTTTCCATACATGTCTCCCAAAGCATTTTATCAAACAACATAGACAAGGAAATCAATTGTTTGAAGAAATACCTCAAAGAAATGGGGCCTCATAGTGATTTGCATTTTTTTAAACAGCTGATTGAATTTTCTATGCTACCAAATATTCCATACATGTATCTACAAAGTTGTAATATACTCCTCCCACATTGATAGATTTTTGAATCAATTTTTGTTTTCATCTTTATTTTTAAATTTACCTCATCACCAAACTTACCTCATTTCTAATGTTGTGATATATTTTAAATGTTTCCTTGATTAGTCTACCTACAAGGGATTCTAACCCTTTTCTTCACTGTTTCAAGACTCTTTATTGAAGGATAAGTTAGCAACATAGGGAAAGGTGCATCCTCTCTTGCAATTATGGCATGCCACAAGACCACATTTCTTTAAGGAATTGGATCCAAAAAATCATGAGACCATGGGCAAGCTAGTGAGATCACTAGATTTCCAATGCGGTAGGGTTGACAAGGTAGGGGCAGTGTGAAAATATGCCTCATAGAAATGGGGTCTCATAGTGATGTAAGGGGAAGCATGAAAAAATGCCTCATAGAAATGGGGTCTCACATTGCCCTTACATCACTGTGAGACCCCATTTCTATGAGGAATTTTTCACACTACCCCTACCTTGTCAATCTTACCGCATTGGAAAGCTAGTGAGCTCACTAGATTCTCAATGCTCACATGAATTTTTGGATCCAATTCCTTAAAGAAATGTGGTTTTGTGGCATGCATGGACAAGGCATGTGAATTTTTTGACAATAATGTTTTCATAGATGTATGCAAAATGTGGTAGCATTGAGAAGCTAGTGAGCTCACTAGCTTGCCAATCGGAGGGTTGACAAGGTAGTGTGAATAAAATGGGGCTTTTTTCCTTACCTTCCCCCAAAGCTCACTAGCTTGCCAATGTTCTCATGATTTTTTGGATGGAATTCCTTAAAGAAATGTGGTCATGTGGCATGCCATGATTGCAATATAGGCTAAAAATGGAAGCATGGACAAGGCATGTGAAATGTTTGAAAATAATGTTTTTGTAGAAATGTATGCAAAATGTGGTAGCATTGACAAGCTAATGAGCTCACTAGCATGCCAATGCATTAATTTTGACAAGGTAGGGGTAGCATGAAAAAATACCTCATAAAAATGGGGTCTCACGACAGCACCGTGAGACCCCATTCTCATGGCATCACCATGAGACCCCTTTCTCATAGCATCACCGTGAGACCCCATTTCTATGAGGAATTTTTTCATGTTGCCTCTACCTTGTCAACATTACCGCATTGGCAAGCTAGTGAGCTCACTAGCTTGTCAATGCTACCACATTTTGCATACATTTCCATGAAATCATTATTGTCAAAAAATTCACATGCCTTGTCCATGCTTCCATTTTGAGCCTATCTTAGAAACATGGCATGCCACATGACCACATTTCTTTAAGGCATTCCATCAAAAAAATTCATGTAACTTTTTTCTATACTGGAAATACTCTTTTATAGGATGATTGTAAGTATTTTGTATGAAACCTTGAATGACATATATTTCATTTATTTGTATGGATTTATTTTTTAGGAACTAATATTTGTCTTATTACCATGCTACATGTAAAATTATCCGCCATTCTGGGGAAATGAAGAAGGAATAAATAAACGGATGAAGATTATGAAATCTATAAAGAAAAAAATAGAGAATGGATGAGGGAATATCATCAGAAGAAAAAAATGGATATGATTGATGAAAAAAATCCAATTGAAGAGGAACCTCAACCATAAAAAGGAGAAAAGGCATTGGTGGCACAAAAATAATGAATGTGAAATCATCGTGCTAAGATAGATTTGAATACCATTGTTGGAGACACACCCTCTACCGCAAGTGAATACGAAGGGACACCTTTAAGCATAAGTGAATATGGAGGGACACCATCTACTGCAAGTGAATATTAAGGGACACCATCTACCGCAAGTGAATATGGAAGGACACCATCTACCACAAGTGAATATGAAGGGACACCATCCACCACATCTCAAGTTGAGAGTATGTCATCACTCAAATTTGATGAAGAACGTATGCCATCATCCCCATGTCAACCTCAAGGTATGTCATCTATTCCACCCTCGATCGAAGGTACATGATCTAGCCCACCTCAGTTAAATATTGATGAAATCCCCAATGTTGAGATGTATGTACCTAGGAGAACACCACCTATAATTTTACATTGAAAGCCAAATTATTTGATTAATATTGATGAGGATATTTTGTAGCACATAGAAGGTATTGATGAGGATATTTTGCATAGAAGTTATGTTGATAAGATTTGGAAATTATTCTTTGAAAAGCTAAATGAGACTGTGAGATGTCAATTATTTGTTGAAATGATGTGGAAAACATCATGAAGATTCTTGGGTTCAGAACATTGAATGCTTCAAGTGAAAACACTATTGTGAAAAATCTAATGGATTCTTATGAGAGTTTGGGTAAGACATAACACTCAAAGGATAGTAATGTCACCTGACATGTCATTACATTGACTTTGGTAAGTAGTCAAACAAGGAGATCTCATCTCATTAGAAAGATGAGTGAACAATTGATAATTAATAGAAAAACTTTATCAAGAGTTGTTCAAAGGTGGAAAATAATTGAGGGCACCGATTCAAATGAATTATGTGCATTCTCAAGGAGACTCCCATGAAAAGATAAACCAGTTGTTGAAGAATTGAGAACACTAATTGAAGATTATTGGAAAAATAACAAAAGGCCATCTCTGAATCAAAGGGATTTGGTAAAAAGGAGAATCGATAGTCGGAATCGTGAGCCACATCTAAAGCATTTTTTGGATACAACTCAAACCCAATTTTTTGGTAAATTTCAATAGGATTATCCTTAAATTCAAATTTGTCAAAAATATTTTGAAATTCTTAAACATTTTTATGTCAAGATAAATAACACACACACACTACTTATTGTAGACTACATATTGAATTCTCTAACCATTGTGATGTTTATCGTTCTATATGTTTAGATTTGCATACTAACGATGTTTTTCAAGATTGTGGTATAAATGCCCCGCCAACATCTTCTAAATATTTCTTATCAAAAACATTATGTGAAATAGAGCATGGCCAAATATTCTATAGGAAACTATGCTTGGATTATTCATGGCAGCATTGTGGTAGCTTGATACATATGTTAGTATGTCAACATATGGAAAGCACACATGAGGTGGGAAAGAAAACAGTAGAGTTTGAGAAGTATAAAATAGTGGCATATGTTACAAAAGATGGTAATCAAGCAAAAAGGTGTGATTTGGTTATTCAAAAGATACCAATGTATCAGTTTATGTCATTGTTTCCTGACAATATAGTGCATGAGTATGCAAGGCATACCCATAGATTTTGATGGTTGGACACACAATTCAATTTATGCAAGGTCACCTTTCTAGTTGGCGGCATAAATTCAATGGTCGACTTTGCAAAGAACTACACTCTACAACCATAGCATGAGGTGCAGTCACAATATTACAATTCCACATAGGTTTTGATATTTGTGCATATAGCATTCATTCATGCAACTAATAGTACAAAGTACCAAAGGAAGGTATTGAGGGAGTATCATTTTTATATTAGTGATGATCACACACATTCTCTAGAGTTGTGCAAGGTTTCTTCCAATTGTTCTACAGTGATTTGGCTCAGAGGGGCATAACATACGGTCGACATATAATATGGTTGGATAACTATGCAACACATTTCAAGAAATCATGGATGTTTTACTAGTTGAGTAGGTTGTGTGTCATTACAAGTGTTCAACATGTGTGGAAATTTTGTGAGGTTGGGCATGGAAAGGGGGAGCATGATGGTGTAACACCATGTGTGAAAAGAGCATTAGCACAAAAAGAGTTAAAGTATAAAGACAACACAAAGTTGACATATGCAAAATCATTCTTCGAGTGGTGTAATTCTTCAATGGGTCTGTGTAATGAAGGTACATCTTTAGTTTGTAGATTTTTTAGGTTGATGGATGATACTAACATTGTACCATATGAGGATTGTTGTACACTAAAAGGATCAAGTGAGCTACACTCTTTCCTTAGCTCAAATGCAGGTTCATGGAGCATCTATACATGAAATATGGCATGCTTTTGTTCTTCATGTACAATGCAAGCTTGGGATGATTGTGAGTCAAAGGAGTGGGTTGAGAAATGGTCACTAAGTTATCTTAGCCTACTTCACATGTATCGCCCTCTGATGGAATTGGAACTAACACAAATGAAATCATCAGTTGAATTTGACTACATATCAGATCTAGTTCAACCATGTAATATATCTACTTGTGTAGTTTTTGAAATTCCTATTATTATCTTACTTTGTATTGTATTTGTAATGTTGACTAATTTCATCTAATTTTCTACATATATCAATGTAGGGTTTGTTTATGTAGTTATTGCAGATGAAGACAATGAAGAGGGAACATATCATTACTTGTGTCATTATGTTGAGGAAAAAAAAAAATTGGAGGCCCCAGTTATAGATGGAGAAAACATCGAATACCCTACAGGATCAGTTGTTGTTACTGGAATGTGGCCTAGAAGGTACCCACATAAGAGTGTTAAATTTTGGATGTTTCAAGACTTTGACACACATCGGAAGATTCTTCATTACTCAAACCTTGTCATGGCATACAATGTTTGTTTGACCAAATATGGAGGTAGAAATTTGAACAAAACCTTTTGGAAAGTGCATGATTCTCACCATGAGGCAATACTTGACACAATAAAGAGAAGAGAAGACCTAGATGGTTCATTGGATTAATTTGTAAGCATGCACATTGGTTCTTATTAATTTGTAATTATGCACATTAATTTGTATGATGTTAATGTTATGATTCCAATGCTATCATATAATGTTTATATCATGTATGTAGGTGATTGATGAAGTTATCAGACTTGCAAATGTAGCACACTTTATGTTTAGAACTATGGAAAAGGATATAGAGTTCAATGGTATTTTACTTTTTCTCAAAACTATGCAAAAAAAGTGGTGTAGGATATTCTCTATCCATTAGTAAACTAAGTGGAAGATTAAATTTTGTTGCTTTTATAATAGGTTACAAGTTTCCAAAAGGTTGAACAGTAATTTAGTTTGGTCATGTTCTATTAAGGAGAGTCTATTGTGTGCAATAGGTATCTCAGAACTCCCAATGAAGATGTATCGCTAGGAGTGACTAAGTTGAGAGACTGGCATGCCTATCCTCAATGGAAGCATCAAGATTTAAGCCTTGGTGTTCCCGAATTGGAACCAAATGGTGTGGATTTGTTTTCTGTAAGTGTCTTCCATCTATTTTTCATTTCATTTCCATTTTGGATGCTCTTTCCTTTTCTTCTTTTACTTTTCCTATTTGTAAGAAAACTACTAAAAATTGATTGGTATCTCCTTGCATAAAATGTCGATTTATGAGCCATCCAAGAGAATCTCAGCCAAAAAAGAAATGCAACATCCTTATTTTGATGATCTTGACAAATCTCAATTCTGATTTTAAGCCATTATAAAAGTGTGTGTGAAGCTTAGCGAGGAAGTTTCAAGTTATTCATTTGAATTTAAACTTATCATGAGCACCTATGATGTATACATTATAAGAGCATCTCAAATTTCAAGTTATTCTATTCATGAGAGGTTGTTGTGTGCAATAGGTATCTTGGAACTCCTAATGAAGATGTATGGCTAGGAGTGACTAAGTTGAGAGATTTGCATGCCTATCCTCAATGGAAGCATCAATATTTAAGCCTTGATGTTCCCGACTTGGAACCAAATGGTATAGATTTGTTGTTTGTAAGTGCCTTCCATCTATTTTCATTTCATTTCCATTTTAAATGCTCTTTCTTTTTCTTCTTTTACTTTTCCTATTTGTAAGTAAACGACTAAAAATTGATTGGTGTTTCCTTGAAGAAAATTCATATTTATGAGTCATCCAAGAGAATCTCAGCCAAAAAAGTAATGCAACATCCTTATTTTGATGATCTTGAAAAATCTCAATTCTGATTTTAAGCCATTATAAAAGTGTGTGTGAATCTTAGTGATGAAATTTCAAGTTACTCATTTGAAGTTAACCTCATCATGAGCACCTATGATGTAGACATTATAAGAGAATCTTGAATGTATAAGTGACATTGTAAAATATCTCTGAGAACTAAGTACCTAAGGCATCCTTGAATCATATTTTTGGTTATTATGAGAGAATATTATAAGTTGAGTTTATGTGCATGAAAATGGGGCACATTGATTCAATATTTGATTTAAGTGGGGTGTTAGAATTCATATAGTTTGATTTTTTTCTTATTATTTTTTATTACCACTTGATAGTTTTGAGAAAGCATTCTACCTACAAGTACAAGAACTTGGGTTTCAGAATGGTGTATGAAGCATATTAGAAAATTGTAGCACAAACATGAGAACTAGGATTGCCAAATAAATCTCATTTTATTGTAAACATCATATTATTAATATAGTGAGTGTAATAACCATTAATGGTTACCAATCATTCTTTTTCTTCTTTTATTATCTCTCTATTATAACTAGCACCATTTGACTAATTTATTATAAAAACTTAATTTATTAAAACAAATCAACCTAAAGATTATATATCAATATCAATATAGCATACCATCTATTCATATAGACATTTGTAATGATATTTAATGAAAATTTGAAATTTATTGCTGCCCTCAAATATTTATAATGTGTGTAGTGTAATTGCTTAACAGTCCAAATTATAAAAGGGTAGCAATCTTTGACGGCTTGTTACCCGAAGACCATGTTAGTTATAGGAATTCCGTCTGAGGAATTAGGATCACGTTGGGCATCTCTATAATAACCTCTCTTGTTTTTTGTTATTTCAGAGTCATTTTTTCATGGTGTCCAATTTTCACTTGATGGAAAAACTACCAATTACAAGTGGTGTAAAGTTGCAAAGTGGTGCAACTTTCATTCTGCAACTCGTGTGACCAAACAGATTGTTCCAATGCATTTAGATGGGTAATTTTATGCTATTCATGGTCCTCTTTCACACCCAAACATGTCGAATCACTCTAAGCTACGTTCAATCGACTCAATCCCTTAAGGGTCCAAATTGTAAAAGGACAACAATCTTTGACGACATGTTACTCATAAACCATGATGCTTACAAAATCTCTATCTGATCCTATGGGATCATGTTGGGCCCCTCTATAATAACTTCTCGATTTTTGTTATCTTGGGGTTAGTTTCTCATGGTGTCCAGTTTTCACTTGATGAAAAAAGTGTCAAATGCAAGCAGTGTAAAGTTGCAAAGTGGTGCAACTTTCGTTCTGCAACTTGTGTGACCAAATGAATCATTCCAATGCATCCGGATGCGTATGTTCACACTAGGCATGGTCCTCTTTGGCACCCAAACACATTGAACCACTTTGAGCTGCATTCAACCAACTCAATCCCTTAAGGGTCCAAATTGCAAAGGGGCAACAATATTTGATGGTTTGTTACTCAGAAACCATGATGCTTACGAACTCTTTGTCTGAGCCTACAAGATCATGTTGGGCCCCTATAGAATAACCTCTTTCAATTTTTGTTATCTCGGAGTCGTTTCTCGTGGTGTCCAATTTTTAATTGATGGAAAAAGTGTCAAATGCAAGTAGTGTAAAGTTGCAAAGTGGTGCAACTTTCGTTCTACAAATCGTGTGACAAAACAAACTATTCAAACGTGTCTAGATGGGTATGTTGATGCTAGGAATAGTCCTCTTTCACACCCAAACACGCTGAATAACTTTGAGCTATGTTCAACCGACTTGATCCCTTAAGGGTCCAAATTACAAAAGGGTAGCAATCTTTGATAGCATGTTACTCAAAGATCATGCCATTTACGAACCCTTTTTTCAAAGATTCCACTAGGGCAAACCAAAGCAATCCATTTCATTTTCCTACTTTTGGAAAAGTAAGTGGTGACTCTGTTTCATTTGATAAATAATGCATGGATGTTATGAAGCAGAAATACTTTGCCAAGATAGTAGAAGAAGAAAGGAGACAACAATCATTGAAGAAGAGATTCATAGTTAAGAAGTTTAATGAAAATTGACTCCGCTAGGTGAATAATAAATAATTTCATTTTCTCACTTTTAAGAAAGTGAGTGGCGACTTTGATAAAGAACTTGATGAAAAATACTTGGAATAGTTCAATTCCCAATCAAAATGGGATGTCTTTGAAGTATAAATGGCCTTGTTTTCCCAACCCACCCACCTCGATACCCTGCACACCACAATCCAACTTATATTCATTATCATCAATTTGCACCTGATGTGGAACTTGCTATCCGTCTTCAAAAGATAAGCCAAAGTCTTCTAAAGAAGTTCTATGGAATAAAGAGACACAAATGGGAATCTGGATGCTCTCTCTTCAAAAAAATGGCAAATATTTGTGTGCAAATACCTATTAATCATAGGCTCAACACATCCATGTTTATTCAGCAGTTCATGAAAGTATGTTGGCCTGATTCAATTCATTGGCCTGGGTCAGTAAAACCAATCACTTTTGACCAAGTAGATGTGTTGATTGAAATCAAAGATAAGGAGATGTATGAGTATGATGGAAATCATATCAGTGGTAGAATTGATCAATCAGTGAAAACAAACATAGACTCTCTTGAAAATACATGTCAGAATCAACAACTTGAGGAGAAAGAACATGATGATGTACATACTCAAAGCCAAGACTCCATCACAGAGTCAAAATGTGGAATTTCCCCCTTTCATTCATTTTTTGATATAAGGAGATATAAGGGAGAATCCAAGAGATCTTTATACAACAGGATGACAGACATCTATATGTGATTACCTCCTCATTGTAGGCCTACAAAGCCCCTTCTTGTTGCACAATTTCTAAGAGCATCGAAGCCTGAATCAGTTTATTGGCTAGAGTCATCAAAACAACAAGCCTTTGAAGTAGTGAATGAATTTATTGATTCCATTCTTGGGACGAGATATATGGACATTGTCAACAACGAATCTAATAGTGATATCATGAATGATCAAATAATGCAGCCAATGGAGGATAAATTTGCAATTGAGATTTCTAATGGCAATTTTTCAGATTTGGAAGATGATTATGGCATTAATGATATTGGTGGAGACACATCATATGTGGATACCACCAATAGTGCTTCAAAAGTTGAAATAGAAGAATATATCATGCCTTCCAATAATGAAGATATGGAGAATTTCTCCTATATAATGGATTGTGATCTAGATTGTGAAGAAGAAATTGTGGATGTTAATCTACAACAGGATGATTGTTACAGTTCATATGGAGATCAAGAAGTTGGAGAAAAGGCAGGAGATCTTGATCAAACATGTTCACTCAGTAGTGAGCAAGTTTCAGATTTATTGACTCTTGAATACCATAGATGTGCACATAAAGATGATTCCAAATTTTTGGCTCCCACCTACATTTGTTTTGATAGTGAAAGTAATAATTCATATGACCCCATGTGCATCTCTCACAGTGATGAGGAATTCTTTGAAGCTGATCAAAGATTTGTTTGTGTCTAAGAGGAGGTATGTGATTTAAATATTTTTTGCCTGCAAGAGGAAGATATTGGTTTACATGTAATTGATGATGAGTGTCCAACATTTGTTGATTCAAGTATATATGAGGATAACTATGTCAATCAAAAGTGTGTGTCAATGCCAACTGGTAATAGGAAAGAAATGGAAAGTAATTTTATTGTTTCAGAAAATATTGATTAGATAGAATTTTTTGGTTGACATAAGGAATATTCAGATTTTTAGGTCCTAGTGTAGTTGCAAGCACATTCAACAACATATGACACTGAGCATGCCTATGAGTGTTTTGTTGAATGTGGATACACTTTGTATGCTGAAGGTGATAAATATTGTTCATATGATAATAAGAATGATGAAATGCAGAATGGTGAAATGAGTACAATTCAAGTTGAACATAATTATTTTCTAATGGTTTTCAATGATAGCGTATGTAACAGGGCAAGTGGAATGCACAGTTTCAAGAAAATCCTGGTGAGCTCTAAACAGAATAAGCTCTATGATAGAAGAAAGTGCACGTTTTTCTTTTTTTGGTTGGCCTGGGGCCATCCTTTGTGTTTGATTTTTGAACCATAGCAGGTACAGAGGATTAAGGATTGCCAGTGCATGGACAATTCTTAGCAATGCCTCTTTAAATATTATTTTCCATGCACAGTAGTTTTAGGAATCTTTGAAGGGTCTGAGTTTGCCAGTACATGGAGATTCTCAGGAGTTCCCTTTCTAAAAACATTGCTTTCCTTTCCATGTATAGTAGTTTAGGATCATTTTCCATTCTCCATTTGCTCCATCTTTCATATCATTTATCTGTTCATTCCCTCCATCTGCCATGGCTTTCATTTTTTCATATTCTTACTCGGTCCGCTCTACCAAAGATACTCCAGATTCTTGTAGTGATTGAATAACCACTCATCCCCAACAGGAGCCACTATTAGAACCTAAAAAATCCATAAGAAAAACTAAGGTTTTCCCCATTTTTCCCACACATTTTCTTGTCCTTTTCATATAAAATTCATTTTTTCCATCCTTAGTATTCAAATACCTTTATCACATTTCACAAAAGCCAAAAAATGACTTATAACTTATACCACTAAAATTTTTCTCATAAGCCAACACCTTTTACGCTATACCATGGCCCCTTTTAGGGTGGCTCACGGTATGGCGGTGACGGTTATCGATAGTAATCCAGGTGGTCACCGCGCACGGTTAAACCATAGACCGTGGTGACTACGGTAGCATGGAGGTGAACGATTTGTAAGCAGTGACAATGAGGTGACTGTTAAGGCGCGATGGATAAGGATCTTGGCGGTCAGCGAGCAGTTACCGTGCTACCAGTGGCGGTCAAGCCATTGACCGCGGTGGCATGGTGATGGTGAGTCATCAGTGAGGCAATAGTCAGTGAAAGGCCACCCCGGTACCGCTAGTAGTCAAGCCAGTGACCGTGGTGATCGCGGTGGAAGCAGTGTAAGCAATGAGGTGGTTAACGGAGCAGCTACTGCGGTACCGCTGGCAATCAGCCTAGTGACCACGGTAGTGTGGTGAACAAAGATAGATGGGGAAGGTGATCAGTGATTGGTCACCATGTTACTATGGGAGGAAGAAATGATAATCGCGGTAGCGCGGCGGACAGCCATACGTGACACTTATTGTTTGACCGCTATACTGCAGGGAGATAACATGGACAGCGGTAGCATGGTAGAAAGGAATGGTAACTGTCAAAGTCAGGCACTGCTATACTGCGGCCAGTTAAAGGGTTCACTGTAGTATGGTGGTAAATATGAAGGGAGACTTCCCAGCAACATGTAAAGAGGAATGTAAAAAAGCGAAGACACGCGAGATTGAAATATTAAGGGCGGGAATAGTATTAATGCAAAATTGAAAGGTGAACTATAGTTTAAATATTTGATTTGCCGATGAAGGCAATATAATCAAATATTGTTTTTGTCACAGGCTGTAAACAGCCATAATTAGAATATCAAGTGGTTGCATAGTAAAATGAAGGGTCACGACCCTTGAAATGCATTGTATAAATCTTTTGTAAAAATTAGAGAGAAAAAAGGAGAAAAGAGAGGAGATAGTAGTTAGACTATAGGAGTTAGATTTTTCCTGAGAAGGGACTGGGATGGAAATAATGTACAGAATTTTCTTGAAGCAGGAACAATGAAGACTAATGTTTTGAACTGGTGAATTTCTCTTTGGTGTTCAGTTGTTGTGTTGCATCAATTTATACTCTTTATTTTGGTTGTCTCCAACTTGAGGTCTTTTAATCATTTAAATCAGCATATCAAGCATATTCCCTGATTTATCAAGATATATTCCATTTTGTGTGATTTGATTAATTGGTGTCTGCAAGCCAAAATTAAATTCTCTTAATAAATCACAGTGGTTTTTTTATTTATTTTGGATAGTTAAAGAAGAACCTGATAGAGAAACATTCCAGCACTGTTTATGCAAGTCATACACTTAGTAATTTTTTATGCCAGCCATAGAATTTTCAGAGTGCCTAACAGCTAGAGTTAAGCCAATAAGAGGAAACACATATCATTTTTGACTCCATTTCCCATGTGGATAGAAGGCACTGATCTACCACGACCTAGAGATACAAATCCATATCAAACAATTTGTTCAAAAAACCTTTCATTTGTGTAGTAGGAGTAGGAGTAGTTGTAGTAATTTTATCTATCCACTTCCCTTTGCCATTGTGGATAGATTGTTTCACCAGGAAATACATCTTAAATCTGCAACACACACATAGGTGCACCCGCCTAGGTTTTGCAAAGCCTCAAGAGCAGAAGGTACAAGTGCATCAATTGGCCTTGTTATTTGGCCAAAAGCATTGTGAGAGCTTGGCAACCTCTCATGGTTCAAACCTATGTTTTTGAGACCCAACACACATGAAAACATATAAGTCGCAAAGTATACATTGGAATACACATAAGTCACAACTTGTATACATGTAAGTTGTAAAGTATACACTTGAATACACATAACTCATATCTATTGAACTATGGATTTATAATGCAAATATGGACACCATCGATAAAAAATATTTATATTAACTGAATAGCCATGTAGGCATACATCAATATATGTTAATATAAGTATAGAATATATACAAAATATCCATATAGGCTTACGAGAATGCCATATAGGCATACAACAAAGTGCTCTGGAATACAAAGTCATTTCTATCCATGCTCTCAAAATAACATCTTTCCCTATGCTTGTTGATCAGATGGTGATAGGTTTTTCACTTGTTTATTCTAAGGTTGAGGAGTGCTCCTAGTGCTCCTCTTAGGGTTTATTTCTTGGTCAAGCCTTATCTGTTACAATAATAATTAAAGATATTAATATATAGAAATTAAATTATAAAATATGATATATTTAAAAAAATAATCACTTACCACCATCTGATGATCACTCTCCTCGAGGAAAATATTCAAATGCCCATGTTGTGGTGTGTTGAATCCATGTAGAAACCATCCAAAGAGAAATTAAACTACGAATCAACAAATGGTTTAATTTTTCACTAACTAACGGCTATAACAACGAATGTAAATTGAAATTTAGTAATCTGCCTCATACCTCCATGAGAGGCATCAAGGACTCAATAGCAGAAGAAACACTGATCTCCATAGAGCCTATGAACATTCAATCACAGAAACTACAATTGTGATGCACACCATGTCTTATAATGTATGAGATCATGAATAAAATTTTGAGTACTTATTGAACTATATATTTATGACTATCATTCTTACTATTTTCCTTATCCATAGCTTGTTCGAAAGTACCTATTTTAGGATTTTATCTATAGCTACAAGGTGGTGAACCATTTGATAAAAAATTTTGGTAGACATGTACGAAAATTTTAGAAGCATGGAGAAGGCAATGAGTTGTTTGAGAAAATGCCTCAAAGAAATGTAGTCTCATGGTGATGGAATGTAATTCCATCACCATGAGACTGCATTTCTTCAAGGAATTTTTTCAAACTACTCACTATCTTGTCTATGCTATTGCTTACTATTATGCTTTGATAGATTGTTTCCAAGCATCCATAGTTTGTTGGAAAGCACCTTTTTTAGGATTTTAGCCATAGCAGCAAGGAAGTTCAAGTAGTTTGATAAAATTCTTTGGTATACATGTATAGAAAATGTGGTAGCATAGAAAAGGATGTGAGATGTTTGAAAAATTTCTCAAAGAAATGTGGTCTCATGGTGATGGATTGGCATTCCATCACCATGAGACCACATTTCTTTCAGGAATTTTTTCAAACTACTCACTGCCTTGTCTATCATATTGCTTACTATTATTCTTTGATAGATTTTTTTTCAAGAATCCATAGTTTGTTGGAAAGCACCACTTTTTAGGCTTTTATCCATAGCAACAAGGAAGTGAATTATTTGATAAAATTATTTGGTAGACATGTATGGAAAATGTGATAGCATAGAAAAGGTAGTGAGTTGTTTGAAAAAATTCCTCTAACAAATGTGGTCTCATGGTGATGGAATGGCATTTCGTCACCATGAGACCACATTTCTTCAAGGCATTTTTTCAAACTACTCACTACCTTTTCTATGTTATTGCTTACTATTATTCTTTGGTAGATTTTTTTCCAAGAATCCATAGTTTGATGGAAAGCACCTTTTTTTATGTGTTTATCCATAAGAGAAAGGAAGTGAGCTATTTGATAAAATGCTTTAGTAGACATGTATGGAAAATATGGTAGCATAGAAAAGGCGGTGAGCTATTTAAAAAAATTCCTCAAAGAAACTGGGTCTCGTGGTGATGGACATCACCATGAGACCACATTTCTTTGAGCATTTTTTCAAACAACTCATTGCCTTGTCTATGCTATTTCTAACTATTATTCTTTCATATATTTCTTCCAAAAATCTATAGCATAGACAAGGAAATGAATTGTTTGAAAATATGCCTCAATAAAAATTGGTCTCATGGAATTCCATTACAAGAAAATGAGATTGGCAGCTGCTCCTACTCATTACTTATGCTATGTGAAGTAATTGCATCACTGCTTATGTTGAATTTCTAAAGAACATATTGTAGTTGAAATTTTGTCATCTATCAACATCTAGTTATTAGTTATGGAATGTTAAGTAATGCTTTGAGTTTGAATGATGGGTAATGCAATGTAATCAATGATATGAATATAAACTACACAAATCTATTAAGTACAATTCACTAGTTAAACTCTTTATTTTATTACCTACATGTAGGTTTTTTTAACTCCACTGGCAGTGGGAGGTGTTCCCATGAAACCTCCAATATTAACCTATTCAACATCCAAAGTCAGATATTAGAATACCATTCATATAGAAATTCTATTCACATGTAATAAATTTATAATTTTTTACTAGTTACATACCTCGACGATAGATGCAGTGGAGTAATAAATAGGTGGAGGGCTAGTGTATCCAGTATCAACACTGTGACCCTAAAATTTTATTACAATAACAAAACTAAATTAGTTAATCTTGCATTTGAAAAATGAAATTTAATAAATTCAATTCAATTAACATGCTAACATTTACCTGAGTATCGATGCCATAAGCCTCATTCAAAATGTCACTTATCCTCGCCATCTCTGTAGCTACAAACGTATCCTATGTAACAGTCTCCTAAGTCTCTATGGGGTCATATAAATAAGTCACCCTGCAAGCCTGACATGAATGGGGTGGAAGCCTACCAATCGAAGACTCCCCTGGATGGCAATGTACTATAGGACTGGCATGATGGATGACATTCTAGGTCAAAGAGTTGATAGCTTACAAAGTTTCTACCTTGGTACTCTCCTTCATGATGGAAGGGATAGCGATGTGTTCATAATCTGACCTAGCGAGAGCTCATCTTGCTTGCCACCTAGGGTCTTGTCCTGCACCGGGTCTATCTTGAGCCAACCCCCCACCTCTCCCCTATAATTCCCTCATATCAAAATAATTAGGGATTTTGTTCAAGATGAGCTCACAGTAGAATTTCCTTAGGAAATATTTTGCTACTTCACAATTGTTGCATGGTGGGTAGTCAAAAATCATGTACCACCTATCCCAAAAATTATTCCTAATCCCTAGGTGGTGGCACCAATGGATAGGAAACATCTTCGCATTAAGGTCAAGATTTTGATTTGTGAGTGGGTCGGTGAATAATGAGCACAAATGTATTTTTTGTATTTTTTTCATCTTTTACTTCTTTATATGATAATTTGTTTGTGTAAAAATTCCTAGTCGTCTACCTCCTATCTTGCCAACCACTTAATTATTTGTTGATTGCATCTACATGTTTTAACATTTCTTTAAGTGAACTTGCAAGTGTTCTTCTTTCCATGTTTAAACTTACTGGATCGTTCAACCTCATGATTAACTACTCAATGTGTTTTTTATTGTTTTCAATTACCCCCATTAAATTTTGTTGAGTTACAAGAGGATGTTGAGGGATTGGTGGAGATTGTTGTTGTGGTTTTTGAAGATTTTGTTCATGTTCTTGTTGCTCTAGTTGTTGAAAATTTTCAGAAGGGTTTTAATAATCATCATCATTTCCTACAAATTAAACAAATGAATATAAAAAATAACCTAAAACTAACAAATTCACAACAAAAAGAAAACAATCCTTACTTATTCAACCTCCCCATTGACGTGGCGACATCCTGGCAAAAAAAATGTAACAAATTGATGATGAAAATGAAAAAAAACCTCCTTCCAAAACACGAGCACGCAAGAAAAAGGGTTTTCGACCGTGGGTAGCAAAAACAACAATCATAGTAAAAATGAATTTGATTTGCTTTTTTTTTTTTCTAATAACCAATAACGTGCTCGCATTATAATACGAGCTTGTTAGAGGAGCAATGTGGCTGAGCCTTAGGCTCAATCACACCAAGCCATAACATGAGCGCATTATTACTCGGTCACGTTATAGCCTATCAAAAGTTTTTAAAATTTTGGCCACAATTTGGCCCCCCATATTTTTGCACCCACCCACCTCGAGTTGGACACATGTTGTGTTCCCCTTCTCCCAATGTTTAAATTCCCATCTAGACCCTAACCTTCACTCCTTTGTGCCCTTTTAGTTCCTCTTTCCTTCTTCTCTTTTCTCTTTGAATGTTCTTCTTCCTTGAATGTTTTCCATGTCTCACATTAATGATTTATATATCCTTTTAAGGGGTGGTTTCTAAACCATCACACCCTTTCACAAAAGGTTGTCTTTAATAATTATTTAAATAAATAATTATTCTTCCCCTCTTTAAAGAGTGTTTATGCATATTTTTATTAATATCTCTTTTTAACCAAAGGATCATTTTATCCTTTATTTTTCTATCTCCCTTTTAATTCTAAGGGGTTTTATCATAACTCTTCTTGGGGAAAAATTCACATAAAAATTCTCCCCCTATAAATTAGTCAATGTCCTCAATAGCATGAGATATATCTACATCACAACTCAAAAAAACACATAATCAATAATTGAAGAAATTGATATTGAATACATTTATTCTTCACATATATATACATATATTTTCATATACATCCATTTCATTCTTTCAATTCATAGATCTCTCTCTTTTTTTGTTTCAAGAGAATTATTTTTGTCAATCAAAATCATGACAAGAATTGTACATACATACATATAAGAATTTTACAATTGAAGAAACTAAGGCTATTCTATATGTTTAATCACATATATTTCAATTTAGTCAATTTTCTCTCATGTAACTCTTTCAAAGTATTACTATATGATAAAATAATAATTACTATGCATATCCAATACTATGTGGCAACTCATAACTTATAACATTATAATCTATAACTTCAACATACATTCCAAGATGATATTCATGCATTATGGACTACATGAATGTCCTCTTTTCATATCTCAAAATCAATGTACAAATAAAATCTTAGTCCTATACAAATTTATTGGGTTGATCAAGTCCAATAACATGTACAAATTAAAACAAAAGATGATACAAATAATCTCACAATGCATCTTAAATAGAATATTATTGCCACCTATAGAGTACTTCATAAACAAATACTTGTTTTAATCTTCCTTTAATAAACTAGGTTAAATATAACGCAGTATACTTATTGGATGAAGATTTGTTCAATTATATTTTGGGATGAAGTTTTGGCTTATAAAAATAAGGATGCCTCACAATGACAACCATTTTTTAATCCTCATCATAAAATCAAATACTAAGTAATGGTACACAAGGAGAGGAAATATTGTTTCATTCCATAAATATATCCCTAGGCTTGGACACCTATTAGCATATGATATGATTACATTGTATATGAAAATAATTAGTTTTGAATTTATAATTTTAATTTTCTTAGAGATTGTCTCTTCCCCCATAAAAATTTATCATGTCCCCATGTCTCATCCTAAGAAAATTCATGTTAGTGTGCAATTGATAAAGCATTATTTCATTTAAACAACACAATATTTTTCAAGCTTTAAGATGTGGAAATAGCATGCTCCTATGGGTTTATATCCTATAAATACGTTATTCTCAACAATTCATTACAAACATATTGTCATTTCTCTAAGTTTAAGATGTCAATCCAAAGACCTGTGAGTTATGGGCCCATAATATGACTTACATTTAAATAAATCTAGATATTGATTTTGAATAACAAGCATAGTAGAATCACTCAATATAGATTAAAAAGTTAGCATGGATATACAAAATTTACTCAAAAAATACTAATGTACTATGCCGACATGTTTATAGATCTCTCCAATTCACAATATTTCATATATTCCTAAATAATTTAGTGGCCAAATTCTTAGACACAACTTTAACTAGAAGTAGTTATACCTAATTTATGATTCCTAATGTACACAAATTTCCATAATATTTCATCATCTATTGGAATTAATAGAAATAATCAAGTCATGAAATCTCAATTTCACCAAAATCTTTGTCAATAAGACTATGGGGGAAACTATAATCCCCTATCTCTAGGATTTCCTTTAACTCTTAACTAATTGATTGATCTAATCTACATCACCATAACTATTAATTAGTAATTAAACTATAACTAATTGATTGATCTAATCTACATCATTTGTATATAATTCATTTACACATTTGTGCATGTTAGCATTAGATATTCATTGAGTGTTGTAAATTCAATCCTAGTCCATCCAATGGATTGTGTGGGAGAAGTTGACCCTATCAATATTGCAATTTCCATAAAGGTGTTTGTAAACACTAGTTTGGTATTATTTAAAAACATCTCACGCAAAAGCTCATTCTCACACATCAATTTAAGGACATGATTCTCAAATTCACACAAGGGACTCAATAGATTTTACAAAGCCTACTTGATAGCTTCCAAATTGACAATATTAATCTTTATAGTTTCAAAAAATTATTCTAACATGACATCATTAGTATTTCTACACCATTATTTTCAAAACTAAATGCATCTATCTTTTATATTTAGTTATTTAAATATGCATTGCATATTTATTGACCCAACTAGTTTTATCTATTATTTATTATTTTATATTTAGCTTAGTAAAATGTTGATTGTGGAAAGTAGGTGTGCTTCCAACATGTGTAAGCATAGACAAGAGACTTGAACTATTTGACAAAATTCCTTAAGGACAAGTATGATCGAGAATGTTGGATGAATTGGATTTTGAAAGAAAGTTTTAACCAATAGTCTGATGTACTCACCAAAGATATAGAAGAAAATTTGTATCAACTTACAAGCTAGTATATAAAACAAAGATAGAATATTAACACTATTTGAAAAGATTTCTTCATAAACTTCAATAAATTTGAAGTATCCGCAAAATGGAGGAAAATAAAACTATTAATTATTATAATTTTTAATTGAAATCCTTACATACGTTGATGTAGAAGATTTAGAGAAATCTCAAATGTATATCTAATGAAAAATATAGTTTTTTTCTTTTCTTATAAAGCAACTACCTTCCCATAGTGAATTGCAAGTTTGAAACATTATCAAAATTTTGTTTAATAGGAAAATATAAGATTTTCAACAAGTTTGATTACCTTTCCATGGGGAATTACATGGTCTACAACATAAATATTCCTGATGAAATTTTAAACAATAACAATCTAGCAATAAAATATAAATAATTTTATAAGTCTAGGCATAATGTATGCAGTCCAAGTCAGTTATCCCTCACTAGTTGAGGTATGTTGCAGATAAAATGTGTGAGACAAAGACAAGGGATAATGTCAACCTTTAGCAAATATGATTTCATTCTTTAGAGACACTTAGCATTATGTTCTTTCAATTATGGTTTGTATTCTATGTACTCTTGTGCAAATATTCGGATATCAAGAAGTGTGGATGGTTCATAGTGAAAGGTGGTCTATGAGAATAACATGCTATATAATAAAATTTGAAGTTCATTTGAATGAATTTTTATATGCATAATAAGGAGGATATAGATTTCAAATAATTGAGATTAAAATATTTATACATATTTTAAATATCAATAATCCTTATGGGTTTATAGGTTAATAATTTACTTGTTTGTGTATAAATTTTATTAATGGATATGATGTATTAAGTTGATTCTACATATAAATAAGTTCTTAAAGTAATATAAATATGAATATGAATATATATATATATGATTTAGGATTTTCAATCATGCCAATGAACAACAAAATTGGCATATGGTAAAGGTTAAAAGTTAGGTCTTAAAGAGTTAAAGTCTTATGATTTGAAAGTTAGGACAAGTGGATATTGTTAGACATGTGCAAGGAGAGTTTTAAAGATTGGTTAAAATGAAAAATAGGAAATTTGGATCTTTAGGCTTTGATACCAAATGTGATGCCACTTTTCCTCTTATAGTTATCAAGTATTAGCAGCGAATTTAATATAAAAACTAGTAGAGTTAATATAATTTATAATGTGCAATATTATCAAAATAAAGGTGAATAATTAATGTAAGATACAAACATGTGACAATTAAATAATCAACATAGTAGATGGAATAACACCTCCACATAGATCAAATCATATAGATAATATTCCCAATATTATTGAATCAACGGTTCTCAATACTTATCTTAAATTCATGGAAAGGTTTCTATCCAGCACTCAGAGGAATGATTATGGACCTAGGTTGGTTCCCAACACAAAAAACCCCAGAGGAACAAGTTCTTGCACAAAACAAAACTCGCCTTCATGACATAAACTCAGCCCTCGCCAAGACACTCCCGGGTGTACGTTGTGCCCCGAGTTAGACACATGATGTGTGCCCCTTCTCCCAATGTTTGAATGCCCACCTAGATCCTAAACTTCACTCCTTTGTACCCTTTTAATTCCTCTTTCCTTCTTCTCTTTTCTCCTTGAATGTGAACTTCCTCCTTGAATGTTTTCCATGTCTCACATTAATGATTTATGTATCCTTTTAAGGGGTGATTTCCAAACCATCACACCCTTTCACAAAAGGTTGTCTTTAATAATTATTTATTTATTCTTCCCCTTTTTAAAGAGTGTTTATGCATTTTTTTATTAATATCCCTTTTTAACCAAAGGATCATTTTATCCTTTATTTTTCTATCTCCCTGTTAATTCTAAGGGGTTATATCATAACTCTTCTTGGGGAAAAAGTCACATAATAGTATGTCCCTCTGTGATGTTAAAACTGTTGGCATATGGTCAATGTTCTCCTCGAGATTTGTGGCATGGCTTAAATACCTCCAATGGATCTGTTAACTCTCACAATTGTATCGGGCATTAAAAGGTCAATCTTTTGGTGCAATGAAAACTATGTTTCCAACAATTGGTATCAGAGCCAAAGGTGTCAGGTTCGAATCCCCTCGGGTAATGTTGAGGGGGAGATTGTTGGCATATGGTCAGTGCTCCCCTCAGGATTCATGACATGTCTTAACCACCTCTCGTAGATCCGTTAACTCTCACAGTTGTATCGGGAATTAAAAGGTTGATCTTTTGGTGCAATGACAACTATGTTTCCAACAAAAACTTTGTGCACCCCTTGAGGAGATTTTTTTTTGCCCCTTGTGATATTAAAATTTTGTACATCCCTTGAGGTGAATTTCCATCCCTTGAGACATTAAACCTTTGAGCACTCCTTGAAGTGTCATTTACAAGATAGTCCATCGATTTGGCATAATACAGCTTGTTGATTCATGAACTTGAACACCTTTTTAATATGGCCACCTAGCATATCACAACTTGATTGTCAGTGGAGCCATGTTTTTCATGAGATACCTAGCATGATATAGCTTGCTAGCCTTGTGGAACCCATCATATTATATGGACACCTAGCATAATGCAACTTGCTATCCAATGGATCTATGTAGCTCATGAGTGACCTAGAAGAACAAACTTTCTAGTCCTCATGGGAGCATGTTATTTTATCTAACATTGCATTCGATATATGAAATTTGGTATTTGAGACAAATTTAAAGATTGAGGTCTCTTTTCCTTACTGACTCAAATCCTTTTACTACTAACCTTCTAGTTATATTTTGTTATTTGTGTTTTTTATGTGTTTGATTATATTTTTGTTATTCATGTTATGTTATGTGTCATCCTTTTTTCATGTATGCTTTATGTTGTCATCCTACATTATATTTCATACATGCGTGTTCCTTTATCCTTATGTTTCCTTGCCATAGGATCTTAAATCTTAGGGGCTTTTGTGCTCCCTATAGATTCAATAATATCATATCTCTTCAATATTTAGATAATTGAACCCCTCTTGACATTATTCTTACTTTAGTGTGGGTCTAAGTGTAAGTTCATACTCTCACTAAAGTGGGAGCTAAATTTAGTGTGATAAATTGTCACCCTTGATAATTTCACACTAGGTTTTTCTCCCCCAAGTGCTTGGACCTAATTATGCATTTAATTTCCTAATTTTTCTTATAATTTCCCATTTTAAAATATTTACCGATAAATAAACCTCGCAAAATCAAAGTATGCATTTTACCCCTAACACCTTTGATCCCGAAAAAGGAGGAACTGCCTAGCACCCTAGACCTCTTAATTTGGCTCCAAATTCAAATATGTCAGTGTTAATAATTTATTATTTGAAATTTAAATTCTCATTTTCATCTATCGAGATTTTTTTTTGGGAAATTATAAGAATCACATATAAATACATAGTATTTTCACCATTTTAATTAACAATGAAAAAGAAGAAAAGAATAAGAGAAATTATTATACTTCAAAAATAAATTCAAGAGCATTAAAGAGTAGAATTTTTAGAATTATTGTAGCATTTCATCACCCAAGAATCATGTCAATTTTTATGTGAGTTTTTTCTTGCATGCATTTCATTTTTTAGTACTAACACTTGCAAGTGTTCAAATATAATCAATTCAAGAAACAATTAATCCTTGAAGGTGATGAGTTTGCCTTCAATATATCAAGTAGATCATATTTGAGTGGTTAGTTGCAACAATTTTTCAATGCATTACTTTTTTATCATATATCCTCTATCCCTCAAAAGGATACACTCTCTTTTATCATCAAATTTTATATTATTGAGGTAGAAATTCCAACATGGGCCTTCATTGAGGAAAGCCCCTATATGGCACAACCTTTCCCATCCTTTTGTGTATATATATTTCAAATATGAAGTGAGTTGGAGGAATATTTAAGGTAATTTTCTCATTCATGCATCAAAACCCTACTAGTTGACAAGATAAGGGAACTGCATTTTCTCAGTAACAGATGAAGATCTAACAACAAAACCTGAAAGGAAGAAGCTAGAAATTGGGGATCTCAGGCTTGTGAAGTAAATTTTTGGAAGTAGGTATAGGGCATACTTGCACCCTAGACTATTATAATCCAACTCAAATTCATAGGATAGGTGCACATGTGTCTACATTCCTCATTTCTAGAATTCAAATTCATCTATCTACACTTAGTTAGTCATAATTCATAATAAAACATTGCATTTTCATAGTTTAGATAGTTACATCATTGAATCACATCAAAATACAATCTTATTCCAACACACACCCCCATAAATCTAGATCCAAGGTTGATTGATTCACCTTTCAAATTATTATTCAACCTCACATCCTTGTCGATATTGAATTTAAAATGCTATTAAAAAAAGATTGATGTTAGTGATCTAGACATTAGACCTTGGATCACCATTTCCATCCATAACATGTAAGGTTTTATTATTTTCAATAGGTTGGTGAGCTATGGAATGACCTCTACTATAATGTCACAAGATGACAAGCTCATAATAAAATCTGATGGAATATTTTTTTTGAAATAACAACACCAATAATGTAGCAATGACATGTCGCACTTGCACAACAACGTGCACACAAGTTTCACAATGATAAAATACCTAAGACATAAAGGAACTTCACCATTACATAAGAAAGGCATAAATAATAAAATACTGACCAAACATGGAATAAATACACCATGATGAACATACAAGAGAGAGAGAGAGAGAGAGAGAGAAGATGATAGCTACATGATGATCATTTACTAGACCATGATTGTGTTCTCTTGCAACACCACTCCAAGATGATATGAGGGATTCCTTAACCTCCAATCCACATCCAAACACGGGTATGTGCAAGATCATCATGGAAAAAACAGGCCCTTAAGTGGCAATAAAATTCAGAAAAATTAAAGTTAGGCAACTTGACATAAAAATTTGAATAAGTTATCTATATTATTTCAAAAATATGTAAAAATAGAATTTGTAGAAAATTGAATTTAGTTTCTAAACTACTAGGTTTATTTAGAAAAAAAAAATCTATTTGATGAAAATTTAAAATTTCAATGTAGTAGTACTTAAATTTCAAGGAAAAAATAAGAAGTAGGTGCTTTTTTGACCACCCTAACAACAATAAAATGATAATATTTTTTTATAATATTTTAGATATAAGTAAAGGACTCATGTCCTGATGTGATGCATATTTTTTTGTAATTTTTTTCCAAGTAAATAATTAATTATGATTTTTTAATTACAACTTTTAAAAAATATAAAAACTTATATGTCTAACCACCATAACTTTTCCTTCAGCTCTCTTTCATCCTGATGATGGATCACGTAGTGTGATTCGAAACGTTGATGATGAAAAATTAACAACACTATCTAATCCAAAAAACAAATTCAGATAATTGATGGATTGTGGAAACTTGATATCTTTCGCCTTAACTTGGTCAAAACTTCATGAAATTCATTTAATTTTTTTAATCCTATAGTATGCAAAGCATAGAATGTGATGCATGTTTTGGATTCAAAAAATGTGATACCATTTGAAAGCTATAGATTTTTTTCAATCAGCTTATTAATCAGGACTTTACTCGTAATTCAAATAGAAAATGAATAATAATTATTTATTATATTCAAAATAAAGCATAATTTATATTGGTGGAAATTTGAGAACCTTCTTTAAAAACCCTTGTCGTTTCATCAATTTCGGGTAAAAAAAAAGTCGTCAGCTACATGAGCCATCATATCACTTACATATCGCCACTTTTTGGCCCATCATGATCTTGCACATACCCACACACTAAACCACTCTAAACACAAAGGTAAACCTTTGCAAGAGGTTTTATAACCAAAAGGCAGAACTCCTCACAAACATGAATCAAAATGAGTCACTTCCCAAGATATCCCATCGCAAAGCTACATCACCCAAGGGAAGATATACTCCAAAACACCCCACGAACTATGAATATTTTTCAAGACACTCACAAGATGAACCACAAAGGCTTATAACCTTCACAAGACTTCATAAAACTAGAATAACAATCTCTCCAACCCTAGGATTGACAACTAGGTCATATTAGGAGGTTACATGCAAAAAGATGCAAGAGATGACATAAGTCCTCAATTAATGTTAAAAAATAATGAATCATACCCACATTCTTAATCCATTTCCTACATAACCCCATGACAGAAAATAATGCATAGACCAAATAGATAAGAGACAAGATAACACAAGATATACCCTAGGAAAACCCTCAAGAAAAAAAAATCCAACCTCCAAAATAATCCATACTCCATCTATTTATTCAAAAAATAAACAATACATGCACTTACAAGAGTTATCATGAACTTTTGAAGCATCAAGACTAGATCCAATGCATCCTCCATGTGTTCGAGCATGAATCCACACATCTTGTTCCATGCTTCACATATGCACTCCTCATAAATACTCAATAATGACAACCAACTCACCTAGCCAACCTTAACCACTAAACATGTGCTTTCTCTTATAGATACAAGCTCACACAAATACAACCAAGTGGTAAGATAAAACCATGTACCAGAAAACATGTTAATACAAAACTATCAACCCCTCAATTAATATTGGGTACTAAGTTTTCACTTTATTAAATAATTTCCCCACTATTAAATTATTATCCTATGTATCCCACACATAAAATAATAACCCAATGTTATAATACAACTTTAAAAGTGGCCCAAAATAATTACCTAATGTGATTAACCATGCCTCCTAGGTGCATCACAACTAAATAATTATATAGATACATTATATTATAACATTTTATCCAATGGTGTACAACACCATATCTCAACATTCTCCCACTTGTATTTATTGCATAAGGGTCAATCAATGAAACCATCATCATAGTCATACATGAAACCACATGAATCTCTAGCATGATCTCATTCTCCATCAAGATAACTATAATAGAAACCAAAGTGACCACCATCTCAAGAAAAAACTCCTCTCATCCTCCAACATGCCACCTATGGAAAAAAAGGAAGATGCCAAGGTGAAGATGTGCCAATCCAAAGGCACACAAGCATCAAATCCAAGTGATAACAAAGGCTCAAAGTTGTTGTCAAAGGTGAAAGCCCCACATTATTGGAAATAGCATCCAACCATTCATACCTTCTAGGTATCAACAACATCAATAAACGCATGCCAATAACACATGCAACCCATAAACTGCAATCAAGCTCCATGTATCAAACATGTCAATGAAAAACATACATATCTAGGAACTCCAACTACATGGGTAATTTCAAAGCATACCAATTCTACCAATCAACACTATAATAAGGTGTGATAAATGATCAATAATGAAGTACCAAGAACAATCATAATGATATACACATGCAACACCAACAATGATATAATATCTCACAATATATCACCATAATCCTCCCAAATCATATGAACATAAACCTCTAGTAAGGAACAATAGAATGAAGAGAGAAAACATGTAAATCATAACATGTCTTACCAACACCTCAAATTGCTTTGGTGTGTTAAGTATGATCTCCTTACAATCCTAAATGAAAAGCCTCAACAACACCCAACCACTAGATTGTTAAATATCCAATATACTGAGAGGGGGGGTGAATCAGTATATTCTTAAACTTATTGAACATATACCATTCAATCAATCCAAAACATATGATAGTTAAGATAAACATAATCATCAATAGAACATGACCACAATGTACAAGAGACACCAGATTTTTTACGCGGAAAACCTAGAGTGGGAAAAACCATGGTGAGGATTAAATCACAATATAGTATAACCAGTTATAAGATATTACAAAAGGGTGGCTCACTGCCAGGACTCACTGCCCAAAATGGGAGGCTCACTACCAACAAAAATGAAGTAATAAAAATGGCTAACCGCTAGAACGAACTGATGGAAATACACCTCAAGTGCAGATTCAATTCCTTTGTAATTCAAGAAAAGTTGCATGCTAGCAGATCATACTTTTCCCTTTTCACTTCCATATATAGTCTACTTATATTTGCTCAACACCATCTACACATCTCTGCATCCAACTCTAAAAAAGCATCTTGTATATATATCTGATTGTCAAGGATTATAATCAGGCCAGCTTGACAAATATTTTCAATCAATAATTCAAATGTGTGGCATGCTATAGCTTGTTGGCATGGATTATTAAACCAATATTTAATCCATTACATCTTTATCTGCTTGATAGGTTAGCCAACAATATACCTAATAGAAAAATTGTATACAACAAAAAGGATATTGGAGATGGCCATGAGCAATTGTGCTCATGAGTTCTTGTTCATGTATGCATTTCTTAATCACAGACCACTTCTAGAGAACTAAATTAGCAGCTATTTATCAAAGAGGATTCTGAACCAGAATACTAGAGGCTAGTTCTATATTACCAGTTCAGAAAACTAGATAGATGTGACTCAGTTGCAATCTATATATCATGGTGACATCAATGACAACAAAATTGTTAACAAGGTATATGATCTTCTTCATTCTTCCCACAATCTCCCCCTTTGTCATTGATGGCAACATGTGCCAAAAAGAATATTAAAAATAGTATAGACTATGCTCTACTTCTCATTCCTCTTCTCCCCCTTTGACATCAAGGACAAAGTTCAAATAATAAAAAAAACGTGAAAGACATGTACACATGGTCTAGAATGTTCAAACACATGGAATCAAAATTTTGAACTCCCCCTGAGGAGTTATCTCATGCAAATTAAAACAAAAAATATATTTTACCCGAAGGAGGGAGCATTTTGCAATTCCTGTAGAATGCCTTGCCAGGTCATTTTTCCATCCTCCCAACTCTTCTTCGCAAATATCAACAACTTATTCAAAGATTCTAAAGAAATAAAATTTTCTTCAACTTCATCTGGTGTATCTGGAGACAGATTTATCTTGTCCAAATTCTCATCTTTAGCCAAAGCATTGGCTACCGGGGCATACTCCATTCTCACATTATCATCGAGCAAGCCAAATTTTATGATTATCTCTTCCTTTTGCTTCTGTAACATAAAGAACTTTTTTCTATATGTAGAAACATAATTCAAAGTTGATTTATCTCTATCCATTGATGCATTATAGGTGTCGGAGAGAGTGGTCAACTAGAACTCAATGGATTCCATGAGATATTTTATTCTTTGAGTGGCATCATGCCACGTTATATAGTATGTAAACACAAAATTGGCTTCAGCTTCACAAGCCTTCATAGCTTCAAGGCTCTTCTCTACATTGGCATGTGCCAAGGCACATTTTTCATCAAGGATCAACAGTATTTTCTCATTCAGCTTCTCCTCTGCATCCTCTTTTGTTTTCTCAATAAGTCTTGTAGCATGCTCCTTAAAGGAGTCCAATAGAAGCTTCAAGTTCTCAATCAGAGAAAGAGATGTGTCAACAGATGTATCTAGAGTAACATCTTGTAGGGCCTTAATGGCATCTTCAATAAGCTAAGTCCCTTTTTGATACATTTCTAAGATTTCTCTCCTATTGGATGCATGAAATACATCACCTAACACCAATTTATGTACTGGAGAAATCTTGTTCAAGTCTGCATAACCTTGATTCAATGGAAGTTGCAAGAGTTCTAGAGGAATTACCAATTGGAATTTAATCTACTTTGATAGCAGTCCCTTCAAGACATCATCACTGAAGGGTGATTCTCCAGTGGACTTCTATGATTCTACCACTTGTTGGGATACTTCTTCATTCTTTCCAGCAATATCAATAGATTCCATATTTTTGTTTTCTATTTCCTCCTCTTCTTTTTCTTCCTCAGTGTTCTCATTTTCTGCATTCTTCTCTTCCATTTCCTTTTCTTCTAATTATTCTTCTTCTACCTTATCTTCTTCAATTTTCTCTTCTTCTTCATTGGGATGTACCAGAGGGGTGGCAACAAGAACTTCTACATTTTCTTCAACATTTTTTTCATTTTCCATATTTTCATTGTCAGCATTGATTTTCGGTAGAACATTTGTACTACTATTTCTAGAGGGACATTATTGACATTCACTTTTAGAGGTTCATTATCATTAATAGCATCAGAAGGAGTTTCTTCCAAAAATTCTATAGAAGTTTCTTTTCTAGGTTCAGAGGCCAAACCGAATGCACCAATCATTCCATACTTCTTTGCAGTGTCCTTGATAATGCTTATTGTTTCCTTCCTTATTTCTCTGATTTCTTTCTTATCTTTTGTCATCAAGGTATTGAATCTTATTTTCTCCTTGGAAATTTTAGCACAAATCTTCTTCAAATATTCTAATTTATCTGGAGTTAGACAGGGTGCAATTTCTTTATAAGATTTGTTTCCATTTTTCTCTTCTAACTCAACTGCCTCTACTCTCCTTTTCCTCAGTCTTTCCCATAAATTTTCAGGAACTTCACACATGATGTTGTCCCATTTGGCTTCCAAAATGATAACATATTTGATGATGGCTAGAATTATTATTTCCTTATCCTTTTCTCCTACTAAATTATATACTTCCACAGTGGACTTCACCATGTCATCTTGATTCACCAAATTATTTACCAAAACATCTAATTTAAGAGGGGAACCATGCCTTATCAGGGAGGTGTTTTTCTCTTCCTGGTCCAATGGAATTTCTTTTGTAATTTTTTCCTTATTTACTTCATGATCATCTTGTTCATCATCTGAAGATGACACATATTGAACTTTCCTTGAGCCAATGTTGGTTGCCTATGACGCACCTTCACCGAAGGAGACACTCACCCTTCTCTTTCTTGTTAATTTTGTAGCAGGGTATTCTTCCTCTTCCTCCTGATCATCTGTAATACTCATTCTTTTCTTCTTTTGACAGGGGCTACCAGAGGAACACCTTTCCTTTTTCTAGATCTGGTAGTAGGTCCAAAAGGAGACGAACCTTTGCCTTTATCAGCAGTGTTGGGCACAGACTTCATTGTACCTGGTCCAGAAGTTGATATGGAAGGAGAAGTCCTATCGGATCTCATTACATTGGGTAGTTTTGTAGACATCTGTCCTTGAATAGCTCTTTCTCAAGCTAACTTTTCAGGTGTCAAACATTTATTAAGCATTTTCTCCACATTTTTCTTACTTTGAGCTTTGTGCTGCTCCAAGCGAACTTCCCTGGATTTTTTTGTATAAGTCCCAATCCAAGGTTCATTTGGATATTTAGGACTCTTTGAAAAGAGTTTTACATATCCTTAAGCATCATCTTCAGAGGCTTCATAACCCAGAGGCTGGATCCAGATGGTATGGGGTTCAACCGCTTCTATCATACACTCATCAGAAGATACATGAAATATAATCTCATTTTTGTATTTCTCCACAATCTTCCTTGTAATTTTGTTTGGCTATTCATATTCTTCTTAAACATAGAAAATAATGTCATCATGGTATTTGCTACATTGTTCACATCACCCAAATTCCTTATGTGCTCAAAAATCTAATGGGCAACAGGTCGAGATGGATCCCAACACACAGTTTTGGATTTTCCTAGAAGCATTCTTAGAAAGTAGAATAACAAACATACAATTAGAGAACCAAACTTAAATGGGTACTTCTTCTCTTTTGACATCCTCAGGTTCTCAAGCAGTTGTTGTTGAAGCAATTCACACAGATCATAGCTTGTACCATTTACAAACATATCATAACCAGTATAGATAATTGTAGAAGACACATAATTCTCACTATTGGTGAAGTATATTTTGTGGCCAATCATTATAGATGCATACTTCACGACTGGGTTTTTAATAGGTTTTTCCACTAGATCCCTTTTGTCATAGGTAGCACTGGTGAGATTTGATATTGTTTCATTTTTCACTGCCTTCAACACAGGTACTGATCCGGTGTCGCAAATTCTGGTGTAGGATTTAATTGCTTCCTTGTTTATCAAGTGTGGTTCATTACTCCATAAGAATTGATCATGCATTTTTCTAAGAATTGACTTTACATACGGGTCATCCATTGTAGAACTGAAGTTTGGAAAATTGTTCCAACAGTCCAACTTCATCATCATAAGATTTGAGTATTCATGTTTTAACAATAATTTATCATTCGTGATTTCATTCATCCATATATCAATCAGTTTGATGTGATTGAATTCTTCTGACTGAACCCTAATGTACATTTTGGTTTCCTCTGTCAGCATGACGCCATTAGGAATCGAAGAGAAAGCACCCACCGGTTCGTCTTCGAATATTTTATGTAGGATGGCCTAGGTCTTTCTATTGTTTGTACAACTATAGGAGTTTCCATTTTCTATATTTTGAACACTTAAAAATATTCAAGAAAGAATTTCCACAAATTCCCAGTAGCAACAGAATCGAAAATACCTTTTTCTTCATAGATCCCTGAAACTAGGGTTTGCACCAGCTGCTCCTCAATTCACTCTAAATCACTTCAAATCATTTTCCGCTTCTTTAAAATGCACAAATGATCGAAATTCCTTCACAATATTGCTTTATAGATTAATGTGATGCCCTAATTCGCATTTAATGCACTTGGAGTTCAAAAAAGCTGCCAAATTTTCTTAGTTGAGCTGAAAACCCTAATATTTTCTGCAAACGAGCATACACGCTTCTTTTCTTCTGGTTTCTTTCCAAAAACCTCTACATACTGATTACTTATGACTTTACTTCGTGTCTTGGATTCGACATGCTTGCAATCGGGGGTTTTAAGGATTTTCTACTAAAGCTCTCCCCAAGACCATGCTAGGTCTAGTTACTGGAGGAATCATCTGCATCAGATGAGGGTATAGATGCACCAGTATTATCTGACTCTTCTTTCTTTTTCCATACTTTACTCATTTCCTACTTGACTTCTTCCTTTTCAACCTTCTTCTCAAGTTCATTCTTCTTTTTTGGAACAGACTGTTTTCCCTTTTTGCTTTTGCATACCTTTGAAATATGTCTTGGTTTTTTGTAATTATAATAGATAACATTTATTTGACTTGATTAACTTCTACTAAACCTTTTGCACTGATTCGCTTTATGCCCATATTTATTGCAATTATACCAGTAGCCGACAAAGGACTGATTCATCCTTCCTCCATTAAACTAGTTTATTATCTGAGTTCTGCATTCACTAGCTCTTTGTCCAAACTTATTACAAACATAGCATTGTCTAGGGAAATAACCAAAAAATTGATTCATCCTACTTCTACATTCAGTTGCCTTATGCCCAAATGTGTTGCAAGAAAAATAAATTCCATTGAAAGATGGGTACCTTTGTGCATTTGGTTGTCTGATAGTTGGTTTTCTTCCTAAATTTATTTTCTACTTTCATTTATCTTGAGTCTTTTGATCTTTTACTGCTTTTGAGCTTTCACCTGTTTCTAATCCCAATCCTCCTTTGTCTTTAGAGGGTTTTTGTCCAGCAATCAATTCATCAAGCCTGGTGGAGCTTGTCTTGAAACTATCCTCACATACTTTTTTATTTTCCAATTTTGTTCTCAGATTCACTACTTCTTATTCAAGTCTAGAACATTCATCAGACTTGTTCTTTATCTTTGTATTCAAGCACTCTTCAATTATTTTATTTTCTTCCACTTGCAGCTTCAGTCTGGTAATGTCTTCATTTGCTTGTTTTAATTGGTCACTGACTTATCTATATCTCTCTTTGAATTTCTTTAATTTTTCTTTCAATTTTTTGACACATTCATTTGCTTCATCAAGATTTTCTTTCAAAGATTTACTCTCATTTTCAGCTTTTTCTAGATCAATAAGAGCAATCTGGAGTTCTGCATTATCCTCCATCTATTCAATCTTCAAGATCTCCCTCAAGTTGTTAGACTTCTCAAGAGGAACCTTTCTCTGATACCAATTGTTAAATATCCAATATACTGAGATGGGGGTGAATCAGTATATTCTTAAACTTATTAAATAGATACCATCCAATCAATCCAAAACATATTATAGTTTAGATAAGAAGAATCATCAATAGAACATGAACACAATGTACAAGAGACACTATATTTTTTACCTAGAAAACCCAGAGTGGGAAAACCATGGTGAGGATTAACTCACAATATAGTATAACTGGTTATAAGATATTACAAAAGGGTGGCTCACTACTAGGACTCGCCGTCCAAAATGGGAGGCTCACTGCCTACAAAAATGAAGTAATAAAAATGGCTAACTGCCATAATGAACTGATGGAAATACACCTCAAGTGTAGATTTAGTTCCTTTGTAATTCAAGAAAATTCAGATGTCACAGATCATACTTCGCCCTTTTTTCTTCCATTTGTAGTATGCTTATATTCGCTCAACACCATCTACACATCTCTATATCCAACTCTACAAAAGAATCTTGTATATATATTTGATTGTCAAGGATTACAATCAAATCGGCTTGAAAAATATTTCTAATCAATAATTCAAATGTGTGGCATGCTATAGCTTGTTGGCATGGATTATACAACCAATATTCAATCCACTACATATTTATCCACTTGATAGGTTGGCCAAAAATGGACCTAATATCAAAATTGTATACAACAAAAACGATACTGGAGATGACCACGAACAACTATGCTCACGTGTTCTTGTTCATGTATGCATTTATTAGTCACAGAACAATTCCTAAGAACTAAAATAACAGCTATTTACTAGAGAGGATTTCAGAGCAAAATATTGGAGGCTAGTTTTGTATTACCGATTCATAATACCAGATAGATGTGACTCAATTGCAATCCATTTATCATGGTGACATCAATGACAAAAAAACTTTTAACAAAGGATATGATCTTCTTCATTCTTCCAACATAAATCTCATAGATCAATTATAGCATATGAATCATGTAATGGCAACATGGATGTAAATATCTCTAATCAAGGAAATCAAATTCAGTGTATCCATTCCTAAATTAGTAAATCAGCCCAATAACCATCTCCTAAACTCCTCATCAATGAATGATAACATAAACTTAAATGATCAAGGAGACAACCATGATAACCATCTCTCAAAATGAATCCTCCAGAACTAACTATCTAAAGCTCAAGATCCTAATCTATGAAAGATAAAGCAATAAAAACTCGGGCTAAACAATCCTCAAATATGTCTCCCAAAATCAATCACCATGACTCAACTCATTCCCATGATAAATTAAGGCACGAAACATAATCACATCAAAATTAGGATGGGCAATACCTATTAGATGATAAACCATCTATAACGTCGAAAAAAGGGTCCTTAGCCTTTATCACGCTTGTTTAGCTCCTTGTGGATTTTGGCTCAATTTGGCCTTGATTTAGTGTTGTAATGTGGATAACACATTCACATTAGGTCTTGGGCCCTTGTGAACTAATTTACTCTAATGATGTCTTGTAAAGGTGTTGTAAAGTGTTGCAATAAACTTTCACAACTTTTCTAGTATTTCTAAGCATAATTAACACTCTTTTCATCATAATTTCTCTTAGCCTTGCCTTATTTGGTGTGTTATAAAGTGTTGTATCACTCTTTCACATTCTTCTAGACTTTTCATTAATATTTGGGCTCTCTTATGATTTAATTGACCCCTTTTGCATCCACAAGCCTTAGTTTGGTGTAATTTATAGGATAATCCTAACAAATGGCATTTAAAACATCAAATCCATGAAAACCCACCTCAACTTCCTAAGGTGGGACTCATTATCCATTCTGGGGGAATGAGTCCCCTTAGGTGGGACCCATTTTCCCAAGGTGGTGAATGAGTCCCCCTCAACTCAAAAATCAAATTTAATTTAAATCTTTGGTGGGATTTTATTCTCCAAGATCCAATGTCGGCTTGTAGTGTTGTAATTTTGAGAACTCTTGCATAATTGGGTATAAATACAAGATTCTTTCACTCATTATAATCCTAAGAAATCTAAGACTTTTGTGAGAGAATTCCTAATAGTAAATTGAGTTCACAAGAGCATTCAAGATCTTCAAGGTTAGATTATCAAGCTTTCAAGAGCATTCTTCAAGTATCAATCATCATGTCAAAGATCAAATTCTCCATGTTTTTTATTGTGCTCATAATTGTGGTGTAGAGTTCATGATCCAACCAAGCTTAGAATTCAATATCTATCTTCATCAAGCAAGAATCAAGAACCACATCCATTGTGGTCATTTCAAGAAAAATTGCAGCACTTTATTGCAAGGGTTTGGTGAGTTGCAACTTCACCTTTTGTTCATTCATCAATCTCCTTTCCATTTTCTTTCTATTTCAAGGTTTAATTACCAACAAGGGATTTGGAAAAGGTAAACCCCCATTCTCTAACCCCATAACCATTTTTCCATCTCTTTGTATGTGATTTTTAGGTCTAGATTGCAGATTTATCAAAGAGCGAGATTGGAAAAGTTATCATCAAGTTGTCAAAGCAAGTTCAAATTGTCAACAAACCTTGGAGGGGCTTGGAGAAGACTTACAGGTTGAATTTAGCAGTTTTAAATCCAGATCTAAATCGGGAATAGTAGAGCAGACTGAGGGCTACAAAATACAACTTTGAATTTCTAGAAATCCAAAAGTGGACTTATTCGCCACTATTGGAGAATCAGTCCCACTGTTGTTGTCTACTAGATATTTTTATAGATCTGAGTACCCTTTTGTCTGAAACCTATTCTGACATAGATTTCTCGACACTGGACTGATTCACCCAACTTGGAAAATGAGTCCTAGTGGGATTCAATAGTGAATTTTTTAGGGTTTTAGACCTCCATTTTGCCTTCTCCAATTTCCTAGGTGCACCTCTTCAGTTTTACAATTTTCTATTGTTTTCTTACATTTCTAATTCCTTCTTTGAAGCATTGCATCCAATTAGGGTTTTTGCATTTCATTCATTGTCTTTCCAATTTCATACTTGGTGGTGAACCCCATATTTACATATTTACAACCCCTAGAATACACCCTTTGTCATATTTCAATCATATTTACATTGGAATATCAGGGGTTTGTTCTTTAATGTGAATGTTGGATTTTGTTGCCCTAAGTCCTAAACCCTAGTGATAGCACACAAAATTCTTCATTTCATTTTGGTGAACCTGCATTTTAGAGCATCTTTAATTCTAATTTGGAGTACATTTACATCCTAGATTTAGCTTGAATTAACATTGCATTAGGTTTTGCATTACTTAATTTACATTCTAGGGTTTCAGTTTTTGCATTAGTGAAAAGATCATTTAGCTTGCATTTTTGCATTTAATTTCATTGAAAAATCAACAAAATACTGAATTTACATCTTAGGATTGCATTCGAAAATATAAAAAAATCATAAAAATCAATTTTAAAATTCTCAAGATTTTCAAAAAAATCCATGCCTAGACTCATTTGCCACCTTGGGTGACTCAGTCCCTTTGCATATTTTCATTGCATTTTTTGTCATTTACAGTTCATTTTCTGAATTTATGTTTGTTGTTGTTACCCTTCTATTTTTGTTTGCATACTTTATATTTCATTCATTGCATTTAGCTTACATTCATTCATCTTGTGCATAGATCAAAATTGCATTATTGCATAGTTTAGAATTTGAAATTTGCATCACGGATATGTGCTTTGGAAAACTGTGGATTTCCTTAAAATCCTTAGTAGATGTGTCAATTTGTGCCTTTGGGAATGATCCTAATGACCTTGAACTCACTCATGCTCACTCAACTCCTAATGAATTTCCTCCTAATGAAGTTGAGATCATTGGAGAAGATGATGACAACATGAATAGGTTCTTAAACGGTTGTCTTAATAACCTTGAGGCTAACACATCCTTTATCCATCCATGAATGAACCAAAACCTCCTACCATACCACCTCCTAAGATGTTTGGCTATTTGCATCCTAAAACAAAAGATAAACCTAAATTCCCTACAATAGGTGAACCCGGTTCCTCTAAACAAGAGAACAATAAACCCTTTTATAATAACAAGGTCTTAAACACTCCCATAAATCTTAAACAAACATATGGCAAAGGATTCACAATCTTGAGTAAAAAAGGGTGTGATATGACAAGTGAACATGAAATTCATCAACTCTTAGAACAAATACCAGCTGAGGAAAATATAAGGAGACTAGGATATCAAGATCCTCCTCATAATGAACATGTTCCTAAAGAATATCTAAGACTTCGTAGTGATGGTATGGTTATCTTAGATCATCATCTTGATATGAATGTTCTTCTCCCTAAAGAATAACCAATAATTTTTAAAAGTGACAAGGATGAAAGGATATCCTTAGGTCCTCCCCCTCAACCTTCAACTAGAGCAGTTGGTGAATCTAGCGAATGCAAAAATCCTTACAAGTTACAAAAACTACAACCCCCTCATCCACCACATGAAATTGACAGGAAACTACAATTGATTCTTGATAAAGGATTCATAGCATTTCCTCCTATGGATATATTAATCCTCTATCATAAGGATGCTAAGGTCCCATATTGCACATATCACAGAGTCCTTGGACACAATATCAAAGACTGTCATACATTCCAAATAATATTAAATAACTTTCACTTTGATGGAAACACATGTTATCAGGTGATTTCTAAGCATTGTTTTTCCCCCTTGTCATATAATAGTTGTAGAACATCCTCTTCTCATTGTTACATGACCCCTTTCCCATCATTTACCTCGACTCATTCTTGGCTCGCACTCAGTGGGGGTAAGAATTTGTTAGCCTTGTCCTAGTAATGCATTTTTCATTGTCCCTTTGGTTTGTCATTTCCCTTCTGCTTATATAGACTAAGTTTGGGAGGGGGATGAATTTCTCATAGGTTGACTCACATTTTCCTTACTAGTCTTTTGTGTTATTTCTTTTTTTAATTTTTCTTTTGTGTGATTTCATGTGCATAATGTGATCCCTCGTAACATTTTTCTTTCTCTCTCTTTGTGGCATTCCTCTTTTTGTACCTTCATTCTTCTCTATGTCATGTATCGCTTTTGATTTTTCATCTTTATCTTTTCTCTTGTATTTTCCTTCTGGGGATGATGCAAGGCATTGTGACATTCATGTCTCCTTCATGTTGACCCAAAAGGCTTTCTTTTCTTTTTCCTTTTCATTTCATCTTTATCTTTCTCTTATGTTTTTCCTTATGGGGATGATAGAAGGAATCGAGATACCCTATGTCTCTTCCATGTTGACCCAAAAGGTTTTCTCTTTGTTTTCACTCTCTTTGTGTCATTCTTGCAGTTCTATGGGTATTTGGGGAATGATGATAGTTCTGAGCTCTCCTTATAAATCATTTCCACAAAGAATATACTAACCCTAAATCCATAGATCCCTTATATGTTTGGTTTTTTCCTTTCGAGGGTAACCCCTCTCTTGCTTTTCTTTTTTCTTGAATGATGCAACCTTACTCAGAAACATATAACTTGGCATAGGGCTTTCCATGTTGGCTCTCATGTCTTTCTTCTTGTTAAATTTTTTTATTTTCTACTTAAAGTAATTGCTCATGACATGGTGTTTATCAATTCCTTTAAAGTGGGGGCATATATTATAATTATTTATTTTTCATTTTTCCTTTTCATGGTTCTTAGTGTAGCCTTCTTACTTCATACGATGTGTTTTTCACTTTGTGGATGATATTGGGTGTGATGTCCTTCATGACTGTGATCTCTTTTAGCATATTATGTTCCTCTTAATGGCCTAATATGACACACTGCATCCCCTAAGTTGTGAATCTTTTATTCTTTCATTGGTCCTCTCTTGGAGACATTACGCACAATGTTCCCTAAGTTAAAGACTTCGCATGAACTAAGCAAGACTCTTTTGAGCATTTCCTATGTTGCATTTATGGCCACATTGCATAACATAGCTTGCATTCCTATGGACCCATCCTTTTTATTCATGAGCTCCAAACATACAAAGTTTTTCTTATCTCATGAAGCTCGAAAACCAAATCATTTCTCTTTTTGTGGTGCCTTATTAAAGTTATCAGGAGGTATAACTTTGGTATGGTTTGAGCGAGAAGCCCAACTAGCAGCATGACTTTCCCCATAGCCACTTGCATTTGTGTGAGTAAATACCAACCATGAGTGTATGTTTCTCACCCTTTATGGACTTCTCACCCAACAGACAGCTATGAGTTTCATCACCTCAGAGTGAGTATGCATTTTTTTGAACAAAAAACCTAGATCTGATCCAAATCACATTGGAAAAACAGTCGAAGCTTGTTCTGGCTTTCTCCTTCATTTCTCTTTCATATCTTTTGCATTGCATGATTGGCCTTTTCGTTGTTCTTTATATCATTTTCATGTGTGTTCCTTTTTACTCTTGTTGGTTTGTCATGAGATATTGATCCTAGGGGCTTGATCATCCTCTTGATCGTTGTCATCTCATCTTACTAGCATGAGTACTAAAGTGGGGGCTAAATGTAACACTGAAAAAAGGGTCATTAGCCTTTTTTGCACTTGTGTAGCTCCTTCTTGTGGATTTTGGCTCAGTTTAGCCTCGATTTAGTGTTGTAATGTGGATAACAAATTCACATTATGTCTTGGGCCCTTGTGAACTAATGTACTTTAATGATTCCTTGTAAAGGTGTTGTAAAATGTTGTAATACACTTTCACACTTTTCTAGGATCTCTAAGCATAATTAACACTCTTTTCATCATAATTTCTCTTAGCCTTGCCTTATTTGGTGTTTTGTAAAGTTTTGTAACACACTTTCACATTCCTCTAGGCTTTTCATTAATAATTGGGCTCTCAATGCTTTAATTGGCCCCTTTTTGCATCCACAAGCCTTATTTTGGTGTATTTTTTAGGATAATCCTAACAAATGACATTTAAAACATCAAATCCCTGAAAACCCACCTCAAATTCCTAAGGTGGGAATCATTAGCCATTCTGGGTGAATGAGTCACCCATTTTCCCAAGGTGGAAAATGAGTCCCCCTCAACTCAAAAATAAAATTTAATTTAAATTTTTGGCAAGATTTTATTCTCCAAGATCCAATGTCAACTTCTAGTGTTGTAATTTTGGGAATTCTTGCATAATTGGGTATAAATACAAGGTTCTTTCACTCATTCTAATTCTAAGCAATCTAAGACTTTTGTGAGAGCATTACTAATAGAAAATTAAGTTCACAACAACATTCAAGGTCTTCAAGGGAAGATTATCAAGCTTTCAAGATCATTCTTCAAGTATCAATCATCATGTCAAAGATCACATTCTCCAGGTTTGCTATTGTGCTCACAATTGTGGTGTAGAGTTCATGATCCAAGCAAGCTTAGCATTCAAGATCTATCTTCATCAAGAAAGAATCAAGAACCACATCCATTGTGTCCATTTTAAACACATTTGCAACACTTTATTGCAAGGGTTTGGTGAGTTGAAACTTCCCCTTTTGTTCATTCATCAATCTCCTTTCCATTTGCTTTCTCTTTCAAGGTTTAATTACCAAAAAGGAGTTTGACTAAGGAAAACCCCCATTCTCTAACCCCACAACCATTTTTGCCTCTCTTTGTATGTGATTTACAACTCTAGGTTATAGATTTATCAAAGAGCAAGATTGGAAAAGTTGTCAGCAAGTTGTCAAAGCAAGTTCAAGTTGTCAACAAACCTTGGAGGAGCTTGGAGAAGACTTAGAGGTTGAATTTAGCACTTTCAAACCCGGATCTGAATCAAGAATAGTAGAGCAGATCGAGGGCTAAAAAATACAACTTTGAATTTTTAGAAATCCAGAAGTGGATTGATTCGCCACTATTGGCGAATGAGCCACTGTTGGTTGTTTTTTATGATGTAAACCAGGTTTGTCTCCTAATCTACCTATGGAATTTCCAAAATTCCAATCAAGGGCAACTCAGAGGACCTGGACCAACTGACGAGGATTGTTTTTTAAACAATAAACCTCCTACACTTTGGGCTCTGCAAGACCCGGGAGGGTGATCCCAGTAATGAGTTTACAACTTCTGCAACAAAATCATAAACAATCATTAACTTCAAAACAACAAATAATCTCACTTAATAGCTCAACATAATGGGATAAGACTGAAATGAATTGGTTGTTCATCAGTAATATCAACCACTTTGAGCGTGAGATATTTATAACACAGTTTCATGGTGAAAGATAAATCATTATGTTTAAAATTTATGGTAGCAAGCCCTAGGTGAAGACAAACAAAACACTGCATCACAAAGAACAGATGCAAATCAGACCAGTGCCATATCCATTGTAGGAGTCAAATTCACCAATACCTAATGGTTCATAGCAGATTTTAACCCATAGCATGTAATATCTCTGATTATACCGCCTTACAGTATCACCAATTTGTACCTCAGCTCAATACTTCTTACCCAATCCTTGTACAGAACATATCAATCTGCAATCTCATTTAAGCAGTTTAATTAATTCTTTCAATTAATGCTAAAACCAGAATTGCACACACCACAACAGTGAGAAGAACAGAATAACCCTTGATTACTCCATTCAAAATTTGAATACATTTGCACATAGGAGAGAAATGAGCTTGGGTTTTCCAGTTAAATTCAAATTCCAGTACTGTTATGAAACACTAAATCCCAATAAACTCAAAATCTACAACAAAATGACAGAAAACCCACTTGCATTGCCTCTGTAACTACAGATTTTACAATTTTTGTGCAGCTCCACACCAGAAATTCGACTAGCTTACTTGCTAACCTAACATGCTAACTTGCCCACCTCCTTTTACAATGAGAGAAGAAAAGAATCAGAAGAGGAGAAGAGATTCTAGAAGAAACCCTAAATCCGAACAGGAACAACCATTTGGAAACATCTCCATCGTTGAACAGTGATCTGCAAAACATCTTCATTTCCTTGTAACAAACTCCAATCTGTTTCAAAAACAACATGTGCCCAATTCGTTCTTCAACATAAACATGCCATGTGTCCACTCTTCACTCATTGCAATAAACTGATTCTGTAGCTGAAAGAAAACCTCTCTTCCCATGAAAAACCTCATATCTATGTTTTATGTTTCTTCCCCTTTGCTGCATTTTACCTCTTTCATTTACTTACTGCTATTTTTATTTTACTTACCATCAGTAAATAAAATATCACATTTGTATGCAAAGTATTTTAAATACTTTACCCAGCAGTAAAGTAAGTACCACTTTACATCTTACCCCAACACAGTAAAATGTTTCACCCGAGAAAATAAAAACAGGCCCCAACCTCCATTTAAAATTTACTAAAATAAAACATTGCTGGGTTGTTTTAACAAATTCCCCACATTAAACACTTTGGGTGAAATTGATTTTAAAATAATCCCCCAAAAGTAAATGTCCATTCATATTAAAATACTTGGCACTTAACTCGAAATACCCGTGCCACTTTAAAATTCACTTTGGGACCCACCTCCCATTTATTCCGTGGAGAAAATACTATAATATTTGCTTGGAGGCTCCCGTTTTTACCCAAAATTAAAAATTGCCTACAACAATATTTAGAAATAATGCTGAGCGCACAAAACATGGGCCCACATCTACCTCCCCGCCATCCCGCAATCAATATTTCGTGAGCAGCTCTCGATTGCGATTTGGCGGGCAATAGTGGAGATTTTACTACATTTGACCCAAAATCCCCACCGTTTGATTTGCCTCAACTTTCATCTTCCCCTAAATTTTTACTTCACACCCAGGAGAAAATAAAAAACGGGTCCCACCACCAATTTAATATTATTTGATTAAACTATAGGAGAGTTTTACTTTGCTTCTTTCTCCTTCCATTTCCCCGCCATCCCGCAATCCATAACCCTTGGGCGATTCCTGATTGTGATGTGGCGGGCAACAACTGAGATTGAGCTGCATTCACACCTCTGCTTCTCCACTGTTGGATTTTCAGCCTGCATTCGTTTGCCCTAACTCTTATTTTTTTATTTGCTCGAGCATTCACCGTGTTCATCCATGGCGACCAAATCCATTATGCACTTTGCTTGAACTTGGCGCCAAGCTCTCTCCTTGCATACGCGGGCTGAGCCTTTGCTATGCAGTCTCCTCATACCTTCATTGCCCACACCTCACACTCTCCATGCTAACCACACTTTCCCATCCACCAGCTCACGGGCCTCTCCACTTTGCGCAAGTGTGTGGCCTCCATTCGCTGTCATGGTCTCCAGGCGGGCTTCTCCTTCTCTCTTGATGGCTTCCTCTTGTTTGGTGCGCCCTCCACTGGTCACGCCCTTCCTCTGTGGGGGTCTTCACCTACTGCAGGCCTTCCTTCTATGGGAGTCTCCTCTACCAATCTCCTCTCTTCTTTATGCTTGCTCCACTCTCTGCTAGCCACGGGTTCCACATGGTCGCTCCCCTTCTATCGTGGGCTTCCACATTGCTCTGCTAGATGCCATCCACTATGCTTGGTAGCAGACTCCTTCTTCACTGGCGCGCATTCTCCCTTGGTCTCCATCCACTCACCTACAGGTCGCGGGCTTTGTATGGTCCCTCTTTCAAATTGCAAGTCACACCCCACTCTGTTCTAGCTTTGGTGTAAGCTTCCTCCTTTACTGGCAGCGATCCCCATCACCGTTGGCCGCGCCCATATCCACTGGTCTTTCTTTTCTTCTTGGGCATGGGTCACTGTTGTCTACCTCTCTGCATTTGGCTATCCTCCATACAGTGGTCCTCACTATAAATGATAACTACCTTAGCATGAGTTTATTCCTGCTACAGCACAAAGAGTCTGACAAAACACATCTATCCCTGTGCTTGTAGTTTAAGTGGTTGTGGTAGGTTCAGATTATTCCTTTCGGTTGAAGCTGTTGTCTCATTTTCAGAATGGTTGACAATATGAAATTTAGAAAATTTTGGCATCCTTAATAAATTTTGCAAGCTTTGGCCCACTTTGATCATCAGATTTTGAAACAAGCACCTGCCTCCATTTGTATTTTCAAACATCCCCACCAATTTAATCCTAAATGGACATCAACAGTGGCATTCTCCATTTTATGCCTTGAAAAGTATTCATGCTACTGCTTCAGACTCTATATTCTTCTCATATTTCTTTGAGGTTTCAATTTGAATTGCAAAGCTTCAAGTCACCCTGCCTTAGTCAATCCATTGAGCTTGGTCTGATGGTTGCAAATAGAGTCCTTCCATTATTTATTCAAACATTCTCCTAACCTCCATGGTGGTACTATGTAAACCTTTGCTTGGTGGATGCATATACCTTGCTCTCGATTGCTTCCGATTGATCTCCTTTTCACATAGCAATAATTGTGCAAAGCATGTCGGGCTCCATGTGAGCTCGACTAAAAATATTTTCGTTTTCAAACAAGATTCATGTTCAAATGATTTGACATTGCCTTTTGAATAGCTTAGAAGTTGAAAACATGAACTGGGTCCGCCATTAAAAACTATTTTCTGCCCCTTTTGCAAAACAGTCAAAATAGGTCAGGTTGACTTTGGAATTGCCCTAGGAAACTGATCAAATGACCTTGTGAAACCATAAAAACTTGCAAACACATAGTCATTTGATCCATTAGTACAGTGAAAAAGACGGATCGAAGAAACAAGTCACGAGGAATCAAATATTAATCGGCAAAGTTGCCCGATTAAACTTTTCTGAAACAAAACCATTCTGCACCAATTAAAACTGATCTAACTACCCATTTGTAAAAATAACAAATCAACTCCTGGCGAGTTGCCATCAGACATAGTGGAATATTAAGATACCTTGAGCACGTGTGCAAAAGGAAAAACCATGAAACATCCTTGATCAAAAGATATTAACGACCAAAGTTGACCAATTAGAAGGGCTGTCAGGAATGCAGATGTGAAACTGAACAAATTGCATTTGGTTTCGGTCTGCTAAAAATAGCGTCAAATAATTAGGCTCTGAAAACTGACACCCAAGATCATTTAGGTATGGAGAACATAGAACAACATTCATTTTGACATAATAGTCAACTGGTTATGAAATCCAAGCTCAAACAGGAGGCTGTTTCGCAAACTGACAAATCTGCAAACAGCAAAACAGTACAAAAACCCTCCAACTCCACTTTTCAAAACCCTGACAGAACCTCTCATGGGAAGCTGAAAATTGACACACACACTCACATATGTCAATCAAATATGTCTGCAAATGGGTTTTGCTTGGAAAACAACATGCCTCAAGTTCCGATTCTCCAAAGTGGGTCACTCAAACTGACCCCTCAAGTGCACTTCAAAAAGTGCAGAGGCAAATTTCTCGAAACGGGCACCTCAAATTTACAAAATTTGAGAGTGCCAACAGCCACTACTGTTGTTTGTCAGATATTTTTGCAAATCTAAGTATCCTTTTGTCTAAAACCTGTTCTGGTACAGATTTCTCGACATTGGACTGATTCACCCAACTTGGTGAATGAGTCCCAATGGGCTTCAATGGTGAATTTCCCAGGGTTTCAAACCTCCATTCTACATTCTCTACTTTCTTAGGCGTACCTCTTCAGTTTTGAAATTTTTTGTTGTTGTTTGTTTACATTTCTAGTTCCTTCTTTGAAGCATTGCATCTAATTAGGGTTTTTTCATTTCATTCATTATCTTTCCAAGTTCATACTTGGTGGTGAACCCCTTATTTACTTCATTCCATCCCCTAGAACACACCCTTTATCATATTCCAATCACCTTTTCTTTGGGATCTCAAGGGTTTGTTCTTGAATGTGAATGTTGGATTTTGTTGCCCTAGGTCCTAAACCCTAGTGATAGCACACAAAAATTATTCGTTTCACCATCACATAGACCAAGAGAGGGGAATGAGAATGCTCCTCCAGGATAAGTAAGACATCATGACTCACTCCAAGAGAAATATCCTCTATAGGTCCATCTTGAACTCACATCCATATCTAGGTGAATGCTCCTTAGTCTTCTTGCTAAAACATCCAAAGATTAACCTTATCAAGAAAATATCTCTAATCACAAGATAAATCCAACCTCACCCAAGTCTACAAATATCCATGAGCACCTAAAACCAATCAATCCATGCTAAGCTCCAAATGCAACACTGCACTATCATGAATCTCCCAAGCAAATGACCAATGTACTCAATTCCAAGAACTAACAAGATCAATGTCAAAGCTCAAACTGTAGAATCAAGAACCCAATATGACATCATGGTATAATCATCTCCATCTAGGAGATCGCATGTAATAATGCATATTGTAGACACTAAAAATTGTCCTACACTCGTGACTCTAATTCTCTTCATAATTCTTCCATCCTTTTCCCTTTCATTTTCCATAATTAAATAATATTATTTCTTATGACCATATATCCTCTATTAATTAAATAATTTAAATATTTGAATTAATTCATTCCCATCTTTATTTCCCTTTGATTAATTAAATAAATTTTATTTATTTATTTAATTGCATCACTAACTAAACCAATCTTCTTTCCAAAATTAAATAAATGACAGCTTATTTAATTCCATGCCACTTTCCACTATAATTAAATAATTTTTTAATTATTTAATTATTCGCTAGTTTTTATTCCTCCTTCTAATTAAATAAATCTTTATTTATTTAATATATATCTCATGTCTTGATTTTTGAATTAAAAATCATTATTTAATTCAAAATGACAATTCTTTCTTTAATTAAATGATTGTTTTAATTATTTAATTGGTTTTTTTCTCTTTTTAATTAAATAAATCTTTATTTATTTAATTAGATTTCATATCTTGATTTTTTGAATTAAAATCATGATTTAATTCAAAAAGATCATTCTTCACGTATCACAATCTTCTAAAATTAAATATTATCTTTATTATTTAATTTGACATTGGCCACTAAAATGGAAAAAGATTTGATTTCTTTCTTCATTGCTTTTTCTGTATCTTCTACATCTAATCTTTATCCCTATGTGTCTCAACTAATATCCATCGTTGATTAAATTATCTTTTAATTTAATCTCGATCATTCGTCTGTTATAATTCAACCCTAAGCCTATTCCATGCTTTATCTTTTAAACGTGACTGTGGATTAATTGTTTTTCAAATCTCGACCTATTATTTGAAATCATTTTTTCATACAAAAAGAATTTATCATTCCCATTTCAAACCCTCTCTGAAAATCTTAGGAATCTTGAGAGCTCAATGCATTCTAGTTATCTTTAATATTTTTCTTTATCTTTAGGTCATAATTGCATTCTTAATAAAAATATGAGGGCAATAATAAAAAAGAATGGAGAAGGAATGCAAAGTTAGCCGATGGATGCATGAATCAGGTGAACCCGACATATTATTGTTTTTTTTTTACACTTTTTCAATGATGTACATGGATAATAACATGTCTTGTAGAATCCGATTGATGTTTCAAGTACCAGCAATATATTCTTATTGCAGCGATTAAGTCTTTAGCTGAATTTTGGCTGTGTTAATGATTATTAATTTGCAGTGTATCTAAACTCACAGATTTTGCAGCAAGCGAGGTTTGTTGTAGATTTAATTTTAGATTTAAATTCAGCTTTAGATTTAGATTTTAGAATAAAATTACATTTAATTTAGATTTAATTTAAATTTTAGATTTAGATTTTAGAATAAAATTAGATTTAATTTAAGTTCATCTTTAATTTAGTTTTAATTTAAATTAGATTAGATTTAATTGAACTTAGATTAGATTAGATTAAATTGGATTAAATATAATTAGGTTAGATTTAATTAGATTTAATTTAATTTTAGTTTCTTTTCATTTAATCAAATTTAAATTGGATTTTAAATTAGATTTGACTGCGATATTAATCTAAATTTGAATTTAAATTTAGACTTTTTGGTTTATAGTTAGCTTTTTAAAATCTAGATTTTATTTTTTTAGTTTTAATTTAAATTTGATTAATTTAGGATTCAATTAATTTTCTTATTAACTCTTAGATTAATGTCTTTTTATGTTTTAGTTTTAAGGCTAACGTAGTTAAATTGGTCTCTTTTGTAGGGGTTTGCATGCCAAGAGAATTGAAAACAAAAAAATATAGGAACATCTAAAACTCTCATTTGTCGAAAACCTCAATTGAAACTACTGATGAAATCTGATGCGGGACGCTCATCGAAGAATTGATTTTGAAATAGATTGTTTTTATTAGCATAGAACACATTTCATTTAGTGCCTAAAATGAACAATTGCTTTCTATGTTTGGTGCTTTTGCATGTTTCTATTTAGATCCCAAATTTAATAACAAAAGTATCCTCTCCCCTTGCGCACTTGTGTGATCCTATATGCAAGATAAATTTTTATTAACTTTAGAGGGCCTACCTCCCCACTTCAAAAGGGGGGAATGACCAAAACCGGTAATGAGCTAAAGCCAAGCTACTCCCAACAGGTATATAAATTTGAGTGTTGCAGAAATCTCAGCATTACAGGACTTTGTACAAACAAACAAGTGATAGTGATTCCTCAGTACCCTTGTGGTGTGTTAAAACCTATATAGCATAACCTCTACAGGTTGGGAAGCCTCTTTATAGAAGCTAATTTTGCCTCTTGTGTGATCTCCTGAACGATTGTCCTTATTAAAGACCATTTGTTTAGATTTTCCAAAATCCTTTTTATCTGTTCGCACAGCAGGTCGAACCTCCGAAGTCATCCCACATTTTTGCATTTCTTAGTAAAGATGAAGGGTTTGTCATGGGAGATTCGTGAGAACTTGAAGCTTGGTTGACCCTAGAAGTTAGTGTCTTGTAAGGGGGAGCCAATGTGGCCAAGCTTCTAAGTAATCTACTAAGAATAAGCATGGCTGGAGAAATCCAAGTGGAAATCTAACAGATATTGTCATTGTCAGCCTTAAGATTGTAATTTTCTATTTACTTATTTCAAACACTCTGCTTGGCATCTCTTACATGTGTGTTCAGTTAGATTTGATCAAACAAAAAACAAGTCAAAAAAAAAAAACCAAATAGATTGTCTCTTTTTGCGATGCTCTCTAAACAAAAACCAAACAGATTTGCTCAAGTCGTAGACCATTACATCTTGTAGTTGATCATTTAGTCTTTACAAAAAGGGCATAACATTTTCAAACTATAGTTGCATCTTAGGGTCCATAATCATCTTCAGCTTAGGTGAGCTCTTAAGCACATTACCTTTTATAGATTTTCAGAATAGGCCCACTTTCCATACTTTGTTAAACCATTGCTTCAAGAAAGATTGTCCTTGGACTAGGTCATTTGTCACACTTTTGTCTTGTCATTTTGGTTGTGTCTTTTCCCAACTCACAAGTCTAGTTTGGGGAAGCTCCCTTTGATTATTTTATTTGGTCCCACAAAGGTCCTTTGACAAGTCAACACTAAAACCTTGGTAAAACTTTGGATGGTTAGTTAACCTTTTCTTAAAATCTCCTAAAATTTGATAACCTTTAGAGTTTGCACATTGCATTTAGAACGCTTCCATTAGACATCATTGATGCCTTTTTTTTTAGACATTTAGCATTATTGTCACATTGCATCCCTTATTCCAAAAAACCAAAAAAAATAGTTGCACTGCTTTAGGCATACCCTATTTTAAAAAATCCAAAAAAGAAAACATAGACTTAGTTCATTTCCACATCATTTGCATTACCCCTTTTGCACAAATCTTACATGGTTGAAACTAGGTCGAAAAGAAAATAAAGAGATAGTATGGCTGATCCACAAGACTTTATCAATCCATTCTCAAACCCTTCACGAGGGACTTCGAGACCTCACAAAACCTTATTGGAAAAATTTGTCACTAGAGACCTCAAAAGACACGTTCTAGTTGAAGACATAGAGGTTGTTGCTCAAGACCCAAATTTTGCCTCTTTTGTAGATGAATACTTGGCACACAACCCTCAACACTATTTAGCAAAGTTATTAACATAAGGTGCCACATTATCTCCTAGATTTGATAATCATAAATTAAAAACTTCATCTACCCAATGAAACAACACAACGGTCTTGTGTCGCCAAAAAGTGTAGCCTTGACACTTTTCACCCATTTGGGCCCTTTCTTGTGGTTTTTGGCCTAGTTTTGCTTAGATTCTATGGTGTCTTGCAAAGGTGTTGTGAATTGTTGTAACACATTTGGCATAAATATCAAAATTAATTTAAATTTCTTTCAGGATTTTTTCTCCTAAACCCTAAGGTCGGCCTGTAAGGTGTTATTTTAAGAAAATTAGGGAACATGTATAAATAAGGGTTTTTTTCTCTCATTTTCACCCTAATCATTCATCTCCTAAGTCTCATTTTCTCCTATCTCATTCTTCTACTTATCACTCTTCTCAAGTAAGTTAGGGTTTGAGCATTACAAGTCAACAAGACATCTTTTCTAAAGTATTCAAGGGTAGATTGTTGTCGTAATTCAAGATCTCTCATTCTGAAAAGGTAATAACTCCATTACTCCATTGTTTCATGCTTCATTACATTATTTCATCATTTTGGTTTAGTTACCTAAAAGGGGTTTGACCCAGGCAAACCCCCATGCCCTAATAGTCAACATTCTCTCTTTCTCTCCTTGTGTGTTTGTAGATTTAGGTACATTGAAAATCATTGAAGACTTTGAAGACTTATTGAAGACCTCTTCTTGCTTGCAAAGTCCAAACATCCACCAAAAGTCACTTTCAAGCCTGAGAATTAGAGTTTCAAAAGTGGACACCTGTGAAGAACCGAAGTGCAAACCAGGCACTTTTGTTTCCCCTTTTGCATTTCCAGAAATTGAGAAGTGGACTAAGTCAACAAAAATGGTGACCTAGTCCCACTGAACTTGCTTTTCAGTGATTTTTTCATATTTAGACATCCATTTGGCAAAAATGGGCTCCAGACCAGTTTTTCCAGTTCTGGGACTAAGTAGCCCAAATTGGCACAAGTGTCCTAGTTAGCTTCTGCAACAATTTCATCAGCATTCCAGATCTTCATCTCATCCTTCTCTAGATTCCAGGTGCACACATTTTGTCTCATAGATTTTTGTTTAGTTTAGCTTACATTTCTAGGTCACCTTGTACATATTTGCATATCATTATATGTTTTCATACATCTTGCATTTCCTAGGTTTTACATTCTTAGTTAGTTTATTTTATCTGTTTGCTTCATTTAGACACATTCACACACATCACCTATTCAAAACCCCCAATCCTTTGAATGAACTTGCCAAAAATACTTTAGTGCAAAAGAGAGCATTATTCCTCAACCAACCTAGTAGCCCATTGAGGAATCCTCTTTCCCTAAATACTTCATTTTTGGAGGTTCATTTTGGTGAACCCAACATTCATACACCCTTCTTTTCTACTTTGGAGTCCATCATTGTCCTAGAATTAGTTTGCATTGCATCTTGCATTTTTTAGTTTACATTATAGGGTTTCATATTTTTGCATGCATGAAAGTGTATATACTTTGCATTATCGCATCTCAAATCATTGTCATTCATCCCCAATCTACACCTACCTTTCTTCTTCTAGCCATCCAACATCAAAATCATCCAAAACAGTTGCAAATTTTTGGAAATCTAAAAAAAACCCTTACTAGGACTAATTCACCTTTCTGGTCGACTTAGTCCCTGTCCAAAATTTTTACTATCTATCACAACACTAGAAACCTCATTTATGTGTTTTCTTAGGCTCCTACTTTCATTTATAAGTCTAAAAAGTTGTAGGAACATTGGTTTTATGCATCTAGGTCAAAATCATCATTTTAGGATGGTCATTCTTAAAATCATTTCATCATTAAATCTAAAAAATGGTTACATTTCCGTAATTTTGTATCACATTAATAAAATTACTTTTCACTTTTGCATACACAATGTTTCTATTCATAAAAATTTGCATAAGTTTGTTAAAAGTGCTTTTCATTCTTGCATGTACATTATTTACATTCTTAAAGCTTAACATATATTGTATAAAATTGTTTTGTATTTTTGCATATACATTGTTTATATTGTTGAAACATTGCATGAAATGGTTACATATGCTTTTCCTTTTTCTTCAAACAATGCTAGTAGCTTAAAAATCTATACATGTGAAGAAACATTTCCTACCCCCTCCCTATGAGAGTTTTTTAGCAAAAAAAGATACAACTTTGGAGATTCCTAACAATCATATTAGTTCTTCTCCTAATATCTCTCCTCTTAGTGATGAAGATATTTTTTTAGAAGAACCAATCAATGAGAGCTATGAGAATCCTAGTTGTTTCTCTCCTCTTACTTCTCTTAGCGGACAAGACCTTAATGACCAAGACAACACAAACATAGCTAATCATGACAATAACATTTGTTTCTCTCCTAGTATTTCTCCTAGTGGTGAAGATGATACTTTGTTGCTAGAAAACATAATTAGTGAAGGTCATGAATATCCTAGTTATCCCCCTTCACCTAAAAACATCATTATTGCACAATAAAACTCAACCATTGATCATTCCTCTACTTGTGATGAAGCTATTTTAGAAGAACCAACCTTTGATTGTCACAAGCAGTTGGTTTGTAGTTCTCCTAAAACCCTTCCCCCTCGGGAGGATATCATGATACACAATAAGGATAACAATGACAATAATAATATTGTATCCTTAGAATTACATACCAAGACACCCTTAGTCTCTCCCTTTCTCAAGGATGTTAATATTATTCAACCTCAACTTATCCTCTACCTACCTTCAACAAAACCTTCACCTCCAGCCAAACCCGAATTCATCCTTTACCCACGTAAGAATAATGTGTTGTAGAAATTGAGTCATAATACCATTTCTCACACACATTACACCTGAAATAATCTACGACCAACAACCAACCTCCACTTCCTTACCTTCATCACCTCCCATATTACTTGTTGCCCCTCACTTAAATTCAATTCTTAGGGAGTATGATCTTATTGACCAACTAAGAAATACTCCTACCAAGATATCATTATGGGATCTTATTCAAGCCTCCCCTCACTATCATAATATGATGTAGAATTCCCTACAACAAGTTCCTAACCCTTCAAATACGCAACCAGATGACATAGAAACTATTATTCATAGAATAAATGTTGATATTATTTTTCACCAAAGTGAGCTTCCTCCTTTGGATGTGCAAAAAAAAATGTATCTTTCATAATAATCTCTCAATAAAAAAAAAAAAAGGGATCAAGCAAACTCTTGTATATACCAACTCTTCCCTTAATGTGTGTAGTGTCCACCTTTTGGATAGGCTTGGAATTGATTGATCAAACATCAAACTTGATTATCTATCTGTTCGAGAATTTGACAACGTCACAAATAAACCACATGGTCTAATCACTATACCCCTTACAGTTGGAATGTCCACATTTGAAACCAAAATCCATGTTATACCTCATGAACTTTCATACAATCTTCTCTGAGGCAGGTCGTGGATTCATGCTATGAATGGAGTGGCTTCCACCCTTCATCGTAAGATGAAGTACATCTACAACAACAAAGTGTACACACTTGAAGCTGACCCAAAACCTAACAGTTGCTTAAACATTGAGAAATCCAAAGAAAATCACTTGAACACCTTAACACCAACCACCCAAGTGGAACCCACACAACCAACAAATATAGAACAACATCTTGAGCAAACCACAAAGCTCTTAGATGATGATTGGGGTTCCTTAGACTTCACACCTCCTTTACTAGGAGCATCCAAGATCACAAACAAAGCCTCTGAAAAGGGAAATGTAGTCTTGTCAACACAACACTCAGTTGATCCTTTGTAAGCATCCACCTCAACTACTTTAGCCACCAATGCAAACAATGAACAATCCCTTGACCCAAAAGTGATGAAAAATATTTATGGAAAAGGTTTTGAACTATTAAAGAAACTTGGTTATAGTGGAAAAGGATGTGGTGCTAATGAACAAGGTATCTGCAACCCTATCGAGCCTCACACGCAAAAAACCAATCATGGTCTTGGATTTTGTCCTTTCATCGAAATCATCAAACCTTCATCCAACATCAACACTATCCCAAATCACCCTTCTAACCCAACCTTATAAATTGATCCTTTTCATGCAACACAACAAAAAAACAAAGAAATATTTACTTAATTCCAATGTCATCTCACAACCCACTACTGATTTGGATTTTACACACTCTTCCAAAGGAGTATAAAAAATCTCACAATCTATAGCACCTTGCATAGGTATGACATCCTATACTAAGCAAGACACTTCTTTGTTACAAACCAAAGGATTACCTTCTACCTTTGATCAACAAAGGTATCTTGTTGAGACTCCTCCAAGATCACTTGATCTTGCTTCCTCCGCGAACTCGAAAGGAATATTCCAACAAACAGTCCTTTTGTGCCTACCACTGAGTTCATGGTCATTACACTAATGAGTGTAAGGCCTTGAGTTCTAAATCCAATATGTTAAGGATTTTGCTGCTCTCCCTTATTTGGGGGTACCTAATTCCTCTAATTGATACAAATTTTCACTTAACCTTGCATCTCATTAATCTTTTTGGCTCACTCTTGTCCTGCACTAAGTGGGGGCAAGGGGTTCATTAGCCTTTTCCTCGTATGTCACTTGTGGTTGACTCTTTTTACTAGCCATTAACCTTTCATGAACATATAAGAGCAATCATGGGATGTGGATGAGATGTCTTAAGTTGACTTGCATGTGACATACCTACCCCTTTTCATGACGTAGCTTATCAGAAACATATGGCTTGGCATAGGGCTTTCTGAAAAAGCTCTCATGTCCTCTTCTTCTTCTAATTTAAATAAATTTCTCATAGTAATGGTGTTAGCAACCACTTTAAATTTGGGACATACATCGACACTCACATTTCATTGTGTGATTTTCTTTTTCTTACAATTCCCTCTCTTGGAAACATTAGGTACAATGTTTCCCACAATGAGACATTGCACTTGTCCTCTCTTACATACAAGATGAGACCATTTGCACTCTTCCTCTCTTGGAGACATTACACATGATGTTTCTTAAGGTGAGACCTTTCATGAACAAATAAAAATACCTTTGAACATTCCTTACACCATCATTACAAAATCACTTTCTTTTGTGGCACCTTATTAAAGTTATCAAGAGGAATAACTTTGGTATGGTTTGAGCAGAAAGCCCAAGTGGCATGAATTTTCCCATAGCCACCTGTGTGAGTGTGAGTACATACCATCCATGAGTGTATGTTTCTCACCCTTTGGGGCCTTCTCACCCGATGAACAACCAAAAGTCTCATCACCCCAAAGTGAGTACACATCTTTTGTTTAGACAAATAGCCTACATCTAATCCACAACTAGCTGGACAAACAGCCGAAGCTGCTTGATCCAATTTTTCACCTTTCCTTCTTCTCTTCCTTCTAGTTCTTTTTATTTCATAATCATGTATCTTGTTTTTTTGCATATCATTTACCCTTGAATGTGTCCTCTTGCACTAATGTCGACTTGATTTATAATCTTGAATCCTGGGGGTTTGACCACCTCCTTCATATTTCTCATTCTTCACCATCCGCACCACTTGGCTACTTTAGTGTGAGTTTGAAGCAATTTCATCCTCTCACTAAAGTGGGGGCTAAATGTGTCACCAAGAAGTGTAGCCTTGACACTTTTCACCCATTTGGGCCCTTTCTTGTGAGTTTTGGCCTAGTTTTGCTTACATTTTATGGTGTCGTGCAAAGGTGTTGTAAAGTGTTGTAACACATTTCCTCACTTTTCTAGGACCCTTTCACCATAATTCACCTAATAACCCCTTTCCAAGACTTATTCTAAAGTGTTGTAAGGTGTTGTAACTAACCCTCACACTTTTCTAGGCTTGTAATCACTAAATCAACCCTTTCTTATGGCATAATGATCCCTTAATGCACTTATAGGTCCAACTTTAGTGTGTTTCTGAAGACAATCCCGACAAAAATCATTAATCATCTCTTAATCCCTAACAATCAATCAAAATTTCTTAGGTGTAATAGGTCACCAACTTGGGCGACCTAGTCCCATTTAGCATAAAAATCAAAATTAATTCAAATTTCTTTCGGGATTTTGTCTCCTAAACCCTAAGGTCTGCCTATAAGGTGGTATTTTTAAGAAATTAGGGCACAACATGTATAAATAAGGGTTTTTTCCCTCATTTTCACCCTAATCATTCATCTCCTAAGTCTCATTTTCTCCTATCTCATTCTTCTACTCATCACTCTTCTCAAGCAAGCTAGGGTTTGAGCATTCCAAGTCAACAAGACATCTTTTCTGAAATATTCAAGGGTAGATTATTGCAAAAATTCAAGATCGCTCATTGTGGAAATCTACTAACTCCATTACTTCATTGTTTCATGCTTCATTATATTATTTCATCATTTTGGTTTAGTTACCTAAAAGGGGTTTGACCAAGTAAAACCCCCATGCCCTAACAATCAACATTCTCTCTTTCTCTCCTTGTGTGTTTGCGGATTTAGGTACAATGAAGATCATTGAAGACTTTGAAGACTTATTGAAGACATCTCCTTGCTTTCAAAGTCCAAACATCCACCAAAAGTTACTTTCAGGCCCGAGAATCAAAGTTTCAAAAGTAGACACTTGTGAAGAACCGAAGTGCAGACCGAGGGCTTTCATTTCCCCTTTTGTATTTCCATAAATCTAAAAGTTGAGTAAGTCACCAACAATGGCGACGTAGTCCCAATGAACCTTATTTTCAAGGATTTTTGCTTATTCAGACACCCATTTGGCAAAAATGGGCTCTGGACCATTTTTTCTAAATCTGGCACTAAGTCACCCATATTGGCACAAGTGTCTCAGTCAGCTTCTGCAATAACTTCATCAGCATTCCAAATCTTCATCTCATCCTTCTTCAGATTCTAGGTTCAAACATTTTTTCTCATAGCTTTGTTTTTAGTTTAGCTTACATTTCTAGGTCATCTTGTACATATTTGCATATCATTATATGTTTCCATACATCTTGCATTCTCTAGGTTTTACATTCTTAGTTAGTTTATTTTATCAAATTTTTTTCATTTAGACACACTCACACACATCACACCTATTCAAAACCCCCAATCCTTTGAATGAACTTACCAAAAATACTTTAGAGTGAAAGAGAGCACTATTCCTCAACCAAGCTTCTAGGTGAAAAAACCTAGAAGCCCATTGGGGAATCCTCTTTCCCTAAATACTTTAGTTTTAGAGGTCCAGGTCTCTATTGGCTTCATCCCTCAAGTAAACACATTTGTAGCATTTGGAGCATCTAAACAAGCCATGAAAATAGTCCACACATCACTCTTTGGTACATCAAACATGACACGAGGTCTTAACTTCAACATAGGGGCATCATCATCAAATCCACTTGGCACCAATAACGCAAGAAAAAGGCCCAAAGTTAGCATAAACACAAGAAATGCCACATCAAGCATCAACACTACTAGTGCCATACCGCACATAGGGGTTTCAAAAATTGTACCTATTCCTCTCATGTAATTTAGAAACCAACACAATCCCTTGCATAACATTCACATTCCCAACCAACCAACATCAAACCAAAACATATCCTCTCATAATCCAAACTAAAATCCATCATACACTCAACCAAAATTTGTCACCTAATGTTGGGATCCAAAACACTTACATAGACCCCAACAATGTACCCAACACATCATTGACATAAGTGGATGTTTTGCAAACGTAAATGAAATCCATTCAACAACAAATGGACAATATGACAATGTCTAGCAAAAAGAGCTTTTCAATAAAAGACTTATGTCCATTTCCCTTTGACAAAAGTTTACACATGCCACCCTCCATGCACAGATACGTCATACCAAACTTACCTAAGTATAATGGGAGGCATAATCCTATTGAACACATAAGGGAATTTTCCACAATGTGTATAGACATTACATATGACCCCACATGTAGTGCCTCTAATGTTCTGATACTCTGATACTACTTTGGTGTGTGTGTGTTTGCTTCAGTGTGATTTCTGGTTATGTTCTGATACATATTTGATACTTTGGTTGTCATCTTTTCTGCCATGTGTTGGGCATGGCAGACAGTTATGCTTATTTTCTTATGATAGTTGGACTTATGTGTGGGATACTCATGTTATGATGATGTTACTTTGTGAATTATATTGATGATGTGATACTTAGATTTTGGTTACTATATTTGATTCGGTGAAGGGGATAGGGTGGCATTGCTCATCCATGAGCGCCCTGCCTCACCATAACTCTCCTTCACAATGTGTTTGACTATGAGTTATATGCATATGTACATGTTGTTTGACATATTGTGTTATCCAGGAATGCAGGTACTAGATGCCGACTCCACCCGCATTTTCGGGTCAGAGCGCATCCTAAATACCCAATGGTTGATGTGGTTAGGAAGTTGGTAAGAAAGTACCCTCGCCTATGTCAGTGGTTGGTCCAAGGATTGTGCATTTCATGTCGGTAATTTGTTTGTGTGGGTATGGTTGTTAATTAAATCATTTTATTTCATGAGTTTTATAAGTGTGTTTATGGCTTGGCCTAGTGCTTTATGATTTAAATTAAATGCTAGTCTATGATGCAAAATATTAAATTAATTATATGTCCAATGTTGCTTATGATATTAATACTTTGGAAAATTATGGTGTACATTAGCACTTTATTGTTATTTTAAAATGTGAAGCTATTCTTTAAATTAAATCATTAAATAATATAGTTAGAGAAATTATTATGGATCTTTTTTTTTTTAAAGAAATAAAGTTAAGGAAATCATTATTATATTTGATTTTATTGAAAAGAAAGGTGATTTACGAATATAAATTTTAAACTTAAATTATAATTAAGTGAAATGTTGTTAAAAATTATTATTAATTAATGGTTTATTTTTCAAAAGGCAATTTTATTATAATGAAATTAAAATATTTAAAAGGGCATATTTTGGTGTAAATTAATTATGGAAGATTCTCTTCAAAAATTGGAAAATGGAAAAAATGGAGTGTTAAGTGGAATTTGCATGGGAAAGTTGTCGGAAAGTTTATGACAACTTCTGATTTGAATTTTTTGGAAAAAGTATATTTCCAAATATTGCTTTTTCGAAAAAGCAAGAGAGAGGAAATGAAAAATGAAAAATGTCTGCAACTCAAAAATTGTTGATTTTTTTTTTAGGATTAGATAATTTATGTGGTTTTCCATCAATTTGATCTGAGAAGGTTTGATTTTGGCTTGCACTGGGTTTTGTTGTTGAATTTTTTGTTGTTGGGGTTCGAATCTTTGGTTTTCGAAGATTTCATCTAGCTGGAATGACGCAACTCATCCTTGAATTGAGCTTTGCATAGGAATCTGAGTAATTTGAATTTCATATTTTCATCTCTATAAATTTAGTTTCAAAAAAAGGAAAAGAAAATGTGTTTGTGTGTGTGTTTGGGAAAATCCTCTTCCTTTGTAATTTATAACTACCTGCCTATAGATTTCTCCTTCCTCTTTGTATATGATTTTGGATTTTTGGTTGAAAACTTAATTCCCTATTTTTGGAATCCTCCTAGCTTTAAATCTCTATAATTTTTGTATCGATATGACAATCGTCTCCTTCCCTGTATTTCCCCATTTCGTCTATCTCTGTCTGAAGGATTTTGGTTATTGGGGCTATGCCCAATTTATTCTGTGATAATTCTGATGTTTTAAAATATATATATAGCTTTTATGGCATTAAAATTTATTTCTCTGTGGCCGAAGTGTTATCTCTATTTTGGGCCTAGATTTATTTTGTTTCATCACTGGTAATATCCTTGGTTTTGGTGGGGAGTTTATCCCCCACTGGCTTCCCTCACCCGTGGGAGGGAGTGTTGCCGATGGAAGCGCCCTCCACAAGAGTGTGGAGGGAGCACTGCCAAAGGCTACCTCCCCACACATGGTGAGTGGTTTGGCTGCTTACAGTCCGACGTCCTCACCATGGTGGTTGTAAGGGGTAGTATGGGGGTCGCTTGGCTTTTCAATAGTTATTTATATTTTAATATATATATATATATGTGTAAAACTATGTTTTTAAATTTGAGTTATATTTTAATGTGGTTGTTATTATATATATATGTAAATATATATATGTATGTGTATATATTATGTGCATATACTTAGTTTATTATTGTAGCAACAGTAGTAGATGAGTTGATATATATTTATTCTAGTATTTATATACATATATGTATGTATGTATATACATATATATATAGTGTAAAGACAAGAAATGTGAGCAAATAATGAAAAGTAAAAATAAGTTGTTCTCTGGAAAATTTTATATTTAATGAGGAAAAATACTATTGTTTTAAAATCTGTTTGAAAATGACTTTTTAATTTAATCTGTTTTAAGAGACAGAAAAATAATTCTATTTTAAATATTACTGTAGAATTTGATTTCATTATTTTCCAATCAAACTGTACTGTGAAATATCTGAATAGTTGTTTAAAATAAAAAAATATTATAATCAGATTTTTGAACTTAGTAGATTAATATCTTAAATCTTCTTTTTACTATGAATTGATTTTTAAAATAAAGATAAGATTTCCATTATCTTAGAAAAATCAGAATTTAGAATATTTTGTGTGGAAAAGAATTAAAATCAGAAAATAAAACATAGTTGAAAATTTTAATTTAGTAAATGATTTATAATTGGTTTTTGATAAATTAAGTTAGTATCTTTAATTTTCAAAAAAGTCTATTTTATTATGTTTAAATAAACAATGGAATTGTCACTGATATTCTTAAATCATCTTTTTAGCAAGTTTGTTAACTTAGATATTTAATTAGTGAATTATTTATTAAATTGAATATTGTTTTTGGATTAAATAGAAATATTAGTGAATTTCCTTACTTTGAGTTTCATAGATGAAAATGGTCATTTGAAAGGGACTTGGATGATTTATTATTTGAATGCCTTATAGTTAATGATGTGGTGTTAATTAATTGAATGTGACATCTTAGTGTGTCTTGTGTGGATTTAATGTTATCTCCAGAGGTTAGGGAAGGTGTGAATGCTTTTCTATGGTTGCATCTTTTTGGCTTATGTTGATACCATGTGGGAATTTGTGGGTGGTATCCTGTTGTGAGTTATGATTTTTTTGGTTGAACATTGTGGTACCCATTTCTTGGTTTTGGTTTTAGGGCAACCATGGGGGAGAGTGGCTCTTCTTGGGGCCAATGTACAAGCGGTCACCCTTGAAAGAGTTTCCCTAAATAAGTGAAAAACTAATTAATTTACCTAGTGGGTTGGGTTAGTTATCATAATACAAGATAAAAATACACACCTCACCCCTACCGTTAGCGCTCCCAAAGGCTAAGGATGGGTGGGAAGACCTGGTCGACAAGGTCACTACCTTATCTTCACAAAAGGTAGATGGCTCCACATGAGTCACCCTATGGGGCGACACCTTGAAACAGGATGTCTGGTTAACCATAGATGGAGTTGGCTCCTAGATTATAGGTAGTCTGTTGAATCCATGAAGGCCATGCGATGACACTCTCCCATTGTGCCCCTTTGTTTCCCTGGTTTCTTGTGCCTCTAGAGTTGTGTTAGCTTTTTATTCATTGTTGATTTTTGTGTCATTTTGTGGGCTTGTGTCTTGTGATGTGTGTCCTTTATGTTTGAGTTTATGGCCAAGGGTTCTTTCTTATCGACTCCTTGCATGAGGGGTGTTCCTTCAAGTTCACATGGTCGGGTGGAAACGTGCAATGCACCCATTGGGTCCCCAATTGTGATCAAGGCATGGATGTAGTTGCAGTGATCTTGGAGCTCGCACGAAGAATATTGTTCCTTTGAAGAACTATCTTTCATTATTGTACTTTTCGTATTATGATTTTACCCTTCCCAATGTTATAAGGCAAGTAGCCTTCTAATGTAACTTTGATTTTATATTGTGTTGTATCTGTGGAAATATATTCCACATTTGTAATTTGAACTCTAAAGTTGAATATAATATTATGTGATTTATGTTTAGGTATTTATATCTTATTCTTCTTGTATTTATATCTTATTCTTGTTGTATTTATATCATGTTTTAATCTCATTTCTTTCTTCCTCTTTAGTTAGTATCGCATATCATTTATTTGTTGGGTTCATTTAAGTAACGCACCATGTACCCCATAGGATTAGGTTAATGAATATCTATGTTGTGTAAATGTTTATATGTTGCATTGTGTAATTGTTATTTTCAAAAAAAAAAGCAATTGTATTTTTTGTAGCTGTCCTATGGGGTTTGTGTGGCGGGGCGTTACACCACATACCTCATGAGACTTTTTCCATGAAGCCTTATTGGAACAACACTTGAATGGTTTTCTCAACTTCCACATGGCATAAGGTCATGGAGCGAACTTGTAGAAAAATTTGTTGAACATTTCACCTTTAGCATCGACAATGAAATCACAATAGCAACCTTATGTCACACTACACAAGACGAAGGAGACAACTTTATCACCTTCATTTAAAGATGGAGGAGTCTAGATGGCTAATGTCTGATGGAAATATCCGAGAAGCAAAAGGTCACCATATTTCTAGAAAATCTTAATCCAAAATTGAGAAGTGACCTAAGAGTACATCGTTGTACCTCCTTTGCTGAACTAGTAGAAAAGGGTATCATACTTGAAAAAAACCTCATGGACAAAAGTGAAATCAAAATTCCAAATAAAAATCTAAATTCCCAAAGTGCTCCTTATGACAAGAATAAGTATTGGTCCTGAAATAAGAATGTAACCAATGATGGCATTGTTGATGATAAAACTATACACACAAGACCACTCAATACACTTCAAGGACACAAACCCTCTAACAACATGCCAAAAAATTCTTATCAAACTGCTAATGTTGTCCAAAACACACAACAACCCAAAACACAAAGGAAGTTCCCAAAACGTGAATACACTCCCCTAGGGGAACCAATTGAATCAGTCTTTGAACAACTACTGCAACAAAATGTCATACAACTTCCTAAGATAAAATAATCTAATCCTAGACAATTTAAACCCTCCTAGTGGGATGACAATTCTTTTTATGATTTCCACCAAGCTAAGGGGAATAAGCTATCACAATGTCGACAGTTGAAAAAAATTATACAAGATCTTGTGGAAAATCGAACTATTAAAGTTAATTGATAGAAACAACCATCCTCAAACAATGATCACAAAATCTTCTTTGATCCGCTACATGAACATGGAAAAGGAAAAGCCTCCACTTTGGGAAATGAGACTAGTGATAATATGACCAATTATACTAATATCAAATATGACTACAACCACGGTACCATCATAAACCACATTCATGCTGCCTATGAACATGCCAACACCATTACCATCAAGAAACTTCTTGAATATGTTGTCAATACACGTTGAACTAAGGTATCCATTCAAGTTCCTTCGTCAGAACAACCACAATAGTCTTCCAAGCCTCCATACAATTTACTTGACCAGTTGGGGAAGACCCCAATGCAAATATGTATCTCAGAACTATTATGTATATCACCTGATCATCGAATCATTCTAGATAAATATTTGCAAGGCATGACCATCCCCACCAATCTTGATGTCAATCATTTTGAGGAAATGGCAAGATACCTAACCAATTCCCATCATGCTACTTTCTTTGAATAGGATTACTCAACTGATAAGATAGACCACAATGACTCATTGCAGCTCGAAGTCCTTGTTCATAAAGAAAAAGCTAGACAAGTCTCAGTAGACAGAGGAGCAAGGTTGAAAATTTTCACCTTGTCACTGATTAAGGCATTAGGATTCTTAGAAGCATGTATAGACACTACTAATAATATTATCATTAAAGCATCTAATGATGAATAAATGAGATCTAAACGAGTCATAATATTTCCTGTCAAAATTTCCCTTACAGTTATGGATACCACTTTCCAAGTCTTGGATCTCATCCTCCCATATAATATTCTACTAGTTAGACCATGGATAAATGCCATGAGGGTTGTCCCATCCACCTATCATCAATTCCTTAAGTTCCCACACAATGGCATCGAGATCACGATAGCTAGTGATCCTGATCCTTTCCAGTATTGCACCAACATGTGGGGAATACCCCAATGATAGGTGCCTTCTAATCGGGAGGTGTCATCATCCACTTCATCCCAATATATTGACCAATCTACCCTTTCTAAATTGGATACTTCACAAATTCTACCTACCACTCCTAAATTCAAGATCCAAGATAAGGGTTGTGGGGAGTATCATATGAAAACATCTTATTTTATCAGTCGGTTGATTTCTCCCAAATCATACAATCAACCAATAGTAAATAAGAGACAATCCAAGGTCACTATATACCTCCCTCCCTCCAATACCTTCACAAAATGGGGGAACTAAGTAAAGAAGCTATAAAGGAAGAGGATGTGACCTCATGGATTTACAAGGATGGTAGTGAAGAACCTCCTCCACTCGCTCAGATACCTATAGAATAATATGGAAAAGGCTTCAAAATAATGAAATACAAAGGATATGACTGATATAGTGGGTTGGGATTACATCAAAATGTGATGAATGAACCTATCATTGTCTCTAAACGACCAATAGGCCTAGGGCTTGGGTTTCAACTGATTAAGATTGGTGTTTCTAGTAGCTTGACACCATCACAAGAGGAAGTAAGTGCTTCTAGAGCTATCAAGACATCCAATGAACCATCTGACCAATGCTACTATAATTCCCCCAACTCTAATGAATATGAATGGGATTCCCTCTCCTCCACCACTTTCATGGACTTTGATAAACTATTTGGGGAATTTGACCAAATACTTAATTCCTTGCAAAATCCACCTAATTCCTGTCCATAAATTCCTTTGAAAAAAGAAGAATGGATCCAACATTACTGTTGGGAATCCATTGATCCTACCTCTTGGGAACCTGCTGAACTCACTTCTGATAACCAAACCTGTACAATGGACCCATCTCAAAATCTACCTATTCCAAAGAAATAGAATAAGGAGGATTTGATACAAAACTTTTATGACCATGTCAATAGGTCTATCCTCACCCTATCGGCCTCTACCTTTGACACTACTGATGATGGAATTCCCTTACTTTATCCTTAGCTTATCAATTGGGATCAACAAGAACCTCCTACTTTGGATACATTTGAGAACAACAAAGCACTAGCTGAGTTCTTGGGAATATGTGAAGGAATGCCTAGTGGGGACCATAAGGTTGGATTTACCATAGACTTAGATAACACGACTTATTTTGAGGAGTATGTTCATCCCTCAAGTCGCAAAAGAAAAATCAATAAAGAAAAAAATGAAAAAAGTAAAAATGATGAGTCCCTAGGTGAAAACCGAAAGGCACCTTTGGATAATGAAAAAGTAAAAATAAAGAACGCATCTGAGGGTGAAAACCTCTCTAAGGCACCCAAGGATGGAGGGTTGAACATTCTCCCCACTGTTCAAGAAAAGTCACCATTATTGGTTAAGAGATCTGTGGAAATCAACATTGGCACCAAAGATAATTCTCGGTTGATCTATTTTGCAGCATCTTTGACCGAAACAGATCTACAACTTCTTCACACAAAGACAAATCAACTTAGCATGGTCATATTCCAACATGCCTAAGTTAGATCCTGATTTGATACTACATCATTTTCCATTACAACTAGGTGTTAAACTGGAAAAACAAAAGTTAAGGAAAATGCACCCGCAAATTTCTTTACTAGTCAAAGTTGAGCTCAAGAAACTGTTAGATGTTGAATTTATCAAGTCAATTGATTATATAGACTCGATTTCCAATTTGGTACCAATAACAAAACCAACAAGTGGCATCTGCATATGCATAGACTTTAGAGATCTAAACAAAGCATGTCCTAAAGATGACTTCCCTCTACCAAATATCAACACGATTATGCACCTAACAGTAAGATATGAAATGGTATCCCTCATGGACAATTTCTCAGGGTATAATCAAATTAGAATCGAACCTAAAGACCAATATTAAACAACTTTCACTTGTCTATGGGGAAATTATTGCTTGAATGTCATGCCCTTTGGATTAGAAATTATAGATCCACCTATCAACGTGCCATGGCAACCATTTTTCATGATCTCATGCACACTCTCATGGAAGATTATGTGGATGATTTGTTAGCTAGATCATTGACAAGGGCTGATCACTTATGGGTCCTAGATAAAATTTTCAAAAGACTTGAAGAATACAAGGTGAGTCTCAATCCTAAAAGTGTGTATTCGGGGTGACATTAGGAAAAATCTTAGGATACATTATTTCTAGATGAGGCATTGAAGTGGACCCAGCAAAGGTAAAAGCTATAATAGACATGCCTCCACCAACCAATATAAGTCAACTATGGACACTACAAGGAAGACTATAGTCAATCAAATGATTTATAGTACAACTAGTAGATAAAATACATCCCTTCCAACATCTACTCAAAAAGGGGTACAATTTGTATGGAAAGATAAGTGTCAAGAAGCTTTTCAATAAATCAAGGATTACCTACTTACACCACCAATGTTAGCACCGCCTATTGATGGACAACCTTTGATTCTCTATATTTTAGCAGCCACATTAGCACTAGGAGCCTTATTAGCATAGAATGATAGCAAGGTTCATGAAAGGGCAGTGTGCTATATCAACTGCACTCTGGTCAGATATGAGTTAAATTATAGTCTAATAGAATGTGCTTGTCTTGTGGTAGTTTTTGCTATCCAATGACTAAGGCACTATGTATTAAATCAACAAGTAATGTTGGTCACAAAGATAGATCCATTGAAATATCTGCTTAGTAAAGAAACATTAATAGGAAGCATGGAAAAATGGGTCATGATACTCAATGAATATGATATCCAATATGTTGAGAGAAAGGCTAAAAAAGGAAAATTTATTGTCGACCAACTGGAAAATCCACCAATTAAGGAAAATCATCCTCTGGTCTAAGATTTTCTTGATGAATCTATCTTCACTCTAGACACTGGAATAAAATGGAAGTTATACTTTGATGGATCCCATACAAATCATGGCTCAAGGGTTGGAATATTATTTATCATACCACAAGGTGACACCATTCCTAAGTCATTCAAAATTGCTTTTCCATGTACAAACAATATAGAAGTATATGAGTCTCTTTTAATAGGATTATGTATGGTCATCCAATGGAAGATCAAAGACCTCCAGGTCTATAGAGATTCTCATTTGGTAATCTAACAAGTTAATGATGACTATGACACAAAAGATGAAAAGTTGGCCCCATACAAACAAATGATAGATAGCTTAAAGAAATATTTTGATAGCATCCTTTCTCATCAGATACCCCGTATTTAGAATAAATTCACAGATGATATGGCTACCATTGGTTCACTCTTGGACATACCGAGTAACATGCCTAAATTCGAGTTTCTAGTAGAACAGCTTTTGGTCCCTACCTTTGACATCCCAGATTCAAAGATGGTGTGTGAACTTGTTGGTCCCAAATCCCCATGGTACAAAGACATATATATGACTACCTTCATTCCCAAATCCTACCCCCGGACCTCTCAAACAACCAATGTAAGACATTTATTTGTAAATCCTCCAAGTATGCCATCATCGACAATACCCTTTATAGACGCACCCTAGACAATACCCTATTGAGATGTCTCAATATTGAGGAAGCACGAGTGACTTTGTGTGGGGTACATGAGGGTATATGTGGAGCCCACTCTAGCAACCTGACCTTAGCCAAACATATTATGAGACCGGGCTATTATTGGCCTATAATGGAAAAGGACGCATACTTCTTTATCAAGAAATTTTGATAGTGCCAGATCCAAAGAGACTTGATACATGCACCAATACAGGAGCTCCATCCAATCACATCACCATTACCCTTTTCCCAATGGGGACTCAACCTCATAGGGAAGATAAATCCCACATCCTCCAACAACCATAAATTCATCATTATTGCAACTGAGTATTTCACCAAATGGATTGAAGCCATTCCCTTGACTTACATTATTGAGATATGAATTTCTAAGTTCATCCTTAACTACATCATTTTTCAGTATGGTGTCCCTCAATCCATAATTACTGATAATGGCCACCCATTTAAAAATCAAGAACTTCTCCATCTCTGTGAGCAATTCCATATCCAACACCACTTTTCCACTCCATATTACCCATAGGGTAATGACCAAGCTGAGGCATCAAACAAAACAATCCTTAGAATCCTTTAAAAGACCATCAATGACATTGGTTGTGATTGGCATTTATAGCTTAACCTTTCCCTATGGGCTTACCATACAAGCATCCTCACTCCCACCGACACTACTCCATATTCCTTGGTGTTTGGTTCTAAAGCCATCTTGCCTATAGAGGTCAAAATTCCTTTCCTAAGGGTATCTTTGAAAGGATATATCGATGATGAAGAGTATTGTGTGTCAAGATTACATGAGCTAGAGTTCCTGGATGAACAAAGACAAAAGGCACTAGATCACCTCCAAGCATATCAAAATCATCTTTGTTGTAGCTATAATAAGAAAGTCTCAAGTCGACATTTTGACATTGGTGACCTAGTCTTAATGGAAAGTCAAAAGAATCAAGTAGAAGGAGAAAAACCAGGAAAGTTTGAACCAAACTAGTTGGGGGCTTACATTGTTACAAAGGTCTTTAGATCAGGAGCATACCAGCTTTCTACACCTGAAAGAGATCCATTGTCAGACCCAATCAACATTCTTCATCTGAAGAGATTTTATACATAAGTTCTAAGAACCTTATCTTAATCATGGAAAAATACAAAATAAATTAGAAAAATCACAAAAAATAATTACCTTGATGAAAAGTTGGCAAACAAGCATCTTGGTAACACCAAAAAAATTGAAAAAATCAACAAAATAGTAAAAAGAAATAATTCGTCCAACTGTGAAAACCACTTCGATGGCGCTTTGAATAAGTACCATGGTGAAAACCTGGCAAATAGGCACCATGTGTAGACAACTTTGCTCCTTTGTCTACCATCATTCCAATCTGATGACCCTTTCATACCACTTATCCTTCTTATCCACATATCTTATCATTTACCATCCTTATTATCATCAACAATAAATGAATGTAATTTCCATAACTTGGAACGATTGACATCAAGTACAGTCCACATCCCCATTCCATCCTATTGGTCTTATACCTGATTGGGGGCAAATACTCAACCTACATCATTTGGATCTTGCACTTATTGTTCTGAGGTTGTAAAATGTCTTGAAAAAATCCAAAAACATCACAAAATGTCCTGAAAAAATCAAAAACATAGTAAAATTTATTTAAAAAATTCAAAAACATCATAAAATGTCCTAAAAAAATTCAAAAAACATCGTAAAATGTCCTAAAACAAATCCAAAAACATTGTAAAATGTCCTGAAAAACCCAAAAACATCGTAAAATGTCCTAAACAAAATCCAAAAAAATCATAAAACCTCAAAAACACAAAAAAATCAAAACATGTGAAATCCTAAAAACATTTAGATATCTTTCAAAAATCCCAAAAGCAAAGTCGGAGTCAGTTTTGTCAGTTAGTCGTCATCATGTTGAACTACGTTGCCTCTACGACTGGGCATAGGCAAGGCCATCTCTTGATGTGCCCCTGAGGCATTAGGTTAGTCCTTTTAAGTTTGTCATAGTAAAATCATGACTCAGTTCTTTGTCCATAAAATAAAGTCAACGGTGTATCAAACTACGAGGTCTCTACGCATTGTTACGTAGGCAAGGCCATTTTTTGATGAGCCCCTGAGGCTGCATTATGTCAATCCTTTAGGGTTCATCGCATCAATCAAATAAACAACACTGTCATCAAACACACAAGTGGTCATTGAAACATCAGGAACAGTCACAAATCAACAAGACACACTAGCCAATAAGGTCGTCAAGTCAAATCAAACAAATTTTCAAAATGGTCAAATCATCATAACAATCAAATGTCTTATACAACATGTGTCCTTTCTGGAATCAGACATCGTCATTTAGTCAAACATCATCAATTGCCTTATATAGGTGGTAGCATGATCGACACCAGACTAGACTTCTTATACAATATGCGTCTTTCCTAAAACCAGGCTTCGTCGAACACTCATCTAAATATCGAACAATCAAACTTTGGAAAACACTCTCATTGGTTGCTGACATTATGGCTTGTCTTGTGTCATTTGTATTTTGGATTTTTCTTTGAGTTAGGTTACTAGCTTCCTTGAGGATGTCCCATGAAGGATTTAGAGGAGTGATGATGTTTCATGACTCTTTTTCTTTAACTATTGTTTGTGGATTGTCTTGGCAAAAACACTGGGGCAACTTTTCCCTTAGTATGAGTTGGGACATTTCCTTGTTTGTGATTGTCTTTTTTGCAAGTGGGTGACCTTTCATACCTTGCTCTATCTCATATCAGTGTGTTCATTCTCTATTTGTGTCATTTTAACACCCAATGATGATTCATGCAAGACCTATTATGTATTTGGAAAAGTATTGAAGATTTCAAGATTCTTTTAACATCCATGTCTTCCATGCTAACATCCATGTCTTCTATGATACTATTCATCCTTTTTGCTCTAACATTTCTTCCTTTCTGCATCTTCACCACCATTATCTATGTTCCTCTATCCTTTTGTCCTTCCTCTTCTAGTTCTCTCATCCATGTCGAGAGCACACTCATATTCTTTGAACCTGCCTATCCTCTCGAAGGGGCATACCATTACCTCCTTGTCATTCTCTCTTTCACTTGGGCATATTTTTGATTAATTTTATTTGACACAACGTGGTATTATATCAAAGAGGGGGAAAATGCAGACACTAAGAATTGTCCTAGGCCCATGACTCTAATTATCTTCATAATTCTTCCATCCTTTTTCCTTTCATTTTCATAATTAAATAATGTTAATTATTTAATTATTTCTTATGACCATATATCCTCTATTAATTAAATAATTTCAATAATTTAATTAATTAATTTCCATCTTTATTTCCCTTTGATTAATTAAATAAATGGTATTTATTTAATTATGTCACTAACTAAACTTATCTTCTTTCCAAAATTAAATAAATGATAGTTTATTTAATTCCATGACACTTTCCACTATAATTAAATAATTGTTTTAACTATTTAATTATTTGCTAGCTTTTATTCCTCCTTCTGATTAAATAAATCATTATTTATTTAATTATATCCCATGTCTTGATTTTTGAATTAAAAATCATTATTTAATTCAAAATGATGATTCTTTCTTTAATTAAATGATTGTTTTAATTATTTAATTGTCTTTTTTCTCTTTTTAATTAAATAAGTCTTTATTTATTTAATTAGATTTCATATCTTGAATTTCTAAATTACAATCATGATTTAATTCAAAAAGATCATTCTTCTCTTATCACAATCTTCTAAAATTAAATAATATCTTTATTATTTAATTTGACATTGGCCACTAAAATGGAAAAAGATTTGATTTCTTTTTTCATCACTTTTTCTATATCTTCTACATCTAATCTTTATCCCTATGTGTCTAAACTAATCTCCATCGTTGATTAAATTATCTTTTAATTTAATCTCGACCATTCATCCGTTATGATTCAACCCTAACCCTATTCCATGCTTTATCTTTTAATCGTGACCATCGATTAATTGTTTTTCAAATCTCGACCTGTTATTTGAAATCAATTTTTCCTATAAAGAAACTTTACCATTCTCATTTCAAAACCTCTCCAAAAATCTTAGGAATCTAGAGAGCTCAATGCATTCTAGTTATCTTCAATATTTTCTTTTATCTTTAGGTCATAATTGCATTCTTAATAAAAATATGAGGGCAATAATATAGCAAAATGGAGAAGGAATACAAAGGTTATCCAATGGATGCATGAATCAGGTGATATTTTTCGATTTTCGTTTATGTGTCCTTTGCTCTTTGTAGTTGATTAGGCTTTTTATTGTGACTAATGATTTTCATGTTTTAATCTGAAAGCTTAAAATTTCCTAATTACACATACATCATGCTCTTAAGAGAACATGCACCATGCCAAACTCTAATCTAGATTCAAGAGTATATAATGATATAATAACAATCACACTCTAAACCAAGAAACAAAATCTCCACATTGTAGTGTAGTAAAATGCACACCCTTGCACTTTCACACTTGTTTGGGCTTGCCTTGCTTTATTTATGCTTCTTTATGGCTTAATTAGGTCCTATTTTGCATCCACAAGCATAATAAACTATATATTTTTATGGAAAATCCTATAAAAAATAAAAAGATAAATGATCATTTAATGTTTCTATCTATGTGTCCCTGATTTGTGGACTAGGACTAATACTCCACCTAGGGCATATTTTTCCTCCATGGGTCTTGGAACCCTCATTTTGAAACCTCTCAATTAGGTCCCTTTTTAGAGTATGTGCCCCAGAAATTGAGCCTCGAGAATAAGACGCCACCAAGGGTGTATTAGTCCTCCGCTTATTTTTGAGGTCCAATTTCAAATTTAGGTGGGATTTAGCCTCCTTTAACTAATTATTTCATATGTTGGCTTGTTGTGGTGTAATTTCAGGATATTAAGCATTAATAAGTATAAATACAAAGTTCCTTCACTCATTTTCATCTAGGTCTTTTGTGAGAGAATTCACTAGAGTCAAATTAATTTCACAAGAGCATTCAAAATAAATTCATCAAGTAATTGGAGTCATCATCAAGATTCAAGCAGCATGTCAAGGGTTTAGTGCATCCATTCATTTTGTTGATCCAAGATTGTGGATGTAGCATTGAAGATCTATCTACAACTATTGTTCATATCAAATCCAAGGATCCAAGATCTACATTCCTCATGGCCACTACATGTTAGATTTTATATTTTCTTCACAAGACATCATACAAGGTGATATCATTTACATATTTCATGTTTCATTCTTCATTTCATTCATTTCATCATTTGGTTTTATTATCTACAAGGGGTTTGACCAAGGCAAACCCCCATTCACTAACAATCGACAAGTTTTTCCATCTTGTCCATATGTATTAGAAGATCTAGGTTGACGACTTGAAGATCACTTAGAGTGAAAAGTTTTCAAAGTTGCAAAGTTGCATTGAAAAGTTCTCATCTTCACGGAAACTCGCCTATAGGTTAGATCTAGCTATTTCAGAACCTGAGATCCGAGAGGAAGCAATTGCAGATCTGGGAGCTCGGGACTACATTCAGACTTTAGAAATTCAAATCAAGACTAAGATGGTAGAAAGGGAATCTTAGCCCTCCAAGTGTAATCTTTCAGATATTCTTTAGGATTTTGTTTCATCATTCGAAGATTCTATGTTTGCCCCAAAAAATAGCATCGGGACTAAGATGATAGTAAAGACATCTTAGTCCTCCAAGGCATATTTCAGCTGTCTATTTTCACTTCTAGAATCCTCTTGGAATCTCCAAGTTTCCCAGGTACACATAACCTAACTTGGATTTGTTCATTTTTAGTATTTGTAAGCTTCATTTAGCTCATTTTAAGTGTTTTGCCTATCATAGTGTGTTTACAAACATTGTCTTTTCCAAGCATTTGCTTGGTGGTGAACCCCTTAAAATCTAAAAATGACCCCTTCCTAGTTCCTCCTAATTTTGAATTGACTCACCTTGTGAGGTTGTTAGTCAATCCAATCAGGGTTCCTATATTGAATGATAATAGGAGAAAATTGATGTTCTATGGCCTAGATTATAAAGAACCCATTTTCTTATTTTTCATTTTGGTGAACTTGACTTCTTTGAGCATTCTTCCTTTTCTAATTTGGAGTCCTTTAAATTCCTAGATCTAGTTTGTATTCATTCTTTCATTTCATCTTGCATTAGTGAAATTGCACCTAAGATTTCTTATCCTTAGTGAAATTGCATCTAGGGTTTCTTTCCTTTGCATTAGTGAAAGTGTATATAGGTTGCATTTTTTCTTTCTTGTGTCATTGTATCTCATTGAAAAAAATAAAATTGCATTTTTCATCATCTTAATTACATTTAGTAACATTGTTATTACATTCAAATTTAAAAAATTGCATTTACTTTTGCATCCATTTTCTTATCACTGGTTACTTTTTCTTGCATTCATTTGCACAATTTTTTGTTTCTCAACATTAGGTCCCTGAATAGGCAACCTTGGAACACTGTTAACAACTTAAAATTTGTTGTTTTTTCTATAAAAAAACCTCTACTGGTACAAGTATGCCCTTCTTGGCATCTTAGTCCCTCTGTAGGTTTTTTTCCCAAAATCTTGTCTAAGTTGATTGCATTCTATTTCAGTTTCTGGAACCTTCAAATTCCTTCAATAGGACCAAGATTCCCTTACTGGTGTCTTAGTCCCTGTTGCCCTTGAAGTTCTAGTTTTCCAGGGTTTAAATCCCCTTTTTTGTGCTCTTTTTTGATGCCATTGGTTATCTATTTCAATGGGTTGACTTTTTGTTTCATGCATTTTACTAAATCTAGCTTAAAGTGGTTCATTTCATACATTGCTTAATTCCAAATTTATATTTGGAACATTCCATTTTTTAGATCATTGCATAGTGTAATCAGTAAATTACCTTGTTTCAAATCTAAAAATTTCATTTCACTTTAGGTCTTTGCATTGCACTTTCTTTACTTTTTCATAATAGCATGTTTTCTTTCAAGAGATGTGGCTTTGATATGGTTACAAGTGGATTGCATAAGTACAACATCCCCTCTTATGAGTTCAATTTAGATTACACCAATGAGGTTATTAAGAAACATGTTAATCACCAAACCATTGAAACAATCCTTAATATTTCATTGCCCATTGGTGAGGATGGTAGTGTAGACAATCATAACAATCATACTTGTTCTTCTCCTGATACCTCTCCTCTTAGTGATGAAGGTATCTTGGTGAAAGAATTAAAAGCATTGAAATTCTTGATTTTCCCTCTCCTCATCCCCCTTTGGAAGACATTAAAAAACAAGAAAATGAGATCATAGAAACATTTCTAAACATCACCTTACCTAGTCTCCACTCATCCCTTCCTAATGAAAATATTTTAGTAAAAAAGGATGATATCATAGATAGACATGAAAATAAAAATTTCCCTTCTCCTAATATCCATCCTCAATACAAAGAGGATAGGTTGGTGTTAGAAGATGCACCTATTAAAATTTGTGATAATCTTGTTCCTCCCTTCCCTAATGCTCCTACCATTTGGAAATATCTATTTGGTTGTCCCTCTCTTGATTCCTTCCATACTTGTGATGAAGCTACTTTACAAAATCTAACCATGGAATGTGATGAATGTCTTATAAGCTCTCCCACTAGGATTGATAGTATTGCAGAGAATGAGACCTTAGAATAAGAGGATAATCAAATAGAGCCTTCTAATAAATAAGACAATTGAACCATTTCTAACTCCCTTACTTGTGATGAAGTCATTTTAGAAGAACCAACCTTTGAAGGTCATGAACATTTGGTTTGTAGTTCTCCTAAAAACTCTCCTACTATGGAAGATACCATGGTGCAAGAAAATGAAAACATTGATAATAGTAATTCATTTGATGAAGTAACATTAGACTCAGGTCTTCACTGGGAGATCATGAAAATAATGATAATTATTCTAAGGTTATGCACATTAGATATCCCTTGGAGTACTCTCCCAAGCCTAAACTTACCCTTTATCCACCCTCACAAAAACCAAAAGTTCAAAACAAACTCGTCCTTATCCTCGAAACACCTAAGAACAATTTTTTGCAGCAACCAAGTTACAATACTATTTCTCATACATACAACAATAGGAACAATCCTCAACCAATACAAACACATTCAACATTCCTCCCATTGCCTAATTATATCTTTCCTAATGCCCCTCATTTTCCTTCAAATAATGGAAAAGAGTGTGATCTTGTTGAATAGCTTAAGAATACTCCCACAAAGATATCCCTTTTGGACCTGACTCAGAATTCACCTAATTATCACACTATGCTTCAAACAGCCTAGTAACAAGTTGTGGTTTCCCCTAGTGTAAACCTGAATGATATAGTAGTCATGATTCAAGGAATAAATGTTGACATTGTTTTCCACCAAAGTGAACTCCCCCCTTTGGAAGTGCAAAAACAAAATGAAGCATTCATAATAATATCTCCATATAAAAGGACAGGGATAAATGAACCCTTTATGATAATGGCTCAGCCCTTAATGTGTGTAGTGTGACCCTTTTGGATAGGCTTGGCATTGATAAATCAAACATTCAACCTAACTCTCTATCTATCAAAGGACTTGAAAATGTAGGAAATCAACCACTTGGCATGATCACTTTTCCTATTACACTTGGGAAGGCCACATTAGAAACATTGATCCATGTTATGCCTCATGATCTTTCATATAATCTCCTTTTAGGTAGACTATGGATTCATGCAATGAATAGGGTGCATTCTACTCTTCATTATAAAATGAAATACATCTACAATAAATAAAAAAAGTGTACACATTGGATGTTGATCATGAGCCTTATAATTTCTTACAACTTGAGAAAAACAAAGAGAAACCCTTGAAAACATTAACACCAACTACACAAGTGGAAATCACACAACAAAAAGACAAATAAAAACACATTGAACAAGTCATGAAGCTATTAGAAGATGATTGGGGTTCCTTAAATTTGGAACATACATTCATGGGAGAATACAAGATCATAAAAAAAGATCCTCAAAACAAAAAACAAAAAGCAGTAATGTCAACACAAAATTTAGAAGACCCTTCGAAAACATCCACCTCAACCACTTTAGAAGAAAAAGAAAATTACACAACAAAATTTGATGAGCTTAATCATGAACAACCATCAAATCCAAAAGAGATGAAGAAAATATATGGAAAAGGTTATGAAATGATGAAACAATTGGGAAATATTGGAAAAGGATGTGGTGCTAGAGAACAAGGTATATGTGTCCCTATAGAACCTCACACGCAAGAATAGACTAGTGGTCTTGGTTGCTATCCCTTGAAAGACACAAATAATCCTTCACTTAATATTAACACTATCACAAAACATCTGTCTAAGCCAACCTTAACAATAATGCATCCTGAGTTGATAGACACTAGTGGTATTTATCCTTTGTAATAAATGAAACAAACAGAAAATTTCTCGCTTAACATTAATGTCATCACAAAAACACTTATGATTTGAATTCATTAGATTTTACACCCTCTAGTAAAGAAGAGAACAAAATATCGCAATATAAAGAGTCTTGTGTAGGTATGACACCTTGTGCTAAGCAAGAGATATCTTTTTCGTGAAAGAAAGCAACATCTCCTACTTTTTACCAAAAGAGTATCTTGATAGGACTCCTCCAAGATCATCTATTATCTCTCCCTCCAAGAACATGAAAGAAATCTTATTACAAGAATTCATTTTTCACATATCATAGAGTTCATGGGAATGCTACTAATGAATGTAAGGCTTTGAGTAGTAAAATTCAACATCTTAAGGACTGTGGTGCTCTCCCTTGGGTTGAAGCACCTAGTTCCTCCTTCCATTTTGGCTCATCCTTGTCTTGCACTAAGTGGGGGCAAGGGGTTAGGTATCCTTGTCCTCGTATGTAACTTGTCATTGTCTCTTTTGGCTAGTTGACCACCTTTCATGTACATAAAAGAGAAAGCTCAGAATGTGGGCAACGTGTCTTAAGTTGTCTCACATGTGACATACTACCTTTTGGGGGCATTCCCTTTGCATGACGTAGCTTATCGGAAACATATGACTTGGCATAGAGATTTCTGAATAAGCTCTCATGTCTTCTTCTACTTTAAAGAACTTGCTCACAGCAATGGTGTTAGCAACTGCTTTAAAGTGGGGGCATACATCGACACTCATGTTTCATTATGTGATTTTCTTTCTTTGTGGTGTCATTGGGTTTGATTCCCTCCAAGAGTTTGATATTTCTTTGAATTGTTCTCTCTTGGAAACATTAAGCACAATGTTCCCTAAGAAGATACCTTGCATGAACTAAGCAAAATCCCTTTGAACATCTATCTTTCTTGTTGCATTTCATTTTCTTTTCGTTCCTTATTAAAGTCATGAATGTATGGCTTTAATATGGTTTCCTAGGGCTCACCTAGTGAACAACCAACTTCACTAGCCCATGTGAGTGTGCATTTTTCTTTTTGTACCTTACGAAAGTTATGGAGTAATGGCTTTGATATGGTCCCTCTTGGGGCTCACCTAGTGGACAACTAGCTCCCACTAGCCCTCGTGAGCTTGCATTTTATTTGTAGAGTGGATAGTGTGTTCCACTTGTAAACCCTCTCCAAGCCTAGACCTAGTCCACCATGTTGGATGACCAATCGAAGCTTGGTTCATTGCATTTTTCCTTTTCTTTTGCTTTTTTTCTTTTTCTATCCTTGATGGTGTATGTTTTTGATCTAGTTTTGGCTTCATATATCATCCACATGTGTGTTCTTTTGTTCCTATGTTGGTTTTTCATATGATCTCAATCCTAGGGGCTTAATTATCTCTTAATTGATTGTCATTCTACTTTACTATTATTTGTACATTTGAACCCCTCTTGATTGTGTGGTTGGCTACTTTAATGTTATTTTGAAGCAAGTTCATCTTCTCACTAAAGTGGGGGCTAAATGTAGTGTATTAAAATGCATACCCTTGCATTTTCACACTTGTTTGGGCCCGTCTTGCTTTATTTATGCTTCTTTATGGCTTAATTAGGTCCTATTTTGCATCCACAAGCCTAATAAACTATATATTTTTATGGAAAATCTTGAAAAAAATCAAAGGATAAATGATCATTTAATGTTTATGTCTATGTGTCCCTAATTTGTGGACTGGGACTAATACGCCACCTAGGGCATCTTTGTCCTCCATGGGTCTTGGGACCCTAATTTTGAAACCTCTCAATTAGGTCCCTTTTTGGAGTTTGTGCCCCAAAAATTGAGCCTCGGGACTAAGATGCCACCAAGGGTGTCTTAGTCCTCCTTGGCTTATTTTTGGGGTCCAATTTCAAAATTGGACAGGATTTAGCCTCCTTTAATTAATTATTTCATATGTCATCTTGTTGTGGTGTAATTTCAAGATATTAAGCATGAATAATTATAAATACAAGGGTCCTTCACTCATTATCATCTAAGTCTTTCGTGAGAGCATTCACTATTGTCAAATTAATTTCATAAGAGCATTCAAGGGAAATTATTCAAGAAATTGGAGCCATCATCAAGATTCAAGCATCATGTCAAGGGTTTACTGCATCCACTCATGTTGTTGAGCTAAGATTATGGATGTAGCATTGAAGATCTATCTACAACTATTGTTCATATCAAATCCAAGTATCCAATATCTACATTCCTCATGGCCAATACATGGTATATAATATATTTTCTTCACAAGATGCCATACAAGGTGATATCATTTACATATCTCATGTTTCATGCTTTATTTCATTCATTTCATCATTTGGTTTAGTTACCTATAAGGGGTTTGACCAAGGCAAACCCCCATTAACTAACAATCAAAAAGTTCTCCCATCTTTCCCATTTGTATTATTAGATCTAGGTTGAAGACTTGAAGATCACTTGGAGTGAAAATTTGTCAAAGTTGCAAAGTTGCATTGCAAATTTGTCATCTTCACGAAAACTCGCCTACAAGTCAGATCTAGTTGTTTCAAAACCTGAGATCTGAGAGGAAGCAATTGCAAATTTGGGAGCTCAGGACCACATTCGGACTTTTTAGAAATTTAGATCAAGGCTAAGAAGGTAACAAGGGCATCTTAGTCCTCCAAGTGGAATCTTTCAGAGATTCTTCGAGATTTTGTTATGTCATATGAAGATTTTGTGTTTGCCCTAAAAAGTAGCAGTGGGACTAAGATGGTAGTAAAGGCATCTTAGTCCTCCAAGGCATGTTTCAACAGTCTATTTGCACTTCTAGAATCCTATTGGCATCTCCATTTTTCCTAGTTACACATACCCTAACTTCGAGTTGTTCATTTTCAGTATTTGTAAGCTTCATGTAGCTCATTTTAAGTGTTTTTCATATCACAGTGTGTTTTCAAAAATTGTCTTTTCCAAGTATTTGCTTGGTGGTGAACCCCTTAAATATGAAAGAACACCCCTCCTAAGTCCTCCTAATTGTGGATTGGCTCACCTTAAGAGGTTTATATTCAATCCTATTAGGGTTCTTAGGATATTATTGAATGTTAATTGGAGAAAGAGTGATGTTCTATGTAGAGCTCCCCCTTTCTCAACTAATCACACATGAAGACAACCATCTCTTACCAGTGTACCTATAAATATGAAAGAACACTTCTGCAACAACAATATCTAAGAGGTCCTCCAAATCATCCACAAACACTAAGAAGACCATCCCTTACCAATGATGAATTATGTCACTTCCAATGACCCATTGAGTCGTGATACTGAGCTACACATGGCATCATGAAAAATATCTCATAAATGAAGATCATCTAATTCCACACACACTCAACTAAAATATTAATAGCTCCAAAGAAAAATTAGAACCAAGATCTCCAAGCCAAGAAGATACAATCGTCATCAAACAATCAAGAATCAATCCTACACCATCAAATCATCACCATCAAAAGCTCCCACTAAAATTTGTAACCAATGAAGCAACCAAGCTATCATGACATCATGGTAATACCACATGCGACAAGTCCCATCACTGACTAATCAGGTACTCTAATCATCCATCCTCTCATCCCAAAGCAACATACTAATGCACAAATGACCACAAATAAGGCCAAATAACAGTTTGCATCAACACTAAATTAATCTCATGTATATAGATATTCCACACCGATTCATCCCACTACAAATGAATAGGTGATCAATCCATACAACTACATAACTCATAGATACCAAGCACTAGAGAATAAAACTCATCATCATATGATTAAATTACGAATTGAGATATCAAAGAAGATAATCCTATAGAAAACAAGACTCAAATACCAAATCAATCTTAGATATGATTTTCCAAAAAATTCCATAAATGAGTAACCATAGTCAAGGAACCATATAATCATCTAGGATATAGAAGCAACCTCCTAACACAAAACCGTATCACCACCAAACAACCACATGCATGATCATGTCATGTCAATGCTCTAATATACTTGCATATCCATGACACCATAATCATAACCAACATTGTACCCTCACTCAACCATCGCCCACATGAAACTCCAATCTCTACTTGTGTTAACCCATATCGTCAAAATTGAAGGCAACCTATGTACCTATCACCATCAAATTTCAACTCTAAAAAATACATGTAAACCTATACTAGGAAGCACTAAATTGGTAATCATTTGTACCATCATAAATATCATATTAAAACATGTAATCCCTCAAGGTTCCGCCTCTTGACTCATCTGGATGCTCATACAATCACACCCTAAATCTCAAGCTCCTACAAGTGATCAAACAAGTAGAAACCTCATTCTACACCAAAAACTAAAAAATATGACTAACCCACTATGTAGTAAATTATACATACTCTCCAACACCTATTCGAAATCAAAAATTTGATTCTATGTGCAATAGTTATTCTCAAAATCATATACAAGAGAACATCTAGATTTTGGGCTCCAAAATTGATCAAAACATTAAAATCATAGAACCAAACCTATGCAATTGCATATTTCTTGAAACCACCTTTCGAATAAGAATAAGAAGTCAAAAATCTGACATCCTAGGTAAAAGTTATGCTCGTTTAAAAAAACTCCTCCAATTTGTCCTATAAGTTGTGTAGGGGTGGCATATAAAGATACCCTTTTTCTCTAAATATGCCCAACAACACACTTTTCACATAAAATTCATATTTCACCTATTTATCAAAAAATTGGGCATGGTAACCCTGTATTTTTGAAAAATATCAAATTTTGAATAAAAATCCACCCTACACCATTCAAATTTCAAAATAAAAGGATATGGGAGGATTCTATTCTCCCCTAATCATTCTCCTAGAAACAAATTTGAAGAATAATTCTCAAACTAATTAAAACTAAGGAAAATACCTCAATACCCTTCAAATTTTGAAATACAAAATTTTTCAAGCATGCCAAACAAGGAGTCACAAAAACAAGAAAGAATTATCCCTTCTCGATTGCTATCCCAACAAATATGACCTCGTTAAATTTTGATAAGAAATTCTCTCTCAATCAATAGTTTTCAAAATTCTTAAAACAAATATTTTTCCCTCTCCATAATTTCCCAATTTCATAACATATAAATGAAATAGAATGTCATTTTCCCTATTTACCCATTTCACAACTCAATTAAAAGTTAATTAAAAACTCATATTTCTATTTTGGAATTCAAAACTCCCTTAGTTTCTTCCAAAATCAATAGAATCAATTAAATCCATTTAGAACAACATTTAACAGATAATTTAACCATTAAATCTATTTAAGCATATTCTCATTTAAATTTATGAAATCCAAAATTTAATTAGGATAATTAAATCATGCACACTTGCAATTCCCATCCCAAGTAATTTTCATAATTAAGTTAAACAATGGATTGATTTCATTTCTTCTTTCATTCTATTTTCCCCTTTCTCAAAGCACAAATGATATTTTAATAGTAAATATCAAAATCATTTAAATTCCTAATATTTCAATTGTGGGACAGCATTGAATTTAAACCATCAATTAAATCAGACATTCACTAGTCATTCACAACACATAGGGATTATGTTTAAGTCCTATATTGGATCTGGGTTCACATAACGTTAAATATGACACATATTGTCCTTCATTCGAGTATGATTGAGGAATAAATATAAAGGGTGTTGGAAACAAGCTACACTAAGAGGGGGGGTGAATCAGTGTTGTGAAAAAATTAACTGTATTACCTTTAACTTCAAAGCATTAACAACATTCAACCATAGTGCATAAACAGGAAAATAAACACAACACCATAACACCAAGATTTTTACGTGGAAACCCTATTAAGGAAAAAACCATGGTGGATGGACAATCCACAATTATGATCTAAGTATACTCAAATGAATATTACAATAAGGGGAATTCACTTGCATTCATGCACACTGCCTAGAGCTCATTGCCTTACAAAAGACAATTAGATTAAAACCATCTGAGAGTTTGAACTGAGAAAAGTAGCACCTACAAATGCCTGATTACAATTCCAGTTAGGCTCAATAATAGATCTGTTGCCTTATAGATTGATTATGCACTTCTACTTTTCTCTACTCATACACACAACATAGATCTTCTATGCACAAGTGAAACTATGCATTATCGCTCCTTTCTTTGCTCTTATTTGAAATTCACCCCAAAACACAACTCATACATCATACAAAATGATGTGGATGATCTTATATATATATCCGCAATCATAGAAATCAATTACACTTTGTCAGCTTTAATAGAACACAAAAATAATTACCACCATCAGCTAGACCCTTAATTAAATCTTTATGTGCATCCTCCAAAGTCGGTTAAGACATAGAGTGGACCCAAACAAACATGATTGAGCATGAAAACATTTAGTTAATTACTCCTTATACATCCACGACATAATGCATTCATGAAAATGGCTTCAATACAAGAAAGACTAGGAATAAGCCAACTGGATCTTCTAACTTCCACATGAATTGATACAATCCAATGTGCTTCAGTAGTAATAGAGATAATATGCCAATAATCATTTCATGAGATGTGCAACACAAAACAATAACATGAAATCTTTATATAGATCAATGAACACTATGCTACCGGGTACTCTATTCTGCCTGATTAATCTTCAATCTGTCTGTCGGTGTGATCGAATGATAGTGTGCATATATGGTCATCGATTTGAGTTTCCATCAATGAAAACACCAAGTGATACTACAGTGTCTCTTGCCAACAATCTACCCCTTCGGCATTGATGGCAACACTTAGTGAAAAATGACTAAGTGTCGAATTAGTACCAAGATAGACTATACTGTCGTCTCCAAAATTTCAAAAATATAATTCTCCCCTGAGATGATTAAGCATTTTTTACTCCACTCTTCTCCCCCTTTGACATCAAGGGCAAAGGCATGGACCGCACACCAAAAAATGGATCAATCAAAACTATTATACAAAAATGCTTCTTTACATAAGCTGAAAAATATTTGCAAAATCTTTCTTCAGCTGAATTAGATTAGCATCCCAAAATATTTTGAGACTCTCCATGATTGTGATATGGCCACAGATCAGGTAATATTGTGTTGGTTGGATCACTAACTTCCATAGAGTCCTCTCCTTCTTTTAGAGCACTTTCCATCACTTCAATTTTTGGGCCAATAATACTTCTGAGTTCACAGGTTTTGGCAACAATTTTATCATTTTCATGCTTCAAACCTTTTATTTTAATGAGAAAATTCATTACTTCACCTTCTACTTTCCCAACACCACCAATTAGAGGATCAAATGCTTCAGAAATAGCACCTAACTGACTTTCTAGATCTTTCACCTTCTTTTCATTTGCTTCAATGAACTTTGAAAAAGACAAACATGCATTGTAGCTATTACCACCTGATAAAATATTTTGTACATTCTTTACACAAGTGGCTAAAACAGTTTTATCTTTACCAATCAATAACTTCAATCCACTAAACCTTTTAGCATCAAATTCTTTATGTACTCTCACCATAGCATATTTTTCTAGAGACTCAAAATGAGTACTCACCGAGTTCATAAGCCTTTTCAATTCACCAGATGAAGATCCAGTTGGGTCTTTCACAAAAGAGGGCATGATATTCTCCAATACTCTGGACGCAAGGTTCAACAATTCACCATCTTCAATGTGAGATTTCAGTAGCTATTTTTGGGCTTTCGCTTGAGCAAACGAAGCTACTTTCATTTTTTGGATTGGGCTTAAGGTAGAAAGGTCAATAGGACCTTCAATTAGTTATGGTTCAATCTCTTCCTTGTGATCAACCAAGAATTTATTCATTGCCTCAACAGTGTCTCTTGACTCAATTGGAATTGGCTTCACATCATCTTTATTTTCCTGAACTATTGCTTCCTCAGTTGAAGGTTTTGATTTTTCTTCAAAGATCTCTACCTTATCAACTGATACATTCTCAGGTGCCTCAACTTCCATAGGGATTTCGGTGTTATCTTCTGCGAGAGGAATCTGGAAGTTTTCAACAGCATCAAAATTTTCTTCTTTTGCTTCTTTCACTAGATCAGATGAGACATCAACATGTGTTTCCTCAGCCACAACTTCAATTCTCTCATTCAACAATATTTCTCTCGGAATTTTCTTTGTTTCTTTTGTGACTCCATTGGTTAGACCAATCATTAGCTTGTTAACCCTTGTTTTGCTTTTAAATTTCTTGTGGGCTTTGTTCAAAAGTGTCATGTCATCCATAGACATCACTAGACATAGTTTTGCAAGAATCCTTTCTCTCGTTTGTTCCTCTTTTGTTCTAACACGCAACCTTCTTGATTCTACAATGTCATACAAACTCTTTGGCATACTAGGCATAATTTCAATCAATACTTTATTGAAAGTATTCATATGTTTTATCATTGCTTCTTCAAGAATTATTTTTTCAAATTCATCAAAAGACTCATACCATTTGCAAGGTGGTTTTAGATTTCCATCCTTAACCAAATCTTTTTCAACTGCTTGTAATGACATACTTGGTTTGTCAGTCTTTGCTTTCTTCTTTGCCTGGTCATCTCCACCAGATGGATTTCCTTTTGTGATTGTTGCTACCTTGGTGCCTTGATGCTTGATCTCTTTGACTTCTTCATCAGACTTAGTTTTCTCATCATCAAAAATAGCCATATACACTCTTTTTCTCTTTTTCTTTCGTTCCTTTCTGAAACCCTTAGAATCATTTTTTACAGGGGTGGACTTTATTGCAGGAGCTTAATGAGATATAGAGCTTCTAGTTGTTCTAGTTCAGGTAGATGGTGTTGTTGGACCAGCTAATTGAGTTCTAGCTGCCTCCTTTGTTGCTTGCTTTTTTGCTTCAGATTCTTCCCTTTTATGTCTGGCTTCTTTTAAAAATTATGCATATATGCCCATACTCTCTGCAAGAACTTCTACTTCTTTTTTGACTCTTTTAGTAACCACAGGTTTCCTAAGTTCATTATGAACCTGTGTATCCTCTACATATGTACCGAACCTTTCCTCTGTCGGATCCACTGATTTACTCAGTATGTGTTGAGCGTACATATCCAAAACTTTCCCATCAACTTCATATCACATAGGCATGATCCAGATAGTTCTTGGATCAACATCTTCCATCATACATTGATCAACATCCACCATGAAGCAAATTGAATCTTTTTACTTATCTACAATAGTGGTGGGAATCCTCTCCCTTTCTTGCATCATAGCCAGAAAGTTTTTGAAGTATCCCCAAATAGTTGCATTCCTTCTTTTGATATCTACAACATTGTACAATAGATCTTTGATTTGTTCGGCTACTGGTTTGTCCTTTTTCCAATGAACCTTTCCAACTCCCAAAACTTCACCCATGAATTAATAGAATAAACACAAGAGAAAGTTACCATATTTGAAATATTTTATCTTTTCTTTCTTTATCTTTACTAGATTCTCCATTAACTGAATTCTCAGTAGTTCACAAAGGTTGTACTCAGCATTTTCCTTCACCATTTGGTAGGCGGCATAGATTGTTGTGTCAGACACAGAGTTGTCTCGGCTAGAATGATAAATCTTGTATCGAATCACCATAGATGAAAATTTGACATCTATATCAATAATTTTATCAATAGTCATTACCCTTCTATCATATATAGATCCTGTAGCATCAGTGACGGTTTGGTTTTTCACAAACTTCAGAATAGGTAATCCACCGAAAGAGTTTAGACCGGTTACTGCACCGATGCTTCCTTTGTAATTTTGAATGGAATGTTAAGCCACATAAATTCATCATGCACTCGACTCAAAACATAATGGACCCACTCTGACTCTTCAAATATAGGAAATTTGATAATCTGTCTAAACTTCTTTGTTTCCAAGATTTTATGTTCTAGCTTTAAACAATAATCTTCACCAATGATATGATTATTGTACACATTAAACAATTGTGAACTTCCCGGTTCTTCAATATTGGCATGAATATAAACCCTAATATCTTTTATGTGTAAAACTCCATACAGAACGGACGAAAATGCTCCTAATGGATTGATCTCAAGAGACTTGTAAGGATGCCATTTGAATTTAGGATGAGGTATTTCCTTGACTTCAACTACTAGAGGAGTATTCATTTTGACCAAATCACAAGTTTGTGAAGTTTTCTAAAAAATACCTTTTTCACCATATCGCAATTTGAATGCTAAATCACTTTGACACTTGAATTTCGCCTAAAATCGCCAATGATCACCTAAGATCTCTCCAAACTTATTTTATTCCAAATGCAAAGTGACAAATGAAAATTAGAAATGACCTTTTATCACTTGCATACCTAACCCTTTTTGTTGCAATAAATGCTTCAACCCTAATACATATGGTTACTCTGTTCTTGTACACTGTGATGGGTAAAAATTAAGTAGACCTCTAATACGGCATACCACTTCTCCAATAAGTTCAAAAACATTTGTTGATTTTTTATGCATCTATTGTACACATCCACATCTGGTATCACTTACCAGTTAAGGGGGTTATATGATTTTCTTGACTGCTCCCTCTAGGCCAAAGGCCTAAGACTAATTCCTCGAGGAATTACCAAAAGAAGGTTCTGGTGCTGCCAAATTTTCTTCAACAACAACAAAGGATCCTTTCTTCATCCATTTCTTTTGCATCTGTTATCTGACTGCATCTGTAGTGAGTTTCCCTTTCCTTTGATATCCTTTTGCATGTTTTTCCTTTGATTTACCGGACATTTTTTGTTCCAATAGAATGTAGCAATGTGTCCAATTTTTTTGCAGTTGTAGCACACAACATTTCTTTTTCCAGACTAGTTGTTCCATTGATTTCCTCTTGATCTGGACTGGTTAGCAGTATGGCCAAGTCTATTGCACATATAGCATATGATATTTCTATGAAATTGATTCATCATATTTATGCATTCATTTGACTTATGACCAACATTATGACAATTAAAATATTGTCCTAAGAAAGATGGAACACTTTGATTCATCCTACTTCTACACTAAGAATCCATGTCTCCAAACTTATTGCAATTGTAACAGTATCCATTAAATCTTTGAGCATTAGGTTGTCTTATCGGATACCTTCTAGATTTGTTCATTTGATTTCCTTGTCTGAATCTCTTTTTCTTGGATGTGTAACTTTCTCCTTCTTCATATTCAATACCTCGCTTGTCACCATGATTTCTATGACTGCTAATTAATTCATCAAGCATGGCAAAGCTAGCTTTGAACTTTTCTTTATACTCATTTTTTGTAGCAAGTTCATTTTTGAGATCATCCATCTACTTTTCAAGTGCTTCTTCACTATTTTTATATTGTTCCAATTCATCATCCAATTGGCTACATACTTCAGATTTTTCTTTCAAGGACTATGCTAGATTCTCTTCATTCTTCTTTTTGTCTTCAATCTCCTTGGTTAGATTCATCATGATAGATTCCATCTCAAGTTTTAGAACTGTGTTATCTCTGGTAAGCTTCTCACACTCTTCTATCTTTTCTTTCAAGGCTTGACTGAGTTGTTCTTATTCAATGCCCTTATTGTCACTTTGCTTGATCTGATCACAAAGTTCCTTTCTCTTCTCTCTAGACTTATTGATTTTTTCTTTTAGAGACTCGGTGAATTTCTCAGCATCTGAGAGGTTTGCTTGCAATTTCTGAACTTCAGCCCTTGACTGATCAAGATCATCCAAGTCCACCAAAAGCTATTGTTGAAGACTGCTTGAATCCATTAGAACACCTTCCAAGATCTCCTCAAGCTATTACACTTCTTTTAGAGGAACTAGATCTGATACCAATTGTTGGAAACAAGCTACACTGAGAGAGGGGATGAATTAGTTTTGTGCAAAAATTAACTTTATTACCTTTAACTTCAAAGCATTAACAGCATTCAACCATAGTGCATAAATAGGAAAATAAACACAACACCATAACACCAAGATTTTTACGTGGAAACCCTATTAAGGGAAAAACCACAGTGGATGGCCAATCCACAATTATGATCTATGTATACTCAAATGAATATTACAATAAGGGGAATGCCCTTGCATTCAGGCACACTGCCTAGAGCTCACTGCTCAAAGGGAAGGCTCACTGCCTTACAAAAGATAATCAAATTAAAATCATTTAAGAGTTTGAACTGAGAAAAGTAGCATCTACAAATGTTTGATTATAGTTCTAGTTAGGCTCAATAATATATTTTCTACCTTACATATTAATTTTGTACTTTTGCTCTTTTTTGCTCATACACACAACACAGATCTTCTATCTGCAAGTGAAACTATGCATTATTTCTCTTCTGCTCTACTCTTATTCGCAATTCACACCAAAACACAACTCATACATCATACAAAATGATACAAGCGATCTTATATATATATCCGCAATCATAGAATTCAATTACACTTTGTTGGCTTCAATAGAACACAAAAATAATTACCACCATCAGCTAGATCCTTAATTAAATCTTTATGTGCATCCTCCAAAGTCGGTTAAGACATAGAGGGGTGCAAAAAAACATGATCGAGCATGAAAACATTTAGTTAATCACTCCTTATACATCCACGACATAATGCATTCATGAAGTCGGCTTCAATACAAGAAAGACTGGGAATAAGCCAAATGGATCTTCTAACTTCCACATAAATTGATATGAGCCAATGCGCTTCAATATTAACAAAGATAGTATGCCAATAATCATTTCCTAAGATGCGCAACACAAAACAATAACATGAAATCTTCATATAGATTGATGAACACTGTGCTATCGGGTACTTTGTTCTGCCTAATTAATCTTCAATCTGTCTGCCTGTGTGATCAAATGATAGTGTGTGTATCTGATCAACGATTTGAGTTTCCATCAATGAAAACACCAAGTGATACTATAGTGTCTCTTTCCAACAAAGGGCCCAATGTTACATCTCCAAAATAACCATTGGTGGGGAATAACTTAGGTTTATGTACCCACGTGGAGGAATAGACTTGTACCTATAACCATTCAACGCATGTCAAGGGTACCTGCTTAATGTATATAGTCAAAGAATAGCATAACCATTCCAATGAGGTCCAATAGCATAAGCATAAAATGAAATCTAAACATCCATCATATAAATACTTAAATAAATCATTCCTTCTAAACATCAATAATTAGGCTCAAATTTAATCATAGCATAAATAATGCATTTCACTGAATTGAGGCATAATAATAAACCAATTTAATATAAATGCACAAAATACCACTAATCGACATGTTGAGGAATCCCATCTCAAACATGTGGTGGTTCATACACACTAATCAAAGTCATAAAATAATCACCATAATAATCATAAGGAAATAGTGAAGTTAAAGCATCGATCCCATATTAATGAGGAAAATGGGAAGGGCACTACATCCTCCCCCACTAAAATTAGGCTTACTCATAGAAGATTTCACAAGTAAGGATAGGTACACCTATTACATGATCCTTCAAACACATCATACTCACATATCAATCCTCTAGACTCTCACCAAGTCTAGGCACCAAACACAAAACATGCAACTCTAGGGGTGCACAAGCTAAGTGACCACCTGCCACTAGGTATGCAACCACCTTAGATATCACCACACTACCTTCACTAGCTACCACTACAACTACTGTAAAATACCAACTACTGGTTCATACAAACCACAAGCCAACAAGGTCTTATTGAAGGACTACCACAACATCTAGGAACTCCATCTAGTTATCAACACAACCAAGGACAAGGCACACAAGCCTACCAACCTTTCCTTAGCATGCGGCTAGAAGCAACAGTACCTCACCACCATAGTCATCAAGATCATGCCTCACTTTCAACTATGAAACTCACAACGAGGTTCTCCCTCGGGTACCACTTGGGAAAGCAAATATTTCCTAAGCACACTAGCTTCTAAACACAAAACTAGGAATAACATAGGGTTTATTAGAGGCTAGAATCTAGGAGACTACCTCTAAAAGGCATAAGCACTCATAAAAAATGAGGCTTATCAACCCCAAAACCCATATTGTAACCACCAAGGAAGCAACTGAACACAAAGCATAGGAGCAAAACACATATTTTTCACTATCACTATGCTCAACTATGAACCAACTGAGGGTTAAAAAACCCAATAGGATTATGAAATTATGATCATAAATATACCCAATAACCACTACAAGACTCAAACACTAAGAACTCTCCAAGATAATACACAAGATAGCTAGTTCCTCAAACTATAATTGCATCTTCTTCTAGCCTTAAGTTAGGGACACCACTAACCAACCAAGGAGGAACTCCTAAAACCCACCAGGAAAACCTCAACTAGAAACTTAACAAGGGTAGATGCATATAATATAATATAATAATCACAATAATATGTGTTGAAGCACTTACTAATGCACCTACATACCCTACACTATCAACATACGTGTAGATATGGAAATTGCATCCTCAAATGATATAATGTGTGTATTCATGCTATCAACTAACATGGATTTCGATGCCCAAGACACCTTAACAAACACTCAGCTAATGTCAAGGCACTAGGAAATGTGATCACAAGACCACAAAAAGCAATCCCAAGACAAGCAAGAACACACATAGTTGGTGGACTAAATCACACCCAACCATCTACTAGAAAGAAGATTTAGGCACGATGCAAAGATAATTATTCACAAATTTAAACTCACTCAAAGATCATATAATTATATGAACATTATCTTACATATATTTGAATACACTTCACTGAATTCCAAGTATAAGGACATTCACATGCATCAGAGTCACTCTAAGCTATAAAACCATATGCATACTACCCTCACAAGAAATAATTTCTTAAACATATCATGCTAGGGAAAATGGAAACAATGCCTACTAACAAAAACACAATCACATATGCAAAGACCTAACCAAAGATCACACACAACAAGAAACACACTAGAGAGTTATCATTCCCCACTTAGGAAACTCTCAAATAGGGGTATATTCACATCCCTATCACATGCATTAGGGTCTAGGAGGTACTTTTTCTACTCAAACACATTGCATAGGTTGGTTCCCATTGAACCCTCAAAAATTTCATCTAAGGCACCCATACAAGAAGCCAAACATAGACTTACTAAAACAAGCACTTGAATGATCACACACCAAAAACCAATAACCACATAGGAAAGAACATGAACAAGAGATCCCAGTTGTGCAAATTGGCTCTAATACCAAATGTAATGCCTCGAGCTGACAAGCTTAGTACAAAACCAAACAAAACAATGTTTTTTAAAACAACAATGATAATGCAATAATGACATGTCACACTTGCACAACAAAATGCACACAAGAGTCACAATGACATAGTGCCAGAGACAACAAGGCACTTCACCATTACATAAGCAAGGTAGAAACAAAAAAAGACTAACCAAACATGGGGTAATTCCACCATGATGAAAATAATAGAGAGAAGACAACACCTACACAATAATCATTTACTAGACCATGATCATTTTTTCTCGCAACACCATTCTAGGATGGGATGAGGGATTCCTCAACCTCCAATCCATATCTAGACACACTAAACCATTCCAAACATAAACAAAAACCTTCACAAGAGGTTTCCTAACCAAGATGTAAAACTCCTCACAAGTAGGAATGACAACGAGTCACTTCTTGACCATCTCATGCTTCCTAAGACATCCCATCACAAAGCGACATCACCCAAGGGAAGAACTACTCCACAACAACCCATGACCTATGAGGATTTTTGATGAAACTCACAATATGAACCATTAAGACTTATAATCTTCACAATATTTCACAAGACTAGAAGAACAATCTCTCCAACCCAAGGTTTGATAATCGGGTCATATCGAGAGGTTACATGCAAAACAATGAAAGAGATAGCATAAGTTCTCAATGCTGACACTTGAGAACTAGGAAACAACATCACTAGACCCTAGGACCATGATGAAAAACTTTCATTTACATGGTTGACCCATTCAAGGTCCTAAAACTAAGAGGAACTAACAAGACCAAAAGGAGAGAAAACTTGACTAGGTTTTTGAAGACCTAGTCAATGAAAATGATCACCATGGACAAAAAAAGGCATAAAAATTATCCAACAAGGGGTTTAGGCTTAGAAAACCCTTAACTAACCCTGGTTAAGAGGTTTTACATTTTGGAATTTGTATGGGAACCAAGTTGCCCCAACACAATACCATCTTTTTAAAACATTGAAACACATTTAAATTTTATTCATATTTTTACAAGGAAAAAACCAAAAAGTTCCCAAATCCACCATTAAAATTTTCTTCAATATTTGTTTTTTGAAATTCAAAAATCTAAAGATGCCATTTTTCTCTAAATATGCCTAACAATGCACTTTTCACATAAAATTCATATTATTTCCATTTCCTAAAAAAATGGGCATGGTAACCTTGTATTTTTGAAAAATATAAAATTAAAAATTAAAAAAATCTACTCTACACCATTCAAATTTCAAAATAAAAGGATATGGGAGGATTATACACTTCCCTAATCATTCTCATACAAACAAATTCGAAGAATAATATTCAAATGAATTAAAAAACAAGGAAAATTCCTCAATGCCCTTTAAAATTTGAAATACAAAATTTATCAAGCATGCCAAACAAGGATTCACAAAAAAAAGCAAGCATGATCCCTTCCCAATTCCTATCCAAACAAATCTAACCTTGTTGAAGTTCAATAAGAATTTTTCTCCCAATCAACAATTTTCAAAATGCTCAAAACAAAGATTTTTCCCTCTCCATAATTTTCCAATTTCACAACATAAAAATGAAATAGAATGTCTTTTTCCCAATTTACCCATTTCATAACTCAATTAAAAATTAATTAAAAACTTATATTGCTATTTTGGAATTCAAAACTCCCACAATTTCTCCCAAAATCAACTCAAGCAATTAAATCCATTTAAAACATCATTTAACATATAATTTAACCATTAAATCCATTTAAGAATATTCTAATTTAAATTTATGAAATCCAAAATTTAATCAAGATAATTAAATCACACACAACTCACAATTCCCAACCCAAGGAATTTTTGCAATTAAGTTAAATAGTGGATTAATTTCATTTCATCTTTCATTATATTTTCCCCTTTCTTGAAGCACAACGAATAGTTTAATAATAAATATCATAATAATTTAAATTCCTAATATTTTAATTACAAGATAATATTAAAATTTTAAACCATCAATTAAATCAAACATTCACTAGTCATTTACAACACATAGGGATTCCAAAATAACTCCTATATTGGATTTGAATTCACATAAGGTCAATATGACAAAAATCGTACTTGATTTGAATATGATCAAGGAATAGATATGAAGGGCCCAATGTGACATCTATGAATTAACCACCATTGGGGAATAACTCAAACCTATGTAGCCATGTGGAGGAATAACCGTATACCTATAACCATTCAATTTACATCAAGGGTACCTTCTCGATGTATATATAGCCAAAGCATAGCGTAACCATCCCAATAGGGTCCAATATCATAAGTATGAAATGGCATCTTAACATTCATCATTTAATACTTAAATAAATCATTCCTTCTAAACATCAATAATTAGGCTCACATTTAATCATAGCATAAATGATGTATTTCACTAAATTGAAGCATAATAATAAAACAATCATGTAAATGCATTAAATGCCACCAAGCGACATGTTGAAGAATTCCATCTCGAATATGTGGTGGTTCATACACACCAATCAGAGTCATAAAATAATCACCTTAATGATCATGAGGAAAAGGTGAAGCTAAAGCACCAATCTGGTATTAACAAGATGAAAACGTGAGGGGCACTACATCTACTCTTACACTCCTTTACACTTCTATTTCTTCTTGCACAAGTTTCATCTTGCAAAGGTTTAACCAAAGTATTTCCCATCATAGGTCTATTTTCTTCCTTTTGAGGAGGAACTAAAGGGACCATCGCAGGTTGGGACTACTTTATCTTTAGGTATATATACTTTTTTTCCATTGGAGGTACAAATTTGATTATATGATTATCCCTTGGTCTCTTATATGATAGTCAAGTTGGAACCGCAACATATATTCCAAGTGGTCAAGGGAGGATACTAGGTTCAGAATAAGGTTCATCCACTACCTTTGGGGTAGGTGAAGTATCCAAAGCAGTCATAGTGGGCCAAGGAACCTTGGGTGGAGTATTACAAAGAGGAAATCCATCTATATGTTTAGCCTTAAACTTTTGATATGATACGAAAAAATTGATCTTTACGAGGTTTTACAGGTTCAACAGGTGTAGGCCAAAAATAATCTAATGAAAAGTTTCCATGAGAAGCTATAGGTTTAAATCCACTATGATAAACTGTATGTATTTCATATTCAAATGGGAACTATCTTCTCCATGCTTGGGTAAAGCTACACTTTCATCTTTTTCTTGGGCCATAGGAATTTTTCCCTCCTTTCCTTTACTATTGCTATATTTTATTTAAGGAAAATATAATACCCTATTTCTAGTTTCTTCGCATTGGTGACAAGTACCCCTAAACCCTCTTCCTTTGCCTCTTCAAAAATTTCCTCTACCTCTTGAATAATCACCTCTAACTTTGGGATTACCTCCTCTTCCTCCATATTCTTAAGTGTAAGAAATTTTTTGGGAGGTATTGACTTCTTCTTGTGTTCCTCAGTATCCTCTTCCATCACTTGACCACCCTCTTCCATGTGAAAAACTCCCTCTACCTCTACAACTTCTCTAGTATTTCCTAATCAAATTCTCTTCTGCCTTCAAGGCATAATACCAGTAGGCTTATTCTATAATTTGAAATTTGACCATGCTAATCTCATCTTGAATAGATAATCATAGACCATCCACATTCCTTGATATGCTCTCAACATCATCATCAATATGGAATATTCCCTAATGCTCAATCTCTAGAACTCTTATGTATTCCTTAATTCTAGATTATTTTTGTTTTATGTTTTGTAGCTTTTTAAATAAACTTAAGTTATAATTTGCTAGCAATAATTTGGTCTTTAACTTGGTCACCATTATGTCCTATGACTTAATATTGTCTTTGCCTCTTCTTTTTTTCTTTGTATGCAAATGCTCCCACCATAGGAGTGCATGTACTTTAAACTTAGTACAAGAAAACTTCACTTTCCTATTATATTCAGTTCCTCCAAAGTTGAAATACTTCTCCATCTCTAATATCCAGTCTATAATTTCTTTAGGGTTTAACCTACCATTATAGTAGGGAGGATTCAATCTAGGTTTTCTACTAATTATGTACATTTCTCTCAAGAATTTTTCTTCTCTTTTATCTACTTCACCTTTCTTTTCTTTATTTTCTTCATCTCCTCTTTATACCACCTCTTCTTCATCATCCTCACTAACATCTTTGATGTTTACTCCTCTTCATTGTGTTTCCTCTATTGCTCCTAACCTTGTTGTTATTCCTCTTAGCATTTCTATCATTTCCATATCACCAACTCATGGTGTTTCTCTTCTTAGATGATATCTGTTGTGTACTATTTATTCACAAACCTTTTACAGTTGAAAGTCCTATATTTCTCTTACTTACCAACAAGAAATTTCTCTAGTGTTTCTTCTCTCAACACAAATATTCAAAAAACCCTCACTCTTCTCAGAAACCTCACTTTGATACGACTTGATGCAGTAAAGATTGAGGAATTCAATTGAATATCCCAATCATAGAACCAAAATCAAATGTTCAATATAAAACAACATTTATAAAATAATTGAGATCCTAATTTTATTACCTAGCAACAAAATTCTCACAAAAGATTACAATAAGACCGTTTCTTGATCTCTTTCACCCTTCTACAACTTTCCACATATCCCAAAATATGTGTATTCAACTTGGAAGTTGTAAAGAACGAAAATCTTTTATTCATAACTTCGACAAATACTTTAAATAAAATCAATTATATTCAAAATGTAGTCGTCATCTCATTCATTTAGACATCAAAGAAACTAGTCGATTACAAATGACATAAAGTCAATAAGATAAATTCATATTCAATTCCAGTCTAAATACATACATGTGTCATATTACACAATTTTGATTCTAAATACAGTAGATGATAATAATATCAGTTACAAATCGAGACTTAGACATTCAATCGCCTTAAGCTCTTCATTACATAATAAAGAATATATAAAGCATATAAGGAGATGTCATATGTTGATCTTCCATCCAAGCAAATCTTCAACAAAGAAGATAAGAACAAGGATCAGGCACTTTTTCCGCCCAACCTCGAAGCTTACGCTTCCCCAAAATTCCTTACTCAATCAAGAAATACCCGACCCTGCACGAATTGCTTAGCAAGAAGCAGTCTACGAGCAAGATGGAATCTAGTGCATGCCTAGTATAACTAGTAAAACCACAAGCATTTTCATTTTTCTAAATCATTTAAGAAATAAGCAAGTTCGATACTAGGATATGCTAGAGATTTCAATAAATCCATCTATTTCAATGGTCCTTAAGTTACTTGGCCAAGTAAAATGTCATGCACGACAAATAAAGCAGTTTTGGAAAAGCAAAACTACACTCTCTATTTACCCATATTCGGCACCCGTCTCGGAAGGTAACTTTCCCAAAAACATAACATGCAGAGTCATCTATCAATCATGCATGGTCTAAATAGTCAAATACAATCTTTCACAAATGATTTATCGAAAGTCATGATTCAATCAAAAACAATTTAAAATTTTGTTCTTTCATCATTTTTTTGACCATAGGTATTAAATTCATATTTAAAAATTGAATAAATTAATTAATCAAAAATAAGAAGGTGTATCTCCAGTATGCAAATTAAATACATATAAAAACAGTCATAAAAGAGCACACGTTCTTTTGTTCTATTTGCTCAATTTATTTGTTTTATTTTCAATAAAAATTATACTTTAGTTTTAAATGATTTATTCTTTGTTTTCATACTTTCAGAAAATACATAAATAAATTAATACTTTTCAAAACAGTTTTAAGATAAATTGTTTCAGTTTCTGTTTAACATACTTTAAAAAATAAAAAATAAAAATAATTACTCAAACAGATTTAAATAAACTCATTTTTATTTTTGTTTGACTGTTTTGTGTTTTGTTTGCAATTTTTGCTAAGTTCAATCTCTATCTTGAAATTTTGCTCTAAAATTTGAAAGATATTTCATCTAAAAATATTTTCCCTGAAACATTTTAAAGTGCTATTAAATCAGAATAAAACATTCATTTTCTGTTTAAGATGTTTTTGAATCTAAATTTAAAAGATTGATTTCTAGTTTTAGAATTTTCTTCCTATATCTTAATCAACTGTTTTATTTCATGATCTCAATCAAAAATTTCCTAAAAGTTTCTAAGTTCAATACTAATCTGGAAAAATTACAATCTGATTTATTTACAATTTCAATAAAATTTAAAAGAATAGATTTTGAAAACAAATATGAAGATCATTTCTCTCTAATTTCATTAAATAGAGATTCTCTTTTTAAATTTTAAACTAAATATTTAGAATTTAGAAAAGAACTGTAGAATTTTATTGCAAATTTATAAAATTATACTCAAATCCTACCTCTTTGAATTCTGGAAAAGAATTTTGTCTGTGCGCCTTCTCAACTCCTGTCCTCTCAACTCCTGTCCTATGTTCTTGAATCCTTCTCCTTAAATTGCTACTCTTATTCTTTTATTTTCCTGTGCCTTTTACCCTGTGCTGGCACCTACTCTCCTGTTGTTGTTGTGCATATATGGAGAGAGTGGGAAAACTTCTTTGTTTCCTCCTTGCGTGCCCCTTCCAACTTCCTTAACAGGCTGCGTAGGGAGTTTAGATCCTCCCCCCCTGCGCAGGCTTCTTATGGCTACCTTCTTTGTTTTCCCACTGCGTGGGGTATGAGGAAGGTAAGAGGATGTGTGTGCCTTCTTTGTCGCCTCCCTGCCTTCCTTCCCTGATGCATGGTGTGTCCTCTCTGCAGGTGTGTGGGGTGTGGGGGAATGTGGAGACTTTGGCCGCACCCTTCCAATTCATGCGCATCTCCCAAAAACAGGCCGCACTCTCTTAAAAACTCTCCCTATAGACTCCTCCCTTGACCTGCGTAGGGGGTGAGTGGTGATCGATTACCACTGTACAAACAAAATAACTCTCTCTCTCTCTTCCTGTTGCGTCTGGGTAAGGTGAGATCCGAAATAAGAATAGACAATCAAGCATGAATTCCCTTCAATAATACTATGTCATATATGTTTTTTCTTCAAGAATACTAAAATGAATTTTTCTGTGTCTCCTCCATTTCAGATTTTCCTTCCTTGTATATATCTCCTTCTTCTTTCATGCATTTCTCTAAACAAGGAAAATGAGATCCACAATCTATTCATTGATCTCCAAATCAATTATCTAATCTCTCAGTTCCAGATTATTGAATGCATCTCCTCTTTTTGAAGATATTCCTTCAACATGTTAACTAGAGTTCTAAATTGAATGCAAATTTCAAAGTGAACGTAGTTGTTTTCTATTTGATTTCAATAACTCCATTTAGCTATTTTTGTTCAATTTCTTCATTTAAATATTTTCCTATTTTATAATTTTCAATTTAAAACAATTAAATTTATAAAACACAACTTTATTCATTCAAAGTTTATTAAATTTCGAAATAAAAGCTAATTCTATTTTAAATTTTGAAATACAAACATATTATTTTCAATCAATAATAAAATATTTAAACAAGCAATCCAATCATTTAATTTAAATCAATTTTATCAAATTTAACCAAATCATCATTTAAATCGCATGCATTTTTCACAATTTTGAGAAATTACATTAAAACTAGATATAAAATTTGCAAACATGATAAACGCAAAATACATTGAAATATTATCTATGTGAGTGTGTGAGATTCCATCAACTCATAAACGTCAATCGACTAAACAACTCTATCTGATTGTTGTTCTCACCTTCAATCACGTTCACCTGTTTATATGTTCACTTGCACTTGATTTTACATTAGCAATGACAAACCCCGAAATTAAATATAATTGCATTTCAATTTCAATTTCATTTCAATTTGAATATGAATTTAACTTCCATTAAAAATATCATTTAACTTCAATTTAAATAGTGACATATTGATTAATAAATGCATTTAATTAATCAAATGAAATCTATGCGTGACAGAAGTTGAATCATATTTGATATTTTCCATTACAACCACCAATTTGTTGTAAAAAAAATTTAAGTGTAGTATCTAGTCAAGAGTCCACAAGTGCACTAGCAAACTGAAAAACAACAAATGTAGTAGTAAATAGAAAATTCATAAACAACTAGTTCAAACAAGAAATCCCACTTCAAGTTCTTTTGGTCAATAAAACTTTACAACCTATACATGGTGACATCATCATCTTGTTGAAGTCTATAACTATTCATTTGAATCACTTTATTAAACTTGTCAATGTTTGATGCACTTGATTTTACTTGAAAAGTTCAAATAACATGAGGAACCTGCAAACTTTCATTGGATATGGAATTCTCCAAAGCTAGATGACTTTGAAGTTCCTGCTATGTGAAAAAATCCATCAATACTTGTTTGTGCAAGGAATTTCATTAAAATGAACTAAAAGTTCATGGGTCAATACAAATAATTCAATTCACTTGAATAAGATAATTTTGCAAATGCAAAAAAAATTTTGATGTCAGGTATGCATACAAACACATCAAAACTGGTCCAATACATTAGAACCTATTGAAAATGATCAAATCAGAATAAATCTCCACAAAATCCTAGAGGAAACAAAACATCCACATAAGGTAGATTCAACAACTCAAAAGTCCACAACTGATAACAAACCAAAACCCACAAAGCCATAAAATCTAAATTTTGTCCACTCTTCATCAAATTGGACCTACATAAACCCATTAAACTCCTCTACAAGGAGACATCATTATATTGCCCAAATTATTTTTGAAAATTATTCTAAAGCAACTAACTAAACTAACACTACTAGAACCAAAAGCAATTGAACTAAAAATAAATATTTTTGGTTGATGCAAGATTATCACTAGACCCAAATTCTCCTGCATCTAGATTTGACCTCACAATTTAGTCTAGAAGATCAAAATTTATATGGATCAATAGTAAACTTGATGGCATTTGAGAAATTGCAAATCCAACTTTTTTGAAGGGTTCTAAAAAATTTATCATATCATCCAATACTATATCTACACAATGGCTATCATCCTATATATTATTTTTGGTGTTAATAGGTATTACCTAACTAGTACCACTATTAGGTCTCTTTCACATTTTGTCACTTAAGTTTACTTAGGATACACATAGGATCTTATCGCTTTATGTTTCATATGATAAGATTAAGATACTTGTCATAATCCTATGTTATCTTTAGTTCTTGTCTCCTAGATCATTTAAGATTAGTTTGCATGTCATAGGATTAAGATAATTGTCACGATATTGTCTAATCCTTTGTCTCACCTTGGCTATATAACCAAGAGTATCTCACACATTGTACATCCATTCTATTTGCATTCTTTGATAGGAATATAATTTAATATTATTATATTGATCTTCTAATTATTTTGCTCTTTCCATAGGCCTTTAAATCTTGGGCAGTTATCTCCATAGCGAAATCTTACAATTATCAATATATTTATAGTATATTCTTTGTCTAAATACTCTCTAGCATTGTATTTGTATCCTAAGGATGTGTTTTATAATTTTTAAGATTTGGAAACAAAAATCTAGGGTACAAGGCCTATAAATCCGCATAAGATCATATCATGGTAGGTGTATATCAAGGTTCCCATTGGGCACAAGCCCCTATATTATGTATTTTTCAATTAAAAAAAAATCTAATCACACTTTGAGTGTTTTTTTACAAATAAAATAATTTCAAGTATTTTTTTAGTTGTATGGGAGTTGTGCTCTTGTACCCCTATAATGGAAAGGGAACTTTGTTACCCCTAACATGACAATGGTTGGTACCCTCATACACCCCGACCTCCTTTGTAGGTGGGTAGGACTCTTTAGTACTACATCACCTACATGGGGGTGGCAGGTGCACACAACCCCACCCTATTCAATATTTCTCAAAATAAAATAAAATAGTCATGTAACTCCTCTCTGTCACTACATAACCACTTCCACCCTTTTATTATTGCTCATAAACTACTATAGTCTTCACCTTAGCCTAGATTCTTCCAAACCATAATTGCTCTTTTATCATAGTGTGGCTCAATCAATGATATCACTAGCACATCATCATCTAGCTACCACCTCCACCAACAAAACCACCCACCAACCATTGAGCTGGAATAGAAATACAAACCCCTCTCCTATGCACTATTTTTTTGAGGGGGCAACTTCAAAGGCCTCTAGTTTTCTCATATAGAGGTTTTTCTTGAGAAATATTTTTGAAATGGGAAAATAATCTACATGCTTCATGACAATACATGTAGTTCTTAGACTTAACAAATTATTTTTCTATAATTGTAGTTTTTTAGAGACTTTGTTGTGGAGTTCTCATTTTGGAAACTTTTAATAGCTATATATTGTGTATACAAACTCCTTTTGGGGGTCCATTTTTTTAAATTGTATTATTTCTAGATAGTTTATAATGGTTCCTTCGATTTCCTCTCATCTTTTAGTAGAGCTATCTTTAGTATGTGCTCCTTTTTATACATTGTAAGCCTCTATTAAATGCACTATATGTTAAGGATTTCACACATCATGTTGCTCCATTGTTGTACTCACACTACTTTATAAATTATCATGGAAGGTTTATTAGTGTACTTCAAATTGTAATCACAACCTTCTCTACCTTCATGTATGTGTGTTTTGTTCTTTCACACGTTTTATAAAAGTGACATAGGAGTTTACTGTGTGTGCATTATTCTTGCATTCATGTCTTGTCTACCTTCATGTGATTTTCCCTTATTTTTGCACACCTTGTTTCAATTGTAGGTACTTCCTCATGGAGTTGATGTTTCTTTTTCACCTTCATGTACTACATTATGGTGCACCATTTTAGTGGATATTACATACCTCTCCCTTCTCAACATTATAGGGGTATCATATTATTATACTTATGATCATGCTTCCTTGGTTTCATTTTGGAGTGAGTTATATGTATTTAGTTTTTGTTCTTGTATACTAGGTAGATGTAGCAACTAGTTACCCATGTGTTTTAGTGAGAAGGAATGAATAACATATAGACATTCTTGATCATTTTTTAATGGAAGCTACCTTATATCTTCTTCAATTGATCAAAATTCTAGAGATAATTAGTACTTTTTGGTATGCCATTTACATCTTTGACTATTAGATTATTTTCTTGTTTGCCATATATCCATTATTCTAGTGTCATTTTGGTCATTTATGCAGATTCATATATCTGTGATCCTAATATTCATCTTGATTGCATTGGGGGTTTTTCAATTTTAGAGTATAGTAGTTGTTCTTTGGAAATTATTGTAGCTTCTTTATGTTTGTATCTTTCAATAGGCGGAGACTTCTTAGTCCTCTTGTTTTCTCTTTTTTAACAAGAGTTTTTTCTTATGGCTTTTCTCCTTTTCTCCATTTGTGAGAGTCTATTTTTCTTTTGCTCTTTCATTTCACTTTAGGTTCCGCCTTTTCCCCTTAAGGGATAAGTCCTTTGAATTTTGATTCACTTCGCTTTTTGAGATTTGATGATCAAATCTGCACTTTAGGTGAGTTCATTTCGCAGCAGTTGACCTCATATTTGACCCTTGAAATGGGTTGGTTTCATAAGCTTTCATCTGGGTACCAAATGGGCTAAGTATGGGAGAGTTTCACTAAATCCCTGAGGGACAAGGTTACCTAAGCTTGTGATTTTCATTAAATCCAGTGTCCCTCATATTCCTCAAAATGTTCCTTTTCACTAAATTCTTCTTGAGGTAGAATACCTGAGGTCTCTGGGTTCGCTAATTTCAAGCTTTGGGGCATTCCACGAGGTTCTCATTTGTGCAAAATCCTTGTCATTTCAGATTTCTCGAATCCCAGCGAAGGTGTCTTGTCAATGCATTTATTGATCTCTACGGCTAAGTACGTCAACATTAATGTTCTTTTAGTGAGTTTGTGGTGTGATTTAAACCCCATTGAGCATATTTATTCATTTGACATTTTGAGAGCTTGTGTTTTGAGGAGTGGTCGAGTGCCTTGGTGGTTCGAGAGCTTGGATTTGGGTATATTCCGCTAGGGTTTTTTCGTTGATTGATTGGCTAGGGTTTCTGGGTGTGTGTTTTGTGCTTCATCACAATTTTTTGAGTTGTAAGGTAGGGTTTTAAGCCTCTTTTTGTAAGCGAGTATAGCATCGACTTCAATAGTTTATTGGTTTGTGATTACAATTTGAAGGGAATTCTATGTTTGGTTTCGAAGTTATGATTTTGAGCCCATATTATTTCGGGTTGTATTTGTATTGGACTCATTTGCAACTCATTTTCCTTGAAAATGGTTATCATTGCATCAATTTTATTTAAGTGTTAATTTGGTTCTTTGAAATCAAGTTTTTTTTGCTTTTCATGATTCACTCGAAGTAATGAATTGAGATTGGGGCATCATCTGAACTAGGGTTTGGGTTTTCATTATTTTGATAATTCATTTCATTAATATTGAGTTTGGATGGCGTGAATTTGGCATTTTGAACTGAAATATTCGATTCATCTGATGTTTTATGGATTTAAATTTGAAAAATGCATTCATAGGTAAACCCTAGTTCATTTTATTTTGAACTCATGGCTATGATGTTGAGCGATTGATCAAACAGGTTTGTTGACTGTGATTTGTGCTTGATTTAAATTGTTGATGTCATTGTGAAATTTTAGATCGATCCCTAGCATTTGATGATAAGAATGTGGTATGATCATTCTTTGTGAATTAAGGAATTAGAATTTGTTTTGTGGGTTTTCACGAAATCTTTCAATGATCGAAGTACCTGAAGTGTCTCTTTGCTAAATCTGTTTCTTTATGGAAAAATCAATAACTAATCTTTCGTGCAATCCTTAGACTCATGGAAAGCCCGAAGGCATGTTCCTTGCTAAATCCTCGTTGCAATGGATTACTCGAATACTTGAGTTTCATGGATTTCGTCCTTACTCAGATTCCTCAAACGTTGTGGTTTTAGATTCCTCAAACGTTTGTGGTTTTGAGTTTCATGGATTTCATCCTTACTCGAATACTCAGATTCATCTTGGCTATATGGATGGAAGTGGATGATAAGGCATTTTATGTTGGATAAGTGTTCTCTTCTTCATGGATTTCATCTGTCTATGAAATGCCTGGGGATCTCTTTTTCATGTAATCCTTGAGGGGCCAGAATCCCCAAATCCATTAGTAGTTGAAATCCCCGAAGTTGATGAAAACCTAAAGTGTGCTATAATTAATTTATAATTTGGTTTTCTTGGATTATAATGATAAATTTTGACTTGTTGATTATTACATATAGTTTATAATGTTTGACCTAGTGATGCAATGATGTGATAATTGATATTTGCTTCACATTTTAGTGATTATGATATTTCTTATAACCAGGAAGAATCTAGCAAGGCTAAGGCTTCTAAAGAAAAATCTACTGAACCAGTCAAGGAGGAGCCCACAACTAGAGTTGAAAATATGAAGTATGACTTCAAGGGAAGACTTCTTGAGTCCAAGATCATCTCATGCTGGGCCAAAGTTGGAGACACAAACATGGGCCATGTGGATTATGAGGATTTCAAACAAAGGATGTATTACAATTCTCCCACCCCACTGGCTAAAACTTTGGTGCATACAAGATTGGCAAAGGCAGTTGGGTTTCCACCTTCCATACAATGCCTTGAACTGATTGTTGAGTGTGCTAAGCACTATGACTGATACAATGATGATAGTTGGACCCCAAGGGAGAGTCATAGCCAACTTGACAAAGGAGGAAATACTTGAGGCATTCAACATTGGCTCACATCATAAGCTGATCAATGTGAACTTAGAGATAGCCAAGAAGTTCTACAATGATGATCCTAATCAAGCATTAGAGATGATGAATAAGTCTTGGATTGACAAGCCTAAGTCCCATTATTCCAAGTTGGAAAAATAGTTACACAGAAGTGATTTTAAGTTGGAATACAATGACATGATCACTCTCCTTAGCAGAGTTATAGGATTGGAGAAGGTTTTTTGTAAGAACTTATGAAAAGCAACAATAGGATCTAGAGATCGAAGATAGCACAAAAGAGAGAGAAAGAATGAGATAATATGATGATAGTATTCTCAATATACATGAAGATAGTTGAAAAAACATGTATGTACAAGGCTTGCTTATAAAGGCAAGCTAGGACACAATGAAGGGCCATGAATGAGACAAGTGGAACAATCATGTGTAGGGTAGGTGGAGAGAAATAATAGATAATACTATGAAAGGTGAATCACCCACCTAAAGTGGAATTATCATGCCACAAAAGGTGGAGATGAAAAGGTGATAACTAGATCACACCACAAAGAGTGAAATTTCTTCAACACACACTTCCCTAGGTGTCCAACTCATATCTCTCTATGCATGCACAAACCTAGATGCATGATGCAAATAACTAGGTGTCACAAGTGCAAACTACAATGATATGCATTCCCTAAGTAAGCTTAATTAAAGTGTAATAAGTAAAATACTTATTTACACCAACACCCCCCTTAAGTGCAATTGGGGGAATGAAGACTCAAGAAAACCATGCAAGATGGGTCCTGGCCACTAGGCCATATTAGGTACCCAAGTACAAATGTAGTGTAATCTCTCACAAGTGAGGAAAGGGAGAAAACCTCATGGGAAAAACTCCCCCTCAAAAGAGAGAAGAAAACAAATGAATGTACAAATGAAGTAGGATAAAACCCCAAGATGAGGAAAAAGTCCCCCACATGAAAGAGAATGGAGAAGTCAAGTGACTTCCCCTGTCACATCCCACACCCCCAAGAGAGCTCGCAACTGATGGTACTTACTCTCAGTGAAGGGTTTGGTGAATATGTCGGCTACCTACTCTGCTTTCGAACAATAGCACACGTCAATGACCTGATCCTGAATCAACTCCCTAATGAAGTGTATATGAATCTCAATGTGCTTGGTCCTCTAATGCTAGGCCAGATTCTTGGAGATCACAATAGCACTCTGATTGTCACATTGAATGAGTGTCAAACATGGAATGGAAAAACCAAACTCAGAAAGAATGTGTTGAAGCCAAATGGCCTCAGTGGTGAAAGTAACACCCCCCTATACTCATCCTTTTTGAATGAAAGAGAAATAGCATGTTGCTTCTTGCTCTACCATGAAACAGGTCCTGACCCAAGATGGAAGTTATAGCCGGAGGTGGACTTGCGATCATCAGAATCACCAGCCCAATCTGAGTTGGTATAGTCTACTAAGTCAATTTGTGCACCTGTTGCATAATGAATCACATGTTGATGAGTACCCTATATGTAGTGCAAGATATGTTTGGCAGCTTTCCAATGAAGCTCATGTGGTTCCTGCATAAAGCGGGAGACCATGCCAACCGCATAAGAGATGTCACAATGTGTATGAGTCAAATAGATAGGACTTCCAACAAGCTGACAATACAGAGTGGCATCAACAAGTGGAGTGGAGCACTTAGCCTCAAGCTTGACTCCTGAAAGAAAGGGAGTTAGAGAAGGATTGCAATCAGTCATGCGGAACCGTGAAAGAAGATCAAGAGCATACTTGGGTTGTGACAATGTAATCCCGGATGAAGACTGCACAATCTCAATGCCAAGAAAGTAGTGAAAAAGGCCCAAGTCGATCATGGAAAATTTGTTTTGCAAAGCAGTTTTGACACTACCAATGATGGATGAGGTGCTCCCTGTAATGATCAAATCATCAACATGGAGCACAAGTATCAAATGTGCATCATCCAGCCTCAAGATGTAGAGATTCTGATCTGAATGACACTTGGTGAATCCTGTGGAGAGAAGGAAGGAATCCATCTCAGCATACCAAGCCCAAGGGGCCTGCTTAAGGCCATAGAGGGACTTCCCTAACCTGCAAACCAATGATGTATCCTAGATGAAACCCTGTGGCTACTCCATATAGATCTCCTCATCAAGATCCACATGTAGAAAATCACTCTTGACATCCATCTAATGTACTACCCAACCATGTGAAGTAGCAATGGCAAGTGTCAGGCTAATGGAAGTCATCTTTGCAATAGGGGCAAAGGTCTTAGTGTAGTCAATTCCCACAACCTATGAGAAACCCTTTGCAACAAGACATGCCTTATACTTATCAACACTCCCATCCGCTACATATTTGGTTTGATATATCCACTTGCATTGAACCATCTTTCTCCTCTTAGGAAGATGGACTAAATCCCAAGTGTTGTTCCTCATCAAAGAACTATACTCTTCCTTCGTAGCTACATCCCATTCAGGAACACCAGAGGCTTCCTTAAAGGATTGTGGATCTAAATTTGATGCAATGAGAGCATGTGGAAGAGGCTCATGCTCATGTTGTGACCTAGTCCTTCGTGTATCCAAAGGGTCCCCAACAAGTGGACCTACTGCCTCAATATTCTGACGAGCCCAACAAGGTCTATTAGGGGTAGAAGGACGAGACTCCTCAACTAGAATTGGACCCTACGAAGGTTGAACCTTGTGATTCGATGAGGAAGGAGAGCCATCATCATCTAAATCACTGTCATCATTGTCAACTGTGGATGAAGGAGGAGGAGTAGAAGATTCAAGGCTAGATGAGCTTTCCTCAACATGAACACTCCTCTCATAGAAAATCTCATGAGTCTCAGGATCCATCAGTCTGTATGCCTTAACACCATCTACATATCCCATAAAGATACAAGGCCTTCTTTGTGGCTCCAATGCCCTGCGTTTCTACAAAGGAATACAAGCCCATGCTGGACTCCCAAACACTTTGAAGTGTTTCACAACAGGTTTCCTAGCAAACCAAGCTTCAACGAAGTAACACCCTTCAAAGCTTTATGAGGAACCCAATTCTAGATGTAGGTGGCACAACTGATTGCTTCTGTCCAAAAAGCTAGACCAAGAGACCTGGCATGTATCATGCAACTTGCCATTTCCTTGAGGGTTCTATTTTTCCTTTCTGCCCAACATTCTGTTGGGGTGTGTAGCCAACAGAATGTTGTAAGTCAATTCCCCCAAGTGTGCAATATTCCTCAAGTCTATTGTTCACATACTCTCTGCCATTGTTTGTATGAAGGATCTTGACTTGCTTCCTGGATTGCTTCTCAGCATGTGCTTTGAAGTTGAGAAACTTTTCAAATACTTCACTTTTGTGACAAAGGAAGTAGACCAAAGTGTATGATGAAAGATCATCAATGAAAGTGGGGACATAACGAGCTTTGCCAAAGGATGGCATTGGAAATGGGCTTGCTACGTCACTATGAACAAGATGAAGAAGATCCAAGGCTCTCCAAGAGATCCCTCTATCAAACTTCTCTTCAGGATGCTTGCCCATAGAACATCCTGAACATACACCCTCGGAAAAATTGAGTTGAGGAAGCCCTTTGACCATGTCCTTGGTGTGAAGCTTTTGTAGATAATGGTAGTTGAGATGACCAAACCGCTCATGTCATATCTTACTTTGTGAGTTTGAATGAGTGATCAATGTTGTAGAAGGAGCACAAGGTGCCCAATGGGAGAATGAGTAAAGCCTTGCATTGTGATTAGCTCGACCCATTGCAACCAAAGAATCATTTTCAAGTTCCTTTACCACAACTGTGTCGGGAGTGAATTCAACTTTCTTACCATCTCCATGATGTGTGATTTGGTAGATGGAGAGAAGATTGGTGCTCAAGTTTGGAACATAGAGCACATCCTCAAATGTCCCATCACCCATCTCAATTGCACCTTTCCCCTCAACTTCCACTTGTGTATTATCACCAATGAAGATGTGAGGCATTGAAGAGGACTCCAAGGAGGAAAATTGTCCCTTTGAAGAACATGTATGTCGAGTAGCCCCTGAATCAAGAATCCACTATTGTGATGAACCTGTTGTTGCCATGAAAGCTTGCCCTTTCCCCTTAGACTGAGATGAAGTAGAAGTGGAAGAAGATGAGTCCTTTTTATAGGCATTAGGAAAATTGATGTTGTTCTTCTTGATGATGTTGGTCAACTCATCAATTTGCTTGGCATGACAATGATGCTCCTCATGACCAATCTTTTTGCAATATGCACAAGTTGGTTTCTCCTCAATGCTTGAATTGTTCTTCTTTGAAGAAGATGATGATGAGCCTTGTTATGGAGGAGTGAATTGTTTTTTCTCTCCTTGTGGCTTTGGTGAAGATTGATTTTGGCCTTTCCCTTTCCATTTCTTTTTCTTTCCATGATTGACCACCAATGCTTTTGAAGTTGAAGACTTGAGAATGCCCATTTTCATCAACTTATTTTGCTCAAGAATCAAAAGACCTATGAGAGCCTCAAAAGATGGTGATGTGAAGTTACTAATTGTCAATTGTTGAGTCTAAAAACTTGAAACAAAGGCTACATACTCAGCTGGAAGCTTGTCCAGCAAGTTGAAGACCAACTAATCATCCTCTTTCGCAATACCAAAATCTTTTAGTTGTGCTCTTAGCTCATTTCCTTTAGTGAAAAAATCTTGAATAGTGTCAAAATTCTTAGGATCAAGGCTTAGGAGATCATTTTCAAATTTGTATCCCTTAACCTTATCAACCTTGCCATAAAAGTAGCAACCTTATCCCAAGCTTCCTTCACTGTAGTACATTTATCAACATGGAAAATGAGATCATCTGAAATGAACTTTATAAGTGTACCCAATGCCATAGTAGTTTTAGTGAGCCAATCCATATATGCAGTTGGATCTATCTTAGGATCCGCAGGTGCAATTATGGTTCCATCAATATAGTAAAATAATCCTTTTTCCATTAGTTTACTCCATGCACGTACTTTCCATGTAGCATAATTATGTGTAGTTCAGAGTGGAAATTTAGATGAACCCATGATCGAATGCAAGAGAACAAGAGAAAAAATAGGCACAATCACACAAGAGACACCCCCCCAAATTTACTCAATCAAAACAAAAAAAAGATGATTTTGGCACTTTATAATTTAGTGTGTGTACAATAGGCCACTTGCAACTTGGCTAAGTGGACTTATGATTTATTATTTTACAACTTGCCACAAATAGGCTGATAACAAACTAGAACAATGAAGCAAAGACCTAAATTCAAATCTATGCAATACAAGTGCCAAATAGGCCAAAAAATACTATATGTTGAAAGTACAAAATCCACTCAAGATTTTTTCAAACTGATTGCATATTCAAGAAGTAGACAAAATTTCATGCACTTTCAAAAAAATGGTACCTAAAAAGGAGTTTGTATGTGCCTGTACGGAGCCCCGAAAGTTGCAAAAATGAGGATTGGACAAGTACAATGATGAAAAACTAAAAAAATTGGAAAATATGTCCACCAAAATCAAAAACCAATTGCACCATTGTGAAGAGCATGAAAACATAGCCCAAATAAAAAAAAAAACATTTTCAAAAAAGGAGCAAAAATGAGCAAGATATTAGCCTCTGAAGTTGGACTGAAAAATGAAACTGCTCATCCATGAGGGGGTTAAAACATTTCAAATGATGACGTCATCAAACCATTGTGTTAAATTTGACGGCCGTCTGGCCATCATTGCCACCATTGCCCCTCCTTGCCGGCAAAAATTTTTGATGATGGAATATTCTGTTGTCTCTATCGGAATCTTGAAATTCGCCGAAATATTCTTTGCCGAATATTTTGTGGAAGCGTCGGTCGCCAAAATTCTGTCGTCGTGTTTGTTTTATCAGCATCGGATTTTTGTTCAGTAGCCGATTATTTTTGAACCAGCCGCCTGATTTTATTGACGCCTGTGTCAGGCTTGCCATGTGGCAACGCCGTGGGTACAGTCCACAGACTGTACGGCTGTACAACAACTTTTTTCTTTTTTTTTTAATCAAAATCAAATTTTTTATTTTATTTTTTATTTTAATAGAAAAATATGCAATAATTTTTTGATTTTTAAAATTAAAAAATCTGAGAATCGAAAGATTTTTTCAAAAACAGTTAACCAAGAATGATGAAAAAAAATTTGGGGAGCAATTGAAATTTTTATTTTTTTTAATTTCAAAAATTTTCAAATAAATAAATTTTTGCAGAAAATATTTTTTCCAAAACTATAGAAAAATTCAGAAAATTGAAAAAATACCCCAAATAGGCAATTTTTCTGATCTAGAGCTCCTGGTGTCAGATTTCAATGAAATGAAAGGCTACCCTAACTGGAAACAGCCTTCTGAATTCGAATTTGAGGTTAGATTTGGTCTAGGATGCACCTAAATGACACTACTCCTCAAATTTTCCTCTTGACCACCTTCACACGAACGAAGATCTCCCAACAATGGCTATCCAAAGAACCTCCAACTGCTCTAATACCATATAAGAACTTATGAAAAGCAACAATAGGATCTAGAGATCAAAGATAGCACAAAAGAGAGAGAAAGAATGAGAGAATATGATGATAGTATTCTCAATATGCATAAAGATAATTGACAAAACATGTATGTACAAGGCTTTCTTATAAAGGCAAGCTAGGACACAATGAAGGGCCATGAATGAGACAAGTGGCACAATCATGTGTAGGGTAGGTGGAGAGAAATAATAGATAATTCCATGAAAGGTGTATCACCCACCTAAAGTGGAATTATCATGCCACAAAAGGTGGAGATGAAAAGGTGATAACTAGATCACACCACAAAGAGTGGAATTTATCCAACACACTTCCCTAGGTGTCCAACTCATATCTCTCTATGCATGCACAAACCTAGATGGATGATGCAAATAACTAGGTGTCACAAGTGCAAATCACAATGATATGCATTCCCTAAATAAGCTTAAGTAAAGTGTAATAAGTAAAATACTTATTTGCACCAACACTTTTGTTTTTGAAGATTGGATGTTTTATGTCATATCACAGATCTAGAGAAAAATTAATTAGCATTGGGAAATAATGATCAATGACAATCTAGATAAACAATTGAGAAAGGTGCAAGATACTGGGATATTCACCATGACCTCTTATGTGGTGTATATGCTAGCAAGGAATTATAGATATAGAGGTTTGAAGTATAAAGGCACCATTGGCCAAGATAGGGTATACAATGTATACCCTCAATTGCATTTGAATACTTCTAACTATAGGAGGGTTAATGATGCCTTCACAATGTATATAACTAGAACCCTACAAGATGCTCTTCATGTGAGAATTTTAACAGAGGCTATGGATTTGATAAAGAAATATGGTTATTGGTTTATTCATTCCCAAAAGTCACATATATTAGAGTCCATGGAAGTCTAAAGGTACCCTACAGGCTTCCTAGGTATCCCATAGATAAGGTTATATTACTTGAGATGACAAGGCAGTTGGCAACATTTGATGCAATATTGAAAGGTATGCATAAAATCAAAGTTGGCGCAAAGTTCCCATTGAGAATTAGTAGTTGGGAGGCTTGTCCCTCCATTCAAAGTGCTTATCACTCAGAATCTAAGATGGCTCATTTGCATTTGTATTCTCATTCAAATAGAGACAATTTTGATCCTTATGGAGTGGCATAGAAAATGGCCAATAAGGAATACAGACATAAAGATCATATAGAAGACTATTGGGCCAATTGCAAGGATGAATTTGAATTAATTAAGAGAAGATACTCCAGGCTTCCGCTGAAATTGATAATACTCTATGGAGTAACACATGTGCCAGATCATGTGGAAGATGAAGAAGATGTCATTCAATATCATGATTACATGTAGTTCCAGAATAAGCCACTCCCTACAATAAACTGGGTTGAGGATGAAGTGGTTGAGCTAGATCAAAATAATGCTTCGGTGATTGGATATTCAAAGAAGTGGGAAAAACATAAAAATTTAGAATTGGAAGCAGAAGGAACTAAGTACACCCATGATTTGATAGGATACCTGGAGTCTCAATTAGAAGATGATTCTGAGAAGACAAAGGAAAATACACCTGTTGCTCAAGGGTAAGAATATTTTGAAGATGAGCCTCTTGTGATTAAAGGGAAAACAAGAAGTCGAGTCATAGTTGGTGCTAAAGATAAAGGGCTTAAAATTGGGCCAATTCCCAAAAGAAGGAAGCCTAAAAAGGAGGTAATTGAAGAGGCAGATGAGGCCCAACCTTCAAGGAAAATAAGGCTTATCAAAGAAGGAGAAAAGGGATCACCTTCAAAGAGGTCAAAGAAAACTATGGACAATGAATAAGGTGCAACCCAGGAAAAGGTAATTGAGGTAGAAATCTTTGGAGATAGGACACAAGTGTATGTTAGAAAGAATTCTCCTAAGCCAAAGGTTTCCCCCTCTTATGTACAGAATATTGAAAAGGTGGTTGAAGAACCAAAGGAAATTGTAAATGAACCACCAATTAGTGAAGGTGAAATTGCAAAAGATAATATCATAGAAAGCACTCCTCAATCACCTCACCAGCAGGTGCATTTCGACAAAGAGAAAGCAGAGGTTGCAGAGGATGAAGTCAATGTTTCCAAGGAGCAAGAGAAAGGACAAAAACAACAAGAAGAGGAGTTAGAAACTCCAAAGAGTGGAGATCTTAGTAACCTTGAGATACAATTGGAATAGAAAATATCTGAGGTACAAGTCAAGAAAATGAAGGAGAGGAAGAATCGGAGAAGACAGAGGAGGTACCCATTGGATCACTTGAGAAAGAGGAAACACATCAATCTGATGAGGAAAATAAAAGTGAGGAGCAGAAATAGGGAGAAGATACTAAGACCAATCAACCTAAAGACCATGGGGAATAAAATATTCCTCATGATGATACAAATCTAGAAGAATCCACTGCCCCAAACTAGTTAAAAGAAAGCTTGAAGCCCAAACCAATGGTTATTGAGGAAACAACACCAGATTGGGATAACTTCCTAACTAGCTTGGAAAAAACCAAAGAAAGAAAGAAGGCTAGAATAATTTCAAAGATTACAAGAGATGAGGCTAACAATAGGGTATTGCACATTTCTACCCCTGTAGTTGACAAGCATAAAGATGATGCTACCCCTACCGATTATGAAGTAGACACGATTAATTTGGGTCCATCAACAAAGAAGCGAGAGAAGAAAGATTTGAAAGAGTCTATGGATGATATTCTAAAAAGGATAGACAATGAAACTCAGGAAAAAGAGAAGCTACTACAAGTAGAAGAATTGCAGAAATATATCAAGCACCTGGTGAAACCCCTACAAACACAAGATGGTGTGGGTATTTCTACTTCAGGTAACTTGTTGTCTAAAGATGTTAATGAGATTGAGAAAATTAAAACCTTTATGCAAGTCACCCAGCAATGCATAAATGATGTTTGTTATGAGGGAGATGATCTGATTGAAAAGGTTTTACATATGTATGAGAAGGCATCTTCTTTCTTGGATGAGGTACGGTAGTTGGTAGCATAATCCAAAGTAGCAGATGATGCTTCCACAACTAAATTAATGAAGGTAGTTGAAATTCTAGAGGAGAGGCTAGTAAATGAAGATATCCTTGCATTTGGGGATGTGAATAATCCAAGGGAATGGATAGAAGCATTTGAATTGAAAAGAGAATTCATGGATAAAGCTTTGGAGAAAATTTTGAAAGTCCAGAATAAATTGAAAGATATTTTAAATAGTTGCATTTCATTTTTAGAAGTTGTAACTATAAGGAAAAGGTTTGGTAGGAAACATTTGAAGATTGATCAATTGAAGAAATGGTGGCATGAGGTTTGTTGGGTCTCAAAAACGCAAGTTTGAACCACGAGAGGTTGCCAAGCTCTCACAACGTTATTGGCCAACTAACAAGGCCAACCAATATAGTTGAACCTTCTACTCTTAAGGCTTTGCTAAACCTAGGTGGGTGTACCTATGTGAATGATATAGACTTTGGATTATATTTCCTACTAGACCAATCTATCCACAATGGCAATTTAACAATGGAGAAATGTGATCTAAGTTTGGTGTAAATTGTATATGCAATATCAAGGTAAAAATTAATATGTTCAGTTAACAAATGTAAATAAAATGGATAAACTAAGTAATGAAAATAAGGGAGACTAGTGCCTTGTTGGGTAAATGGAGTCAAATGAAAGTCTTAGATGAATAGCTTCTTCCTAGCAAGTTCTCTAATTGTTTGGCATACACAAATAAGTTTATAATTGGTATAAACATGCAAGAATATGATTGGCAATCCCTACTTGAGGCAGAATATCAATCCTAATTATTTGATTCTTCTTACTAATCCAAATAACATTCCCAGATTACTGTCTTGACTAAGAGGAATTTAATTCTTATTTAAATAACCCAATTAATCAAATCACACAGATACAGCAAATGTGCACTGATAAATTGAACATATACTTGATATTTCAACTTAGACAATCGAGAAGCATTGAATTGGAGACAACCAAATAATTGCAGAAAACCAACAAACAACTGATGCTAGAATAGAATCACTGAATCAAAGGTCTTTCATTATCTTCCTCAAATCTTATACATGCAACATGGTCCTTTTGAATATAAACATTCTGAAAATCCTATACTTCTTGCTATCTATCTTCTGTCTCTCCCCAAAAAATCCCTCTTTACTGCAACTAATTTTCAAATATTTATACACTACACCTCAAGAGTCACGGCTCTTCATTTTACTGTTACAGCCATTCATATTTTGTTGACAGAAATTAAAACATTTAATTATATTGCCTTATCAGCAAATCAAATGTTTAAACTATAGTCTGATGTCTTTTATTTTTCCTTTTATATCCTTTCCTACCTTTATTTCACTTTATCCGCTCGTTATAGTTCTCTTTATATGTTGCCACGAGTTTTGACTTTGATAGTTACCCTACTACCACTCAACCGCGGGCTTTATTTCTATCACTGGCGATATAGTGGTATTAGCTTTTACTGTCAGCTCTCATCGTTACTTGTGTTACCGTGGTTTACTTGTTGCCTCCTCACGGTACCATGATATCCAACTTTCACTTCCTTCTCTCATCCTACCGCTCTACTGCAATCTGCTTCCTAACCATTGGCAGTACCGCGGTGTGACCGTTAAGTGTCATTTCGCTGCTTCCTCTTGGCCACCACAGTCACTGCAGTCTGTAGTTTAACCGCGTGCGGTGTAGCGGTAGACATTTTCTTCTTTACTTCACTGATTATTTCACTGCCACCATGACACCACAGTCAATGAGTTAACCGCTCATAGTGTGGCGGTGACTGTTCATCGCCCGTTGCTTTGCTATTTACCGCGCTACCATGGTAGCCATTTCTCAAACGCCACCTGGCCGCTTGCTAACCACCCCGCTGCCTATCTCCATTCACCGCAATCACTGCGGACTCCATTCTAACCATCCGCGGCATTGCGGTAGCCATTTTGATGACCATCAACTATTCACCACGTGCCCTCTGTGTCTCTGCTAACTGCTTGCCTTCATTCACCACCCTACCGCGGTCACTGGCTTAACTACTAGGAGTACTACGGTAGACTCTGTCTGTTTTTTTTTGACTCGACCGACTATTTACCGCGCCACCGCAGCCGGTTTGAAGACTGTGCACGGTGTAGCGGTAACAGTCATATGACTGTGCTTAACTGTCAGCGCTATACCGCGAGCCACTTTGCAAAAGGCGGCAGTAAAGCGGTGAAAGCCCTGATAGATAAGCGGTGGAGGTGTAAGGCATTTTAATGTTATGAATGGGGGTAAAATAAATTATTTTATGAAAAAGATAGGAGAACGGATTTTAATGGGGCGACATAGCCATTCTTAGGGTGGTGAATGAATTTTTATGAAACAATAATGAAAATGATGGGTTTAAAATGGGGAAACCATTTAGATTCTAAAGGAATTTTTTGGTTCTAATAGTGGCTCCTGTTGGGGATGAGTGATTGTTCAATCACTGCAAGAATCCGGAATATCTTTGGTAGAGCAGACCAAGTGAATGACATGAAAATGAAGGCAATGGCAGCTGGAGGGAATGAAAAAGTGAAGGACATGAAAGATGGAGCAAATGGAGATTGGGAAAATCTAGACTACTATACATCGAAAGAAAGCAATACTTTCAAAGAGGGAATTCCTGAGAATGTCCATGTACTAGAAAACCCAGACCCTTCCTAAACTACTGTGCATGGAAAACAATATTTAAAAGGGGTTTAAATAAGAATTGTCCATGCATTGGCGATTCTTAACCCTCTGCAACTCCTCAGGAGAAAAATTCTTCAGGAACTGCCCATGTACTGGCAACTCCTGCTCCTCTCTAGACATATTCTACAAGTAGTATGAATCCTCTCCTCTTTTACCAACAATAACAAAGGGCCCCAACCATAATGCTTCAAATTTCCCTTGTTTCCCCTTCTCCTAGCACCTTGCATTCCACATTAGTACCAGATCATTTTCTTCAAATTTTCTATTTTTTGCTTTTTTATCAAACAAATACTTCATCTACAACTGTAACTTTACATTCTGGTTTTGAGCTATTCTTCTTATTTCATCAAGTTCTACCAGTTGCTCCATTCTTTCATCCATTGGTTCTGGAACATCTATATCTTCTTGAAGGATAAATTTGTAAACTGGCAACAAATTTTGTAAAGGCATCCTAGCTTGTGTTCCATACACTAATTCATATGGGGATTTTCCAATTGCCTTTTTCACAGTAATCCTATCTGCCCATACATCCAATCTTAACTTTGAATCCCAAGACTTTTTATTTTTACCAAGCATTCTTCTTATAATTTTCAAAAGACTCTTGTTGTTGGATTCTACCTGACCATTAGCTTGTGGGTGATATGGGGCAGAATAAGAAATACTAATACCATGTGTACTACAAAAATCTCTAAAATCATCAGATCTGAAACACATCCCATTGTCTATGATTAATCTTAATGGTGTACCAAACCTGGTAATAATGTTATCCATCAAAAAATTGATCACAACTTTACTTGTTGCTTGCTTGCTTGGGATTGCTTCTACCCATTTGGTGAAGTAATCAATGACTACTAGTATCCATCTGTGTCCTCCACTTGATTTCTCTTATATCTCCCCAATAAAATCAATCCCTCATTGATGAAAAGGGGATTCAACCTGCATAGGTCTAAGTGGTAAAGCTCCCTGATATTTCATTTTACCTAAAAACTTCTGACATGCTTCACACTTTCTTACATATGAAAAGGAATCATTAAAAAAATTTGGCCAATAGTAACCTGCCTTGAGAATTTAATGTGCAGTTGTCTTTGCAGAATAATGGCCTCCACAGACCCCTTCATGCATTTCTTTTAATACATGTTTAGCTTGTGACTCATCTAGACACAACAACAACATTCCATCCCTGTTTTTCCAAAACAAATCTCCTTCTATGAATACATATTTAGATGCTTTTAGCTTCAAAGTTCTTCTCTGGTTATCATTAAATCCTTCAGGGCACTTCATGTTCCTAAGGTAATACATGATATCTGTATACCAAGGAGTATGCTCAATGCTTGCAATCGCATCAACCTCATCTTCTATATTACAAATTTGATTTGCTTCAATATTCGTCTCTGCCATTAACTTGGCCAATCCCTAGCCTCTTACTAATTTGGTAATTTGTATTTCCATATCAAATTCTTGAATTTTATTAATACACCTGCATCTCTTCCCTGTTACTTCTAGCTGTGTCAAGATATCTTTAACAGTTGTATGAGGAACATAAGCAATCACTTTGGCTCCAACAAGATATGGTCTAAAAGATTTTGTGGATTTTACTAATGCAAAGGCTTGTTTTTCCATTATATCATATTTTAATTCTGACCCCTACAATGACTTACTAAAAAAGGAAACAGGTTGTTCATGACCCTCATCATTTTTCTGCAGCATGACAGTTGCTATGGGGTGAAATGAAGCAAAAGAAAATATCTGAAATGGTTTACTAAAATCAGGGGATTTTAAGATAGGGGCTTCTTTGATAGCTCTTTTTATAGATATGAAGCCATCCATAGCTTCAGCAGTCCAGTCCAACCTTTCTCCTTTTTTCAACATCTTAGATATAGGTTTAACAATCTTAGCAAAATTGGACACAAACCTCCTAACAAAATTAATTTGGCCAAAAAATGATTGGATGGCTTTGATGGTTTTGGGAATAGGAATTTTATCTATGGAATCTACCCTTTCAGGATCTATCCTAATCCCATCCTTTGACACAATATGCCCCAAAATTTTACCCTCTATGACATCAAAATGACATTTTTTAGGATTAAGGCTAATCCCATATTCCAAAGCTTTCATGAAGATCTTCTCCAAGTCTCCCACATGATTCTCTACCCTTTTGGAATAAACAGTGAGATCATCTTGATATACCACCATTATAGCATTGATCAGATCTATAAATGCCACATCCCTGGCCCTTCGAAAGGTAGCTCCTGTATTTGTGAGACCAAATGGCATTCTTACATAGACATATGTTCCCCATGGAGTTGTAAAAGTTATTTTGTACTGCTCAGATTCTCTGACTTTAACCTGATTATAACCAAAGAAACCATCCATCATAGATAATAGCTCACACCCTGTTACTTTATGCAGTATAGCCTCCATGTTAGGTAGAGGGTAATTATCTTTGAGGGATGCCACATTTAAATTTCTGAAGTCCACACACAGTCTAATATCTCTATTCTTCTTTCTTACAGGAACTAGGTTTGACACCCATGTTGAATGCCTGATCGGTTTGATGATACCTCCATCTCTAAGCTTTGCCAATTCCTCTTGCATCTTAGGTTCCAGAGTTGGATTGATAGGCCTCTTCCTTTGTCTGAATGGCTTTACGTCTGGCTTCAATGGAATTTCATGTTGAAAAAGATCCTCTCTATATGCCTTCAAATCCTCATAAGACCAAGCAAACACATGCTTGTACTTTTTTAGCAACATAATCAGCATTCTTATGATGGTTGGGCTTATAATTTTTCCAATATAAACCATTTTAGGTGCCAATTCAGTTCCCAAATTTATTCCTTCAATATCCTATTTCTTAACAGGTGTCTGCTTCATGAGAGAACAATCATTTCCATCATATACTCTCTCCAATGCCACAATCCCTTTGGGAAGCTTGTTGGTTTTAAGCTGCAAAAATTCCTTACCAAGCACAGTCTGTTTCCCATCCACTTCTTCCACAAAAGCATTGAAATCAATCTCATGTGCTTCATCCTAGTCTATACAATGAAGAACCTTCAAAAGGTTAGTATCATTATTAAAAACCTACCAGCTATATATGTTGTCAGGACAAGAAGGTCTTGTTTTGAATTCAACCCGAGATACCCCTACTAAAGTGATATCATCTTTCTTTAAGGCTACATTAGCCAAAAAATCAGCCATCAAATTTTCAGATCTATCTATCCAATCAATTGAAAATGCATCAAATAGTTCCATTGTATCCCACACATCATTTCTATATTTTTTCATCCTTTTGTTCTTTGCAGCATATTTTGATCTGACCTGTGACACAACTAGCTCAAAATCACCCAAGACAGACAACAACTTAATCTTATGTTTGACATCCATGTTCAAACCAATCAACAAGGCTTCATACTCTGCCACATTATTTGTACATTCAAAAGCCAACAAAAATGAATATTTAAATGTTGTACCTTCAGGTGATATGAAAACTATCCTAGCGCCATTACCTTCTTGACTGCATGCCCCATCAAAGTACATTTTCCACACTCCTTGCTGATTTTCAGAAATATGTTTATCAATTGGGTCTTTGTTCACTAATTCAGACTGAGATAATTCTACTCTAAAATTCCCCAAATCTATATCACATAAGCAATTAAGTTGCTCTTGAGGAACACACTCAACAATTTGATTCATTCTCGGTTCTCTATACAACTTTACTTCTTCACCATTAACTAGTATTGTGGCATATGATAAATCAAACAGCACATTACCTCCAACTGTTGCAGTCCATTGTCTTGACAAAATCATTCCAAATTGAGGAGGTGTATAAATCACAATTATATCAATATTATAGGTTGCATGTGGGTATGTTGCTAGTTTTACTTCTATATTTTTCATAATCCCCACAACTGGGACAGGCCTACTATCTATGGCATAACATTTACCTCCTTTGATATCTATCCACATACCAAGTTGTTTCATTACTCCTACTGGCATAATATTCATAGAAGCACCTAAATCTATCATGCAATTTCTTACCATTTTACCATTTATGAGTAGGGTAGTAAAAAATGGATCAATTTGTGGTGTATTCATTAAATAGGCTTTTGGAACTTTTATCTCCTTTCGCTTATTAGTGACTTCAAGGACCTCCTTATTTTCAAGATTTATATTTTGATTCCCATTAGACATTAATTGAATGGAACCTTCCCTATACTCCTTAATTTTCATCATTTCAAGTAATGGGATAGATAATTTTAGTTGAGATAAGGTTTGTATGGAATCAAAAGATATACCTTCAGCTTTGATCACCTTCTTTGGTTCTGTCAATTCTCCTTTGTTTTCCTCCTTTTCCCCTTTGCATGTTTGACCTAGATTTTGTTTATCCTTGGGGACTTCTTTATCTTCTTTTTTAGGAGCACACTTCTGTTCTTTTTTGCCAAATTGCTTATCACCTATCTTCTTTGATATTTCATTTCATACCTTTTTATTTTTTTACAAACATTCCTCTCAGGACACCTTCACCCTCGTTTATTGTTTTGTTCCTTAGCCGATATTTGATTATAGCTTCTTCCACCGCTACAGCAGTCAACCTTTTGATCTCTTCCTCACTTGGTCTCCTTATACTGCATCTGTTAGTCTGAAGTGATGCAGTAGGGGGATCTTGTTCATTTTCACTTTCTTCATAGTCAGAAAAGACTTGTTGTTCTTCCATATGAATATTGTACTTCTGATGATTAACATCATACTCATATCCTCCTTCCTCTAAAGATGAATACTCATGCTCCAAAGAATTAAGAGTGTGGGAAGTTAAATAGATATTATGGTCTTCACCACCATCATTTTCTACTATGTCTTCTTCTAGTACTGACTGAGCTGTAACACAATGCTCCGGGGAGTGTGGTTCATAACAAACTGAGCACTAGGGACTCTTATGCACCATAAATGCTCCTTCCTTTTTAATGGATTTGGTGTTTCTTTATTTCTTGGTCTATCACTTATAGGATTCCCATCTTTCCAGTTTGTATTATAAGGCATGTCATGCAACCTTGGTCTTTCATTCTTATATGTATTTTCTTGTCTATTTGGGGGAGCATATGGGGGAGCCCTAGGATTTTCCCTTTTATAAATCATCCCTACAGCCTTCCTATTATTCTCAATTGTGAGTGCTATCTTTTGGACTTCAGCCAAATTCCTAGGATCTTTGTTCCTAAGCTCATATCATGTCTTGGGATCAAAAGCCTTCAAGTAGATGCTCAATGTAGTAGGATCAATCAACTTGGATCCACGAGGTATTTTATTATGTATTTTGGCAACCTCTAATTAAAATCATAAGCCGACTCATTTTGATGCTTCTGGATAGCTACCAACTCATGCAAAGCAAACTCTGATGCACATTGATTCCCATATTGCTGGAGAAACTGCTCATAAAATATATGAATGGAATCAATGAATGTTGTCGGTAAATTGTTAAACCAATCCCTAGCATCTTCAATCAACGACATCATAAATAATCTCATTTGTACATCCTCATATTGCATATCCAGGTCTTGAATAACTGCTTTAAAGTTTCTCAGATGCTCCTCGACTGTGACTGCACTACTTCCTATGAATTTTGGGACTAGGTTTCTCCAATTGTTATCCAGAGGGTAAGGGTATATCTGAAATCTGGCCAAATCAAATTGCCTAATCATGGTTGTATATTGTGGAGGAGGATTTTGGTAATGTTGATGTTGGTACATTGGATTAATATTTCCCACATATTGCTGACCTTGTGGGGGTACATGCTGCTAATAAGGAGGTGGTTGAACACCCTTATGTTGTGGTGGAGCATTTTGATGTCCACATTGATTCCTTGGCTGATTTTGGTGGGCCTGTGGGGAATTTGATACTCATATTATTATTTTTATGAGGGGCACATATTTGGGTGATTCAACCATTGGCGTTCTAATTTGAGATTTGTGTAATTTCATCTTTTCGAATTCTTTCATTGCCTGAAGCTTTTGCTCATATTCTATCCTTAATCTTTCTACTTCTTGCCTCATGCACTCCCACTATGTATCTGCTTCATTTTGGGCCATAAGTTCATGATTTTATTCAGATGCTTCTTCATATTCAAGTCCCTCATCAAAAAGTGTTGTTCTTTGCTCCTACTCAAACTCTCCTTTTTTTAGCCTCAAAATCAGCCATGTACTCGTCAACTTTCTTAGGGTCTAATTGCCAGAGGGAGTTTCTCTTCTCCTCTGGAGTGTGAAGTCCTTTAGATGGGTTGTTTTCATTTTTCAATACATCATATGAATTATGTGTTTTGACTGGTGATTTTTTGTTTTTAGTTGTTGGGCTGTGGTCATTAGACACTTTCTTGCCCTGATCATTTTTTGTAATTCCACTTACTTTTATCACTAGGACCATCACTATCTCTGTACAAAGATCTTCTTCCCTGCATGTTGTGAGTAATCATGATAGTCTGAGCTCTAGGATGATTTCTTTCCGATCTGTATTTTATTTTATCAGTCTCAATGCACTTGTTCATTCAGAGTCGCCACCCACTTTTTTTAAAAGTGTGAAAATGTTTATTATTTCACCCAACGGAGTCAATTTTCAAATTTCTTAACTATGAATCTCTCTTCAATGACTCTATATGGAAAGGCTGCTTGCCACCGGACTTTTCTCAAGTTATTCCCCAACAGAGTCGCCAATTTGTTGGGTCTCAAAAATGCAGGTTTGAACCACGAGAGGTTGCCAAGCTCTCACAACGTTATTGGCCAACTAACAAGGCCAACCAATAAAGTTGAACCTTCTGCTCTTAAGGCTCTGCTAAACCTAGGCAAGTGTACCTATGTGAATGATGCAGACTTCGGATTATACTTCCTACTAGACCAATCTATCCACAATGGCAATTTAACAATGGAGAAATGTGATCTAAGTTTGGTGTAAATTGTATATGCAATATCAAGGTAAAAATTAATATGTTCAGTTAACAGATGTAAATAAAATGGATAAACTAAGTAATGAAAATAAGGGAGACCAGTGCCTTGTTGAGTAAACGGAGTCAATTGAAAGTCTTAGATGAATAACTTCTTCCTAGCAAGTTCTCTAATTGTTTGGCATACACACATAAGTTTATAATTGGTATAAAAATGCAAGAATATGATTGACAATCCCTACTTGAGGCAGAATATCAATCCTAATTATCTGATTCTTCTTACTAATCCAAATAACATTCCCAGATTATTGTCTTGACTGAGAGGAATTTAATTCTTATTTAAAGAACCCAATTAATCAAATCACACAGATACAACAAATGTGCACTGATAAATTGAACATATACTTGATATTTCAACTTAGATAATCAAAAGCATTGAATTGGAGACAACCAAATAATTGCAGAAAATCAACAAACAACTGATGCTAGAATAGAATCACTGAATCAAAGGTCTTTCATTATCTTCCTCAAATCTTATACATGCAACATGGTCATTTTGAATATAAACATTCTGAAAATCCTATACTTCTTGTTATCTATCTTCTGTCTCTCCCCAAAAAATCCCTCTTTACTGCAACTGATTTTCAAATATTTATACACTACACCTCAAGAGTCACGGCTCTTCATTTTATTGTTACAGCCATTCATATTTTGTTGATAGAAATTAAAACATTTAATTATATTGCCTTATTAGAAAATCAAATGTTTAAACTATAGTCTGATGTCTTTTATTTTTCCTTTTATATCCTTTCCTACCTTTATTTCACTTTATCCACTCGTTATAGTTCTCTTTATATGTCACCACGGGTTTTGACTTTGACCGTTATCCTACTACCGCTCAACCACTGGCTTTATTTCTATCACTAGCGGTATGGCGATATTAGCTTTTACTGTTAGCTCTCACCGTTACCCGCATTACCGTGGTCTACTTGTTGCCTCCTCAAGGTACTGCGATATCCAACTTTCACTGCCTGCTCTCATCCTACCGCTCTACCAGGGTCTGCTTCCTAACCATCGGCGGTACCGTGGTGTGATCATTAAGCATCATCTCGCTGCTTCCTCTTGGCCACCGCAGTCACTGTGGTTCGTGGTTTAACCGCGCGCGGTGTAGCGGTAGACATTTTCTGCATTGCTTCGTCAATTATCTCACTGCCACCGCGACACCATGGTCAATGAATTAATCGCACATGGTGTGGCGGCGACTGTTCACTGCTTGTTGCTTCATTGTTTACCATGCTACCGCGGTCACTAGCTTAACTGCCAGCGGTACCACGGTAGCCATTTCTTAACAGCCACTTGGTCGCTTGCTAACTGCCCCGCTGCCTATCTCCATCCACCGCAATCACCGCAGGCTCCATTCTAACCATTCGTGGCATCGCGGTAGCCATTCACTGAATGTCACCTATTCACCGCGTGCCCTCTATGTCTCTGCTAACTACTTGCCTTTGTTCACCTCCCTACCGCGGTCACTAGCTTAACTGCCAACGGTACCACGGTAGACTCTATTCGTCATTTGTTGACTCGACCGACTGTTTACCGCACCACCACGACTGGTTTGAAGACCGCGTACGGTGTAGTGGTAACAGTCAAATGACTGTGCTTAACTGTCACCGCTATACCATGAGCCACTTTGCAAAAGGCCATGGTAAAGCAGTGAAAGCCCTGATAGATAAGCGGTGGAGGTGTAAGGCATTTTAACATTATGAATGGGGGTAGAATGAATTATTTTATGAAAAAGATAGGAGAACGGATTTTAGTGGGGGCGACATAGCCATTCTTAGGGTGGTGAATGAATTTTTATGAAACAATAATGAAAATGATGGGTTTAAAATGGGGAAACCATTTAGATTCTAATGGGATTTTTTGGTTCTAACAAGGTTTATTCACCTGTTGAGGATGGGCCTATAACATCAAATTATCTGGAAGATGCAACAATGTATATTTCAAATTTGGATAAATATCAAGAGATGCAAATGGATTGGAATAAAGCCTTGGTTAAATATGAAGAGGAGGTAAGATCAATTAAGGTAAGGTTGAAAGTTATTCTAGTTCTTGATCAAGCCAACCTTGATAGGGTATTTTGCAAAGTTCAAGAACTTTCTGAAAGGTGGGAGGGATAAAGAGGATGACCAAGCATGATCACCTCGAGTTTTGTACCTCATCAAGCCAGTTGGAGCTCCAAGTTGGCCATGTGTAGGGATTTGTGTTAAGGGTCTCTTATTTAATTTTGATGTATTTTTTGGAGGCTGGCCTTCTAATATTTTATTGTAAAATTAAATGGGCATAATTGTATAAGGCTGACCTGTTTAGGCTAACCTAAGTTAGAAGCCCTAAATTAATGTTCTCTAGGTTGACATGTTCATGTAGACTCTATCTATTGGAGGTATCTCCTCATTGTAAAGATTGATCCTAGAATTATTGTAAATTGTGGTGAAGTGACTACAAGAGAAGTCATTGATTTTGGTGTTATTTTTGTGTTGTTGCATCCCTATGCATGGTTCTTATGCTTCAAAGTTGTTTTAAGTTATTTTAAGTGAGTAGTTTACAGATTTATATTAGAGCTAGTTGTAGTTCTTTCATGTTTATGATAAAGTGTTTAAGGTGTTTGACGAATCTTTGGTCCATACTTTTAGCAATTTTTTGGTTATAAGTTGTTGTGTAAAGTTAGCTTAGGCCTACTCTTTATTGCAATAGTTCAATTTTAAGTGTTTATGCATTTTCATGCCATTTTGGGTGAATTTTTGAATGCTTCACAATCCGATAATATTTCATAGCTTTGGAGATTGCACTATTTTTGTTATACTATAGATTTGATCTTAGTTAAGCAAAAATTGGTTTTGAAGATTGTTCCACCTTGAATGCTCTATTGTTTTCATGATTGGGTTTATTGTGCATTGTCAAGACCTAACATTAGAGACCTTGGGGTTGTTTCTTGAGTCTTTTCACCTTTTAAGAGAGATAGGATACTTGTATTTTGTTTGTGTTGTTGCAGTGCTAAAAACATCATCAACATGATGAAGGATGTTTTCTTTGGGGGTCATATCTTGAGTCCTCCTTTCTTCATTGTCTTGACTATTCATGGATACCTCATTAGGCCTTATTTTTAGACCCATGTTTGAGCCTTTTTTTCTTTTCTTTTTCCTCCCTAAGTTGCACTTAAAGGGGATGTAGGTGTGAAAGTGATATATTACCGAACTAGTTTTCATTTTAGGCCCTTATCCTATCTTGTTAATTAAGTTTACTTAGGAAATTTACTTTTTTTATCACAATTATATGATTCTAACACTTGTCATAATCATATTTTTTCTTATGTTTCACCCTTTCCTATATATAAAAGGGTTCCCTTGTACATTATTCATCTTGTATGGATTATATTATTATTGGCATATAGCATTTTTCATTTTTTTTCTATTGTTGAAACATAGAAAAAGTGAGGTTGTGATATCTAACCCTCTTTTTCTTGTTATAGTTTCATTCGAAAGATGAGATCCAAGAACCTTCAAGTAAATATCAACCCAAGAGGTGAGTTAAGTCAAGATTTAGGGATCTTTCAATCTCTCCTTTATACAAGGATGGGGTGGTGATCTAAATCACAATATGGGGAGAAGAAATTGAACTGACTAATTAACCCTAATTCTAGCTCTATCACAAATAATGCATAAATCTAACACAAAAAAAAAAAGAAACTATAACTTTTCTGGCAAAACAAAGAGTAGGGAATATTGTGCACTTAATCAATCTTGTTATTTTGAAACCCTAATAGGGACTCATTCACCACTTAAGGTGAATGGGTCTTGATACACCTATCTGGAGAGCCCTAAATCTAGAAATGAAGCTTGCACAATGTAAGATCCGTTGCCCCTCAAACCCTAATAGGGACTCATTTACCACTAAAGGTGAATGGGTCCTGCTAAGTCCTTTCAAAAATCGCTGAATTTGATCTTCAACTTCTAGGTCTACAGTCCTTCCCTGCAACTTGAAGCTCCTACTTCGGATCTAGATTTGCTAATAATCTGCAAGACAATTTTTGAAGCTTGTTGGTGGATATGGGTTTTCCTCAGTCAAACCCCTTGTTGGTAATTAAACCTTTGATGATGAATGGAAATCTAAAATATGTAATGTGTGTGTAAATCCTAACCTTAAGTGTGTCTAAGATTAAGATCCCTAATAATGTAAATTCAATCCTATTTAATTGTGTTAGAATAGAACCCTAAAATGAAACTTGAATCATGTAAGTAACTTACTATAGATACCAAATCCTCTCAATAAGTCACAAATCTAAATATACCTCTCTTTAGGCTGAAAGTAGGATGATCATAGAAGATGGAATCACTTAGGAAACAAGTCCTTAGGCTTGGTTGTATGTCTTGTGCATCTCCCAACACCTAGAATCCCTCATGATTCTCCATAGGCATCTATCATCAATCCTTCAATAATGCTCGATCTTTGACACAAAATGAGCTTGAAGACTTGCAATGCTACACAAAAACTTCACTCTAGCTTGCTTCTTGTGTTAGAAATAGGATGACATTTAATCGCAATCCTAAACATATTTCATGTATCTCCTAATTCCTTAGAAACTGTTCCCCAACACTAGGATTAGAAAGAGATTAAATTTGAATGAAATGAACATGTAAATTGGCATTTGTGATTATTCCTAAATAATAGGAACATGTGTGGATGTCCAAGAAGAGATCCTACAAGATAGGAGCACATGGGGTTCCCACATGGAAGGTGGAACCCACCTTGCTTCAGTTAATTGTTTGGAGGATTGACAACACTTCAATAATGCATGTTTTGTTCCTATAAGTTTGGGATTGATATTTACATGAGTGGAGTGGCAGTATTGATTCGGTTTGGTTTGGTTATCTTCAGTTGCATGCTAGTTGCATGTACTTATTTGAGTTGTATGCTAGCTACATATAATTGACTTGAGTTGGATGACTAATGACTTCAGTTGCATGATAGATAACAGGTGGATACTTTTAGTTAAGTGGGGATGATCAATCATGCATAATGTTTGCATGAATTGGTGAAGAGATACATTTCAGTTAACTAAGATTGACTTGGGTCCACCTTAGGTGCCCAAGTTGGCATCTTTCAGTTAACACCTTTTGCATGAGAAGATATTTACAAAGCTTCGTCAAGTGGGCCCATTCTTGGGTGCCAACTTTGAAGTGAAGTTTGCATGATATCTTCTTGTCCCAGTTCAGTTTAGTGTTCAATTTGGGGTGCCTAAATTGAGGAAGACTTTGGTTTGACTTCATATTAAAGTGAGGAGCTTTATGCTCTTTGATTGTACAACTCCATTGAGTTTCACATGTTGATTATTGTCTATTAATTACAGAAAGTGTATGAGATTTTATTGCAAATTGTGAAGAAGGATTGTTGAAGGCAAGGAAGCATAGCAATCAAGGATTGATACAATATTATTGTAATCTTGTTCTAAGGTTAAATAATACAAGCACTATTGATTCTAGTAGAGTTTTTCCCAAAAGGGTTTCTCCATGTATATGTTGTGTCACTTCTATCTCCTTGTCTCATTCTTCTACAACCTTTTGTCTCTTTCTACAATTGGTAAAATTGATCTAAACAAATTAATCATACACAAAGAATTGTGACAAAGAACACTTAATTAGATCTACAACCTTGTAGTTTTACAAGTTTTAAGCTACAATATTACCTTCATTTTTTTTATTTTTTTAATGAATATGTAGCTATCTATATTAAATTAAAGATAAGAGTACATATTCACAAAAAAAAAGGGTGGGTTGTAAAAAAGCACACCCCAAAAGTCACATGGGAAGCACCCAAAAATAACAAAATATCAAGTCACATGGGCCTAGCCCAAAAGTCTAAAAGCATGAGAAAATAAAACAAACAGACCATTAAGCAGCCAGAGTAGTGCCAATAGAGCTAGGAGGGTCTCTGTCATCCATGTTTTTCCCCCATACATCAGCGGGGTTTGCAGTGACATCAGGAGGAGCACCCCAACCGTCATCATCTTTTTCCTTATCTTTATCTTCTTCCTCGTGTCGGGGCGAGATTGCAAGCGCCAACCATGGAAATCTTTTATCACCGGAAGGTCATCTAGAACTAGAAGCAGGTAGAGTATCTGAGGGCCACCCAAAACCACCACTGCCGCTCCCCGAAGCACCACTAGAGGGCCACCCTTGAGCAGCCCGCGGCTGAGGAGAGCGAGCACACCAAGGAGAGTGAGAATCCTGCCGAGCAAGAGGCTAGGAGTGGGGATTCACGGAGCCACTCCGCTACTAGCCCCGAGAGGGTGACCGACCACAAGAGGAGGGGAAACATTTGGTATCAGAGCTAATGGTTGGTTAGGGTTTGGGATGTCTTTCTCTTTAAATTTTGAAGTTTTTTTGGTTGTAGTGGGAGCTTTTACTATTGTGTTATTACAGATTTTTAAAAGAATTTTGTTACAATGATTTCTACTTCTCATCTAGATATTGAAACAATCAATGGATCCTTTTATGAGATGTGAAAACTAAAAATGGAGGATCTCCTTGAAGAGAGAGATCAATGGTTAGTTATTTGTAATGAGAAAAAACTATCTACAATGATTTCAGATGAGGATTGGGCTAAGATTGATAAGAAGGCAAGAGGGACCATAAGGTTATGTCTTGTTGATGTAGGTGATCCCATAATACTGCTTTACAATTTTTGGCCAAATTGGACACTTAACTTATTTTTTCTAACTAAATTTTCACTTTCGAACACCTATAATGGCTAAACCATGAGGAATTTGAAGATGATGCAAACTAGTGATTTGTGAAATTTTGTCTGTAGATTCTAAATATATTTTTTTCAAAAAATTTAGAATCAGATTGCACTTCTTTCTCCATCTCCTTTGAAAACTAGTTTTTTTCAGTAAAAGCTATTTTTCAGGAGTGGCGCTCACCATATAACACATAAATTTTTATCCATGAAGGATAAAATTCTATTTTTTTCAAATTTAGATTTGTAACTTTGATATCTAATGCTTCCAATTGGTTTCGTAGTGTTTTATTAAATATTTTTTCCTTAATCAAGTTTCGAAGTCAAACCAATTACAATTCAGACATAGGCGGACTGTATAACACAACTTTTTTTGTATGTATCGAAATTCAATTTTATTTTTTTTGTTGGATCAAGGACTTCAATATCTGGTGCACTCATATTTTTCTAAAAAAATTATAATCTTCTATTTTTCCACTTGCAGAACAAAGATCTTGATTTTCGATGAAAATCGTACATTCACAAGAAATAAAAAATAAATATAATAATTAAATTAAATTTATTTAAAATTATACTTTTTGGGAAGCTTATAATAAGGACTACATACTTACAAAAAATAAATTTTAAATGAATTCATTTGATCCCCAAAAAGTTAAATCAAAAGTGGTTTTTTATCAGCATTTTGATAGGTGTAAAGGAGACTCCATTATAGGTATGGTTTAAAACTAGCAGGGTTCTTGTTGGATGTTTTGGTTGCATTGTTGATATTTGGTTGTAATTGATTTCAACACTATTAGCATTGATGATACTTAAGGTTGTATATGTAGAGGATATTGAGAAAATTGTAAAAATAATATTGTTGGCAGCCAGTGAAGCTGAGAAGGTCAGAATGTTGGAAAATTTTGTACATTGAAGATCTGAAGGTGTACTTCAAAGGGTTTGTTGTTGAAGCTTTCTAGTATGTTTTCCAAAAGTTTCATAGGTTCACATCAAGATTTGTGGAAGTTATGAAGATTTGTGTTCCTACAGTTATTCAGTTTCTGTAGATGGTTTTCTTGGATGTAGCAGATGAAATTCTTGTAATTTCATGTTTTGTGCATGTACCTATGGCATTCATGGATGACTCTAGATCATATACTATCCTTGTTGTACATCTGCATTGATCGAAGTGTTCATGATCGTATATTTTTCAAATGTGTGCTCAAGTTTTCATGTTCTTGACTGATATGATGGTGTTAGCATTTTGCAGATCCATGAAAATTAATATTTTATTGTTTGGCATGTTTGAAGATGATCTTTTGGGTCCTCACTATGTTGTGACCAACTTGTGTTGGTGCACATTGAAGTTTATTCATGTATTGAGTTTGACAGTTGTAATTTATTCTTTATTTGAGGTCGACTGAATAGTAGATGTAAATTCGTATAGCGGATATATATAAGTGTTTTTCTTCCTCATTTAAATGAAATGCTCAGTGTGTGCAAGAGGTGTACATGTGTTAATAAAGCTCAAATCATCCAGAGCAGAGTAGAGTATGAAGAAGTTTGAGCAGAGTGTGGAAGAGTGGGTAGAATTTTTTGTGTGCCTAACTGGAACTGTAATCAGGCTTTGGTAGAAGCTAATTTCTCAGTTCAGCTTCATCAGATGGATTTAATATGATTATTTTATGTAAGGCAGTGAGCCTTCCCTTTGAGCAGCGTGCTCTAGGTAGTGCGCCTGAATGCAAGTGCATTCCTTTTTCATTCTTCATTATACTTCTAACAGGGTATAATTTTGTGGACTAACATCCACCATGGTTTTTCCCCTAATAGGGTTTCCATGTATAAAATCTTGGTGTTCATGTGTCTTTGATGTGTTATTAATTTATGCTTGCACTGTTATTTATTAGATCTGAGGTTTAAGGTTGATTAATGTTGTACAAGTTTGATTTTGGTAACAATTGATTCACCCCCCCCCCCCTCTCAGTTGTCTATCCTTGTTTTTCCAACAATTGGTATCAAAGCTAGTTCCTCTGAAGAAGCCTAATAGCTTGAAATGATCCAAGATGGCATCATACAAGAAGGATAGTCCTAGATTTGATGGTATAAACTACTCCTTATGAAAATTCAGAATGGAGTGTCATTTGAATTGCATTGGAGAACCTTTCTGGAAGATGACACAAAGTGCATATACTATTCCTCAGAATGGCCTGTCCTCTGAAGATGAGATCAAGCAAGCAAAAGCTAATACCAGGGCTATTGAAGCATTATTGAGTGCTTTGATAGATTCAGAGGTGACAAATGTGTTAGGATTGAAGACTACATACCAGATTTGGAAAAAGTTGGAAACATTGTATGAAGGAGATGCACTAGTGAAAAGTGCTAAGCTACAAAGTCTAAAAGGCAAGTGGGAAGACTTGAAGATGAGTGAAGATAAGAATATCCTCTCTTTTTCTCAAAAGATAAATGAACTGGTGATGAACATTATATGTGTCGGTGGAACCTTGGATGATGAAGAATTTGTGGCTAAGATACTTAGATTTGTGCCTCCCTCCTACAAAACAACAGCTCATGCTATTGATGGACTCGGGACAGTAACAATTATTACAAGAGACATGTTGATTGGAAAACTTATTGCATTTGAGTTGAGTGAATTTGGTGAATCTTCTCCTAAGACTAAATCTACATTCAAAGCTACAGTATTTGGAAAAAGCCAACAGAGATACAATTTGGGTGAGAGTTCCAAAAGGACATTCAAATATGAAGATGAAATGAAAAAGATTGAAGATGAAGAAAGAGAATTAGAAGAACTGGAAGAATTGATTGTGAAAAGAGAAGCCAGAGGTCATGGTAAGTACAAACTAAATTTACCTATCAAATGTTTTTCTTGCAATAAAATAGGTCCTTTTTCATCTAGATGTCCTGAAAGATTTTCTAAGTACAAACCTAAGAAGACTAGATTTCAAAGGAAATGTTATTATGTTGAAGAAGGTGTAATTGATGAAGAATTCGATAAATAAACCGGAAATAAAGATGAATGAGTATTTATTGCTATCAAAGAAAATGGTTAGGTGTCCATTGAATCTACTAGTAATGTGAATGTTGAGAAAGCTCTTGCAGAAAAAATTAAAGAAAAAGATATGTGGGTAATTGACAATGGATGCTCACATCATATGACTAGTGACAAAAGCAAGTTTGTAAGCTTGGAAGACTATGATGGCGGTGTTGCAAGATTTGGAGACAACACTTATAGTGTGATTCGTGGAAAAGGCACTATTTCTTTTGGTGGTAAGAATAATACTGATGATGTTCTTTATGTAAAAGGCTTAAAGCATAACTTGTTAAGTCTTGGACAGATGGTGGACAAGGTTTACAATCTTCAATTCGAGGATGGTAAGTACAGAATAAGGGGAAGTTCTGGAAATATGGTTACTTTAGGTACAAAGACAAAAGGTAATATCTTTCACTTGAGTGCTGCTAGTGAAAGTTGTTTAATTGCTTAGATTGATGTAAGCTGGTTATGGCATATGAGGTTGTGTCATGTGAACTTTGATAACATTGTCAAGATAAGCACTACTCAAGTAGTCAGAGATCTTCCTAAGTTAGTGAAGCCTACTGAAACTATGTGCAAGGAATGTCATATGGGAAAGCAGACAATAAATTCTTTTTAGAGCAAACAATATAGCTCTAATGGAGTACTGAATTTGATACCTATTGATCTATGTGGTCCATCCAGAATCAAAAGTCTACAAGGTGAAAGGTATTTTATGTTTCTCGTTGATGATTATTCTAGAATGATATGGGTTGCTTTCTTAAGAGAAAATCATGAAGCATTAGAAAAGTTCAAAAGTGTCAAAGCTATGGCAGAGAATGAGATAGGTCAAAAGATCAAATTTCTAAGATTAGATAGAGGTGGTGAATTTACTTCTTGGGAATTCAATTCTTTCTGTGAAGACCATGAAAAAAATGGAGTTGTTGAAAGAAAGAACATAACCGTTCTAGACACTACTAGAACCATGATGCTAGAAGCAAATGTTCCTCATTTCTACTAGAGAGAAGTTGTAAGTACTGTTGTGTATACCATTAACAAGGTGTATGTCAACAGTAATTCTAGTAAGACACCTTTTGAGCTATGGTTTGGTAAGCATATTGTCAAGTATTTCAAAAAAATTGGAAGCAAATGTTACATTAAGAGAGATGATGATACAGGCAAGTTTGATGCTAGAAGTGATGAAGGAATCTTTTTGGGTTACTCTACTAAAAGTAAAGCTTACCGATGCTTTAATAAGAGGCTAAAGAAAATGGTTGAATATGTAAGGAGAAATCACTCTGAAAGTTAGATCATAGGAGACAAGAGCAAAGGTGTGCAAACTAGAAGAAGAATTTTGGAAGAGTACTGTCTTATTTCCAAAGTTGAGCCTAGCAATATCAATGAAGCATGCAAAGATGAACATTGGATGGAAGCCATGAAAGAAGAACTAATGCAAATAGAGAAGAATGATACACGGGATCTTGTTCCTAGACCTCAGAATAAAAATGTGATTGGAACCAAGTGGGTGTTCCAGAATAAGCTGAATGAGCAAGGTGAAGTGGTCAGAAACAAAGCAAGACTAGTTTGAAAAGGGTACTCACAGATGGAAGGTATTGATTTTGAAGAAAATTTTGCCCCTATTGCTAGAATTGAATTGGTAAGATTATTTCTTGCTTATGCTACTTTCAAGAATTATAAAGTCTATCAGATGGATGTAAAGTCAACATTTCTGAATGGTGAACTAGAAGGAGAATTCTATGTTGAACAACCAGATGGATTTCAATTGACTAATGGAAAAGACATGGTATGCGGATTGAAGAAAGCTCTATATGGACTTAAGCAAGCTCCTAGAGCCTTGTATGTTAGATTGGATAAATATTTATTGAAGCTTGGATTCAATAAAGGTATTGTTGACAACAATTTGTATTTCAAGTTGGATCAGAATAAAGAATTGATCATTGAAGTCTTTGTTGATGACATTATTTTTGAAGGTGATGATGATTTCTATATGAAGTTTGTTGATGAAATGTAAAAAGAGTTTGAAATTTCAATGATAGAAGAGTTGAAATTATTTTTAGGATTACAAATCACTCAGTTAGATGATGGGATTTTCATATCTCAGTCTAAGTATGTGAAAGAGCTACTGAAAAATTTTGGCATGGAAGATTCGAAGCCAGTCGATACACCTATGATAACCAAATGCAAACTTACATAGAATGATGATTCTCCTAAAGAAAATCAGACAAGATATAAGTCAATGATTGGTGGATTACTCTATTTGACTTGGACCAGGCCAGATATAATGAATAATGTATGCATGATTGCTAGATTTCAAGTTGATCCTAAAGAATCTCATGTAACTGTTGTGAAAAGAATATTTAGATACCTGAAAGGGACAGTTGATCTTGGTATTTGGTATCCTAGGGATGATGATCTTATCTTGAATGCTTTCACTGATGTTGATTGGACAAGAGATGTGGATGACAGGAAGAGTACTAGTGGTGGTGCATTCTTCTTAGGGAAGAAATTGGCATCTTGGCTAAGCAAAAAGCAGAATTTTGTTTCATTGTCTACTATTGAGGTAGAATATATTGCTGCTGCAAATAGTTGTACCCAAGTATTGTGGGTGAAGCAAATGTTGAGAGATTTCAAAATTGAGTATGAAGAACCAATTACCATATTTTGTGACAATCAAGTGCCATTAATATTTCCAAGAATCCAGTGTTGCATTCAAAGACAAAGCATATATCCAACAAATATCACTTTTTGAGAGATAAAGTGAGTGACAAAGAAGTTAGACTGAAGTATATACCTACCAAGGAGAAAATTGCAGAAATCTTTATTAATTTGTTGCCTAAGGATACTTTTGAGTACCTCAAAGGCAAGTTAGGGGTGATTTCCCCTCCTGATCAGAAGTAAGATGTGGGTCTTTGCATCAGTTTGTGAATTCATAGCCATATCTTATTCTGGATTGATGTTGTGGTGGCTGCTACTCAAGGGGAGTAGTCAGATGATTCAAACTTGTGATCGGAACATGTGTACATTTACCATTGATTTCAAAGGGGGGGAGAAGAGCAATGTGAAAAAAATGGTAGAAAAAGGAAATAGGAAAGAGTGCACAATCTCATGGGGAGATTGTTGGAGAAGAGCTAGTTGGGTTGGTGGCATTATTTTTCACATCATGTGTTGTCATCAATTGCAAAGGGGGAGATTGTTGGATGGTTTGGTTGTATTGTTGATATGTGGCTATCATTGATGTCAACACTATTAACATTGATGATGCTTAAGGTTGTATATGTCGAGGATATTAAGAAACTTGTACAAATAATATTGTTGGCAGCTAGTGAAGCTAAGAAGGTCAGAATGTTGGAAAATTTTGTACATTGAAGATCTAAAGGTGCACTTCAAAGGGTTTGTTGTTGAAGCTTTCTAGTATGTTTTTCGAAAGTTCCAAAGGTTCACATCAAGATTTGTGGAATTTATGAAGATTTGTGTTCCTACAATTATTCAGTTTCTATAGATGTTCTTGGATGTAGCGGATGAGATTCTAGTAATTTCATGTGTTGAGCATGTACTTGTGACATTCATGGATGAGACTAGATCGTACTCTATCCTTGTACGTCCACATTGATCAAAGTGTTCGTGATCGGAGATTTTTTTGATGTGTGCTCGAGTTTTCATGTTCTTGGCTAACATGATGGTGTTAGCGTGTTGCGGATCCATGAAGATTAATATTTTATTGTTTGGTATGTTTGAAGATATTTTTTTGGGTCCTCACTATGTTGTGATAGACTTGTGTTGGTGCGCAGTGAAATTTTTTCATATATTGAGGCCAACAGTTGTAATTTATTCTTTATTTGAGGTCGACTGAATAGTGGATGTAAATCCGTATAGTGGAGATATATATATAAGTGTTTGTTTTCCTCATTTAGAGGCAATGTTCAGTGTGTGCAAGAGGTGTACACATGTGAATAAAGGCCAAATCATTCAGAGTAGAGCAGAGTGTGAAGAAGTTTGAGTAGAGTGTGGAAGAGTGTGTAGAAGTTTTTGTGCACCTAACTAGAATTGTAATCAAGCTTTGGTAGAAGCTAATTTCTCAATTCAACTTCATCAGATGGATTTAATCTTATTATTTTATTAAGACAATGATCCTTCCCTTTGAGTAGTGTGCTCTAGGCAATGTGCCTGAATGCAAGTGCATTCCTTTTTCATTCTTCATTATACTTCTAACAGGGCATAATCTTGTGGAATAACATCCACCATGTTTTTTCCCATAACAGGGTTTTCATGTATAAAATCTTGGTTTTCATGTGTCTCTGATGTGTTATTATTTTATGCTTGCACTGTTATTTATTAGATCTGAGATTTAAGGTTGATTAATGTTGTACGAGTTTAATTTTGGTAACAACTAATTCACCCCCCTCTTAGTTGTCTATCCTTGTTTTTCCAATAGTTATATCCAAGGGGGTTTGATCTAAGGTGGTTTGATCAAACCCTCTTCAATTGGAATCCTTAAAATGAAATTTTGTAAGGCTTAAATCATTATATTTTCTAAAGATATGTGATTTCAGCAAAAATCAGAATCTCTCAGAAATTGTAAACCAGTATTGTGGGATCACCCATGTTGTTCTTTTGAATTTTTTAGATGAATCTACTACATATAAATTGTGGAAGTGGATAGATGATATATATCAAACCAAAATTCTTAATAATAATTTATATCTGAAAAGATAGTTGTATTCTTTAAAGATGAAAGATGGTGATTTTGTGGCACGTCATTTAAATGCTTTCAATTTGATTCTAAGTCAGTTAGCATCTATAGATGTAAAGCTAGAAGATGAAGATAAATTCATTGTGTTACTTTGTTTTTTACCAGAGTCTTGAGAAAATCTAATTGTTGCTATCAACGGTAGTGGTGTAGATCCTAAGATGGACAATATAATTCCTACTCTCCTATCAAAGGAGATGAGGAGGAAGTCTAAAACGGGATCCCACGATGCCTTGTTTGTAAGAGGTGGGCCTGAGGAAAAGGAACCTAAAGGAGACAAGAAACAAAAGGGTAAGTCCAAAGGACGTCCTAAAACCCTTGGTAAGAGTAAGGTAAAGTGTTGGAACTGTAGAAAACTGGGACATGTAAAGAAGGATTGAAAGAACAAGAAAAAGAGTTTTGATGCTTCTACAGAGAAATCCTTGAATGATGGTATGATGCATTGATCATTTCATGTAAAATTGTTAGTGATGACTCTTGGCTTATTGATTTAGGTTGCTCCTATCATATGACTCCTAAAAAGGAGTGGTTCACTAAGTATATTGCATATGATGGAGGGAATTTCTTTTTTGGAGATAATAGCACAACAAAGATTGTGGGCAAAGGAGAGGTAAAGTTGTGTTTAAATGATAGTAGGGTTAAGACCCTTAATGATGTTTTACATATTCCAGGACTTGATAGAAATCTACTTTTTGTATCTAAGTTCAATGATTCTGGAAAGAATGTGACATTTGACAAAGGTGGTTGTAGATTGGTGAAAGGGAATATGGTGGTTGCTAAAGGATCTCAGATTGGGACTTTGTTTAAGCTTAATACCTCCAATTTGAATAAATCAACCAATGTAACTGAAGCTGAAAATACATGTATGTTGTGGCACCATAGATTGGGCCACATTGGTGAAAAAGGTCTTAGGACCATTCTTAATAAGAAATTGGTCAACGGTATTCTTGATTATAATATTGGCAAAATTGATTTTTGTGAGAATTGTGTGTTTGGAAAGCAATCTAGACCTTCATTTCCTAATGGAACAAATAAAGCTAAAGGATTATTAGAGATTATTCATTCAAATGTTATGGGTTCTATGGATATTGACTCTATTAGAAAATCTAGATATTATGTCACATTTATTGATGATGTCTCAAGATACACTTGGATCTATTTTATGCATAACAAATCTAATGTGTTAAATAAGTTTTAATAATGTAAGGATTTAGTTGAGAAACAATTAGATCATAAGATAAAAGTGTTGAGATCAGATAATGGTGGTGAATATTGTTCTAAGGAATTTGATGCTTATTGTAAGCATGCAGGAATTATGAGATAGAAAAATACTCCATATACACCTCAACAAAATGGAGTAGCAAAAAGGATGAACTGAACCTTAATGGAAAGAGCTAGGAGTATGTTAAGTAGTGCTAAGCTAGATCGATGCCTTTGGGATGAGGCTATAAGTACTTCTTGTTATTTAATCAATATATCTCCTAGTTCATCTATTGAAAATAAAACCCCTTATGAAATTTGGTTAAGTAGGAAACATAGTGCTGCACATTTAAGGATCTTTGGTTGTGAGGATTTTGTTCATGTGCCTAAAGAAAAGCAGTTTAATTTGGATCCAAAAGCACAAAAATGCATATTCATAGGTTATGGTGAAAATGTAAAAGGTTGCAAGCTTTGGAATCCTCTAACCTGAAAATTTACTTTATCTAGAGATGTGATTTTCAGGGAATTTAGATCTTATTTAGGAGAAGAACAACCAAAGGAGAAGGATACTTCTCGAATAGTGCATTTTGAGACAAATACTGAGAAGCGTGAAGATTCACATGTTGAAGAATAATTGGATGGATTGGATTCAAGGAGAGTTCACAGAGTTCTGAGATAGATGCTCATGATGAGGATATTGAGGAATAAGAAGAACCTTCTTTGAGAAGATCCACAAGACAACAGAATCTCGTTGATAGGTATAGCCCACCTGATTTCTGTTGTATATTTTCTTTGATGAGTACTAATGATGAACCTAGATCTTACAAGGAAGATTTGTCTTCAGATGAGAACAAGCTTTGGTCACAAGCTATGCATGAGGAAATGGTTTCCTTGGATACTGGTGACACATCGTATCTTGAGAGTTTTCCCAAAGGAAGAAAGGCCATTAGTTGTAAATGGATCTTTCAAAGCAAAATTGGAGTAGATGGTAATCTCGAAAGGTACAAGGCTATATTAGTAGCTAAGGGCTACTCCCAAAGAGAGGGAGTTGACTTTAATGATATCTTCTCTCTGGTTGCTAAATTAACTTCTATTAGATTCTTTTTATTTATTGTTGTTACTTCTGATTTTGACATAGAGCAAATAGATGTGAAATTTTTTTTCTTACATGGAGATCTTGATGAGGAGATTTATATGAGGCAACTTGATGGTTTTTTTATAAAAGGAAAATAATAATTGGTTTACATGTTAAAGAGATATTTATATGGATTGAAATAGTCACCTAGAATGTGGTACTAGAAGTTTGATGCTTTTGCATTAAAATTGGCTATGTTAGGAGTGGGGAAGATAATTGTGTTTACATAAAATTTATTAATGAACAGATTTAATTATTATCTTGTATGTTGATGACATGTTTATTGGTAAAATCAAGGTAATGATCAAAGAATTAAAATCACAACTCTCTAGCACATTTCAGATGAAAGATCTAGGGGTTGCAAAATATATCCTTGTTATGGAGATCAGGAGAGATAGAGGTAACATAAAGCTTTGCTTAAGTCAAAGCAGCTATGTTGATACTATTTTGAAATGGTTTAACATGCAGGATAGTAATCTAATTAATATTCAATTACTAGTTGGAACACAGTTAAGTTTAGAAATGGGTCCTAAATCTGATTTTGATCATGAGGAAGTGTCTAAAATTCCATATGCTAGTGCAGTTGGTAGTTTGATGTATGCAATGGTCTGTACAAGACCAAATATATCCCAAGTAGTGGGAGTTCTAAGTAGGTTTATGTCTAACCCTGGTAAAGAACGTTGGAATTATGCTAAGAGGGTGTTTAAATATTTATGAGGTACTTCTAATTACTGTTTGGTTTATCATGGTGCTAATGATATTGATATTGTGCATAGATCGTTGGACATATAGGGTATTTTTTATTCAGATTGGGTAAGAGACCTGGACAGTCAGAGGTCAAAAAGTGGCTATGTGTTTACTTTATTTGGAGTTGTGGTTAGTTAGATGAGTAAGAGGCATCCCACGGTTGCTTTGTCCTCCATAGAAGTAGAGTACATGGCTGCTACATATGCCTCTAAAGAGGCAGTTTGGTTACAAAGACTTGGGAAAGGTATTGGTTTTAATTGCAAGCAAATTAGAATTGAATGTGATAGTCAGAGTGTTATTTGTTTAGCCAAAAATCCTATGTATCATGCTCATACTAAGCATGTTGATGGTCAGTATCACTTTGTGTGAGAAATGGCTGAGAGTGGGAAGGTATTGATTGAGAAAGTTGACACTTTGATCAATGTTGTAGATTATCTTAGGAAACCAAATCCTACATATAAGTTCTCTTGGTGCAGGAAGGCCATTGGCCTTGAGTCTTGTACTTGATTTATAATAACGATTCCTTGTTTAGAATAATTACAATGTATAATTTCAAGTGGGAGAATGTTGAGAATAAGATTCCATTTAATTGCAATCCTAAACATATTTCATGTATCTCCTAAGTCCTTGGAAAGTGTTCCCCAACACTAGAATTAGAAAGATATTAAATTTGAATGAAATGAACATGTAAATTGAAATTTGTGATTATTCCTAAATAATAGGAACATGTGGCGATGTCTAAGAAGATCTCCTACAAGATAGGAGCACATGGGGTGTCCACATGGAAGGTGGAACCCACCTTGTTTCAATTAACTATTTGGAAGATTGATAACACTTCAGTAATGCATGTTTTGTTCCTTCAAATTAGGGATTGATATTTACATGCATGGAGTGGGACTATCAGTTCAATATCAGTTTAGTTCAATTCAATTATGGTTTAGTTATCTTCAGTTGCATGTAGTTATCTTGAGTTGCATGCTAGTTGCATATAGTTGACTTGGGTTGCATGACTAATGACTTCAATTACATGACAGATAATAGGTGGATACTTTCAGTTAAGTGGGAATGATCAATCATGCATAATGTTTGCATGAATTGGTGGAGAGATATGTTTCAATTAACTAAGATTGACTTGGGTCCACCTTGGACGCCCAAGTTGGCATCTTTCAATTAACACCTTTTGTAAGAGAATATATTTACAAGGCTCAGTCAAGTGGGCCCATTCTTGGGCACCAACTTTGAGGTGAATTTTGCATGATATCTTCTTGACCAAAGTTTAGTTAAGTGTTCAGTTTGGGGTGCCTAAATTGAGGAAGACTTTGGTTTGACTTCATATTACATTGTGGAACTCTACATGCCCAATCTAGGTGTATATTTTTGTGAGGAGCTTTATGCTCTTGGATTGTACAAATCTTTTGAGTTTCACATGTTGATTATTGTCTATTAATTGAAACAAGTGTATGAGAGTTCAATGAGATTTTATTGCAAGTTGTGAAGAAGGATTGTTGAAGGCAAGGAAGCATATCAATCAAGGATTGATACAACATTATTGTAATCATGTTCTAAGGTTAAATAATACAAGCACTATTGATTATGGTGGATTTTTTTCATGAAAAGGTTTCTCCACGTATATGTTGTGTCACTTCTATCTCTTTTTCTCATTCTTTTGCAATCTTATGTCTCTTTCTACAATTGGTAAAATTGATCTAAACAGATTAATCATACACAAAGAATTGTGACAAAGAACACTTAATTGGATCTACGATCTCATAGTTTTACAAGTTTTAAGCTACAATATTACCTTCATTTTTCAACATCTTGAATGTGAATGTTTGATCTCATAAAATTTCTTTAGACTCATAGATTGTTTTTTTATTTTCTTCTAGTTGAAAATTATGCAAAATAACCTTATATTTATACATAACTTGGTATTTAACCTCGAAATTCAAATAATCTAAGCCGACATCAGATCTAGGATTGAAAAAAATTAAAATCCCACAACAAATAAATTCAAAAACGGGCATCCTAAGTGAGGAGAACTCATTCGCCACCTTGGGTGAATGGGTCCTAGCACAATTTCCTAGGACCAAGCTTCGAGGGCATGAAATAACATCAAAAACCCATTCCAAATATGCCAAGAAAGGGATGTCGTATGTTAGGAGGACCCATTTTCCACCTTGGGCGAATGGGTCCTAGCACAGATTTCTAAGACTCCAATTTTGTTAAGTTAAATTTCATGCAATATCATTAATAGGTGTTGGGATAAATCCTTGAAAAATGCAATTAATAAGGCTGAGATTTGAATTAAAGGGGCCAATTAACCATAATTAATTAATGAAACCTAGCATAGTGTGAAAGTGTAAGAAAACACTTTACAACACCCTAAATAAGGCACAAATTAAGTCCATTTTCATTAAAAGGGTCCTAGACTTAGTGTGAATGTGTAAAACATATTACAACACTTAACTCGAGGCATAACTAAGTTAATGTTAGTATTAATTATTCCCAAATTAAGTGTGAAAAAGGGTTACTTTTTTCTATACTACAATTGTGTAGAAGGTTATTTGATGTTGTCAATTTTTCTTGCTCCTATGAGTCCTTTTGGTGTCTTAATTCCACCAAAATAAGAATAATCATCTTAAGACTAATATAAGACATCAAAGTGTTGTACAAATACATTGGAAATTTTGGTATATGAGTTACTTTCATCATACATATAATTTAAGGATGTAGCATTCAAAGACCTAAGATTGCTCATGGGATCCCCCTTATCATTGTACATCTCAAAATATGGGAACACAAAATCCATGGGAACTAGATATGTTGATATGTCATATGAAAGATCTCACTTAAAGGAAATTTACTTTCCCTACTTTGAACATCATCAAGTCTCTTCATGATTGTATCAATGTTAGATTGGTTGATAGTTGAGGTGGGTTTTGGATTTTAGTAATGGTAGGGTGTGTATAAATAGGAAGGGATGTAATGGTTAAGGTGGGAATGATAGTATGAGAGACATGATAAGGTATATTGGGGTAATGATGGATATAAAAGGTAGCCACTAAGAAAGGATAAGTCAAAGTGGTGAAATATAATATAGATGGGTTGAAAATATGGAAGGTGCACCATGTGGAGAGGTAGAATGTGGAAATGAGAAAGTGGGGATGGACCTTGGAAATAAACAATGGAGGAGGAAGCTAGTAAATGTGGAGGGGGAGAATTATCATGAAGAAGGCTTTAGACCTTTATCTTTTGACCAATTCCTTTAATTACCTTCATTACATATAAGATTTAGAAATAAGCATACTATAGAAGGCATTAGCTTAACTCTAAAGGATTCATTTTATCATCAAAGGTAGTAAAATCTTCCCTAATAGTTTGAGTTATATTAGCAATATCCCTTTTATCTGTTATAGTAAAGATGGGTTCATGGCCAAATGAATCTTCTTCATTCAAGTAAACTATTTTATTTCAATATTTAATGAAATGAGCTTCATTTTGATGTATGGTCATGGATGGATTTAATTTAGGGCTTATCCCAAGCGAACATTAGATTTTTATATATGTTTTGGAAAGAAAACAATGAAGTAAAAGAGATGAAACAATGTAAACACAAGGAAGTTTCAGATCTAAAATAAATTAATCCCAAAAAATCAAAACAATGGGTTAAGTTTAACAAATCAATAAAGTAAATAGATTATTAGAATTTATTAGCTCTTAACAATGGTGGAAGTTAATTTTATTGATTTAAATTGTGAAAGAGTGTTTAGTGACTAATCATGAGTTCTATAATTAAAATCTAGAATGACACTCGTAGTTAATGTGGTTTTGTGGTCTAATTCATAATAAGGTAGGACCACATGTGATGTCAAAATTTTATGTGATTATGTCATGCTTGATGCAATTATTCTATGGCTCACATCTACCTTTGAAATTTGTTCTCCTTACTTTGATATTTATTTTACACTTGAGTGGTTTTAACAAACAACTTTAAGAGACTCTTCAACTAGGATTGAAATTTTGAAGTTCCCTAAGCCTTGGCCAAACCCTTTTGTTGTTCTTCCCAAGTTTGAAAGTATCAAACACACACAAAGAGACAAGATTCCTAGTATAGTATCCATTAATTGTTAGACACACAGAACAACTGAGATGGGGGGTTGAATCAATTCTACATTAAAATAATCATACCCTCATTAATCCTTAAACCTGTTACCCCAAAATTTGAAATTTTGAAATTTTACAAATTTTAGCGCATTCTCTTATACACACTCTCAAGCCTCCCAAATCAAAAAAAATGATTATTTTTGAAAATATGCTAATACTAGTACAAATTAACCTTATGAACATGATTATATCCCCGTTTCATCCAATCTGACAAGTTTTCATGCTCAAATCTCTCACTGTTTGCAAAATATCAAGCTTCACTTTTTATCACCCGTGATTCACAAATTAAATCAAGATCCGATTTTTATGTTGTCGGGGGTTAAAAGCCTTCTATTGTTTTGCTCGGGGAGCTCCAATCTTCAAGCTATCCAACTTTCATGCAAATATGAGTTGTTATGTAGAAGTTTTCGTTCCTCAGCCCAAACGAGATTTCAAAGTCTCAACTTCAAATTTGTAAGGGGTTGAATTATTGTCCGGCCATCATGAAGTTTAATCCGCTTTCCAAAGTCAGAAAATTGTATAAGAAGCATTCAAATTTTGAAGTCCACTTATGGCTTTATCGAATTCAAGCATCTATGCACCCATAAAGTCACTTTGTGAAAATTATTAACTTTGTAAAAGTTGGCCTCTTCATTGTCGGGGGTCTCCAAAACATTAGAACTCCTTATTATTAAGGTTCAAAGGTTCTTAATTATCCCGACCACCCGACTCTTCATTGTCGGGAGTTTTACAAGTTATAAAACCTCATAAGCACCCGACTATGAGGTTCTTAAGTTTGGGTTATGCCCGACTTCCCGACATGGCACAACACATGGAAAATGTGGAAGTATGAACCTGGCGCCTGAACTGTTTGATAGGTGACCCCAAACGATGGTTTGAGATGTTTGCAAGATATTTTAATAATATTCATCAATGCAAATGGTAGGATACACATCAACGGATTTGTTATGAGGATTTTTGAATTTTTTGTGCAAACGCTGATGTTGAGCACTGTTGCCAGTTCGCACCAAATTAGATATGCATCGAAGCACAGTGGAAGGTAGATTCTTACTGATGGTATCATCGGGTGTGCTCTGATAGCATGTATGAAGAATGTGAAAGCATGGACATGGCATAGTACAAAGCTGAGTGCCACAGCCTTTACCAACATCCTCCCAACCCGTGCAAAAGTTAGAGACCTGCGGTGTAAATCTAGATACAATATCCTTTGCCAGTATCTACTTGGTTTGTGCTCGCCGAAGAGCTTTCGGTTATGGAAACACAGAGAGATCAAGGTGAATAAATGGACCTTGATAAGTCTCTACATGGTTGTACATGTTAGACTCCAATTACATAGGAGTCACTTTAAGCTCTGCAACCGGTACCAAATCTGTTATTCGAGAGATTGATCAAGGCTACCTGGAAAATCATGGGGATGTGATCACAAGGTGTTCATGCAGATATGTGAGATCGGTATCATAGCTATTATGAAATGGAAGGTTTTAAGTAGTGATATCAACCGAACCCTACATGCGGAACTCCTAATCATTGATCATCTTGACAATATTGGCATGGTGAATAGTATTGCAGTTATAGAACTTTGAAGAAATTTTCATGATTCTCTATCATTTCACACTTCATCAAATGTAAAAGAAGTTGAGCATTATTTAGAGCATGGCTCTATCAATTTATCAGCTTGACCATTGAAGCGAGGTGCGGGTTTCATGATGGGCAGCCAAGGCTATGAAACTCTGAGTTCACTTCGAACTACTTATTTCATAAGCAATTCATATTTGGTGCAATCAAAACAATCTAAGCTCAACCAATGAAAACTTAGCATAAGCCAAACCGATTGTGAGTAATTTGAAGTCGAGGTGAAAAGACTATTAATGTTTTATGGAGGCGCAAAGGATGATCCTGCCATTCTGTATAAACGAAGCTCTTCAACAAGTTGCTAATCTCAGTAAGAACAACAACATTAAGCAAGTTAATCAGTCTCGAGACCCTTTGGCAATTATAGATGAAAGCATTGAGAAATTATTAAAGCACAAGCGCATGATAATCATCAAAGCATGAGACTTCTTTGCATATCATTTGGTTCGCCAAAAATGTTGTGATTGTGTAGCAATAGGGAAGTCACTAACAATGCATCAAGCAGAGTAGATGGGAGCTCAATTAAAGGCGACAGGATATTGCCATAGTGTTCTTTTTCCGAGCACCCGAGTTTAGATACTATTAAATTGTCCATGGAAATTGACAGAATAATGGCATCTGATAATATCACCAAGGTTTTGGGCATTTTGTTTCAGTAGCCCTTTCAAAATTATCCTGAGCTTTAAGGCTCGGCTATGGTTGATATAAGATGAGCTTTTGGAATGTCAGAGATTGAGCCCAATTTCTCTCAGGAGCTTGAGAAGATGAGGATTATAGCAAAGTAAGTTGATGATCTTATGTCAAACATTGAAGGCAAGAAGACAGCTTACAAACAACATATCATTTAGCAAACGTGCAATCTTGAATATTGAGGACCAAATCAAGGAAAGGTTTGAGGAGCAAAATTTTGACATTCAAATTCTTCATGATAAGATGATGCAAGTGGATGCACGAAGAATCTACATAGCATTATCAAACAAATTACTGATGAACAATATCAAGATTTACGAAATCATCAAAAAAAATTAAACCCTGTGCTTGATATTAAGCGACAATCGATTTCCAAGTCAGAGCAGAGTTTAATCAGAAAATTCTAGGGTTGGAAGGGCATCTTCAGAATCTTAAGATCAGTAAATTTGAAGTGAAAGCTTGCTTCCTGTCTCCATATTTGAAGAAATCTTCAAATTCATACTCATTGCAGAAGTTTGCATATTCACCATCATCTACTACAAGCAAGGGAAGCTCTATTCAAAGAGAGTCAACAATGCAGGAACCAAATTCTCTGAAGGGGAGGAAAATTGACAGTGCATGGGCTAATGTTGGAACTACCAAGACAATAGTGAAAAGGGCTTCCTTAGCTCCAAGTTCTAGGGCCAACAGAATTAGATCATCGTTGGAGTTAACAGAGAGTTCAATTTCCAAACTGAGGACATCTTCTGCAATGTTTTCCATGAAGGTTCTCTATCATCATTAAACCTATTAGATATGTCTGAGGTAAAGGGAGCCCAAATTCCCATGGACCCACAGTTGGAAGGAAATCTGAAGGTGTTTATTTTATCTCTTGAGTGAATACCTTTGGAGAAAATAGTTGGCTTTGACCAAATCTCTCATTCCCACATAACAAGAGGTTACTCTTAAAAGCGAATTTGTGAATTGTTTTATAAGGAGAAAAGAACAGTTTCCTTATGTTAGAGGGAGACTTACGATGAAAAGAATTTCTTTTGTTTACCACCATTTCAAGAATCAGTTACGAGATGAAGAAAAAAAGAGATTTTCATTGTTTTCCAAGAAGCGGTTGTTGGGAACCAAAGAGTCTGGTGGGTAAAGCAGATAAATATGTGATTGGTATATATTGGAAAGGATCTTTTTCCGGCTGTCTGTGGATGGAGGAAGAGGACAAAAATTTGTTTTCTGCTAGTTTGTAAACAGTTGTTATTTTCTTGATTCAACCTATGTATAGGAAATGGTTTAAGAGACTGTATGCTTTGTTTTATTGAAGAATGAAGAGTTATTCCCAGAACTTTGTGTCTGTATATGTCTCATTTGACTACAATTTTTCCTATGTTAAATTCATAGTCAATCTTCAATGCGTTTATGTTAGTATGGTTGTATCTATTTTTAGATTCATGTCTTTCTTATGTCAAATATGTGTTGAGGAAATATAACTGTTCTGAAATCAGTCTATTAACATTTGTGGGTGTGATAAGTGAACTTTGTGTCATTTGTCTACATTTATTTTATTCTGATTTTTTTCTTTCGCATCTACTTACATGGTTATGGGTAGGTGTCAGTTTACCTTTTTTGCTTTCTGGTGAAAAGCATACCCTGTGTTTTATTCATTGCATATCATCTGAAGGTAGCTTGTGCCTTGTAAAATAAATAGAGAGCACTTGCAAATATCATCGCAAGTGACTCAACTGTTGGTTTGTTTGTCATTAGTGTGGGCAGAGAGTATAAAATCGGGTAACAAATCTGTTTACCAACAAATTTTTTGGCAAATTCGATGGGAAATGAAGTGGTTGGTGCTTTGTTCTCTCAAAAATTTGAAGCTGCCTCCCCGGGGATGAAGGTTGGTGACTCTGTGTTTATGAAAGATCTCTATGGTATAAGAATTTTAGTGTTATGTCATGGCTTTGGTTGCATCCCAGCCATGGGGAACTCAAATTGGACCAATTGCTTTGCCTCAATATACAACCATACCTGAAGGTTCTAGAAAATACTTTCCTAAATTTGCTGGTGAAGATTCTCAAGATCCAGATCATCATATTCAAGCATTCATCGTTGCATGTGGGATCCTTAGAGTTCAAGAAGAAGATGTGTTTGTGCGATTGTTTGTTGAAAGCCTTATTGGATGAGCAGCAGAATGGATTCATAATCTAGAAGATGGATGCATTACCGGCTGGAACAGTTTTAAAGTGAGGTTTATTGAAAGATTTAAGCCTGCAGCTAATATATATTCATTGTTGATTCAATTTTTTAAATAAAGAAGAAAGAAGGTGAATTTATTAGAGAGTTTGTGGAGAGATTTAACCGGACTCTAAAAAAGATTCCCCAAAATGAGCAACCCAATGAGAGTATTCAATTATGTGTATTTATTGTTGCCATGCACCTAGAAGTCGATTTTCATTTGAAAAGAAGTAAAGTACAAAATTTGGAGGCTACACAAAGAATGGTTGTTGAAATTGAGGATGATTTGATTTTGTTTGGGTTGTTTAAAGAAAAGGAATGTGTGAATGATTTTAATGCAAAAGTTTCAAATTTTGAAATATTTTTTAGTCAAAATTTTTATTGAGAAAAGAAACCTCTATTGCAAAAGAAACTTGTTAAAGAAAGAGAAAGTCAAATCTCTCCCATATCCTCTCATCAAAATTTAACAGTTCTTGATAAAGCAAGCATCCCAACACCTTTTGCTGTAGGAATTTATTATTTACATGCTGAAGATGAAAAGTTGAAACCTATCTTGACATGCATTTGAACAATCCTGTAATTTATCAGTAGATGTTGATATTACTTTTATTCCTAGTTGGTGCCTAGATAGTTCGAAAGAAGACTCCTTATGTGGAGTTGAGGATGAAAATGGCCAAATCACCGAATTTGGAACAGATGCATTTACTTGCAGCTCTGGTAACACAAAAGAAGGTATGAATACATCATCATTAGAAACTCTCAATAGGAAGCATGAATATTTTAGGAGCACATTTAATGCACTATATCTGCCGGTGGGATTTTGTGAAGATTCAAGAGTAAGAGATAATCCTCTTTTTGAATTCTCTAATTCTTTTGAAGAAGATTGTATGGGACCATTTCTTTCTTTTTTTCATAATGGTGTGGAACAAAATGAGTTTGTTTTTAATGAGCCTGGAAATGTGGAAATGAATGGGATGAACCATCAAGCTGAAGATAATATTTCATGTGAGAAAAAGGTTTTGATTCCACTACAAGAAGATAAATTTCTAGCCAACAAGAATGCAAGCGTTGGGGCATTGGATAATGGTGAGATGGATAAATCAAAAGGTTCTTTTGCTGATAATGATGAGCCTTGTTTTTCTATCAATATCCCATGTGAAGTCACAAAAAGAATACATCATGTTCCAGAGATTTTTGATGAAGGATGGTTGTTTGGGCACGATTGTGTACTTGCAAAGTTCCTACAATCAGTGATAACTGTAAGAAACCCCCCCCTAGCGAAGGTGTAAAATCTTGGCGAATCTTTCCTTTTATTTGAAAAAATTAGAAATTTCCCTGACGAATCTTATGCACATTATTAAAAAAATTGTAAAATCCTGGTGAATCTTAATGAATAATTGGTAAAAAAAAATCACAGTGGTGAATCCTAGTGAATAATCACTAAAACAATTAATTACAATGGCGAATCTCTCCTTTAAAAATTTGCATAGTTGGTCGGCGCAATTCCCCCATATATATATATATTGAAGTAGGGGTCCGGGGGTGGCAGCCACCGGCGGGGTCAAGGGGCAATGCCCCTTGTGAGGGTCGAGGGGGCAGAGCCCCCTTGTGGGGGTCGAGGGGGAAACACATAAATTCCCTATCAAAAATGCATTGGAACACACATGGATTAAGCATTTTTAAAAATTCTCACTTAAAAAGAAAGATTATTTTTAAAGTGAAATTATGACCATCGATTAGCTTTTTAATCGAATGGTTGTAAGTGAATTTTGTGACTTTATATGCACGTGCCTTTTAAAAAGGTTGTTGAGGCCCCGAAATTCGTTTTGGGCCACATGATCAAATCTAATCGTGTGGCCCAAAACAAATTTCGAGTCTCAACAACCTTTTTAAAAGGCACGTGCATATAAAGTCACGGAATTGACTTGCAGTCATTCAATTAAAAAGCTAATCGATGGCAATAAATAAAAAACCTATTCAAGGCTAAAATATCTCTAAAATTAAATTGGAAATTATTTATTAGTGGCGATATTTCCCAAAAATTAATTGTAGGAATATAAAATTATTGGCAAATATAATTAATATCTGTAATTATAGTATAAACTATGGCAAATCAGTTCCAATGACATATCGTTTAAAAAATAATGCATTGGCGAATTAATCGAGACAAATTCATTTTTTTGTAAAAACCTGCGATTCAGCATCCTTTCTAGCTTGTATTATTCGCCATTTTTGGAGGTCCCGATTTCAAATATTCGCCAATTGGTGAAGATTTGCCACTAAATTTTTCCTTACCTACAATCTATTAGTTGGAGATCTCATACCATAGTAGTTGCACGGTGGCAATTACTCCCAACCTCATTATGTAGCCACAATCCACTTTTTCACAAAGGGGCATATTTCTCTCAGCCCGAGAATGGATTTGCATTAACATCGGGCTCTCTAGAGGTATGGTCTTATGACCATGTACATAGTAGGAGCTTTTGGTGTGTCAGTGATGTAGTTTCCTTTCCTATTCTGCCTTGTTTTTTGTTTGCCCTGGCTCCTTGTGTTCCTCTACTATTTCTTTTGACTTTGTACCCAATGGACTTAGACTAGTCTACTTCAAAGCTTCTAGATTTCTCTACATTTTCTTCAAAAATACAGTCCCCAACTAGAGCCAATATTACCCCAAAATTTGAAATTTTTAAATTTTTAAATTTTTCAAATTTTAGCACATTCTCCTATACACACTCTCGAGCCTCCCGGATCAAAAAAATGATTATTTTTGAAAATATGCTAATGCTAGTGCAAATTACCCTTATGGACATGATTATATCCTCGTTTCATCCAATCTGGCAAGTTTTCATGCTCAAAATCTCTCATCGTTTGCAAAATATCAAGCTTCACTTTTTATCACCAGTGATTAACAAATTAAATCAAGATCCAATTTTTATGTTGTTCGGGGTTAAAAGCCTTTTGGGTTTTTCTTGGGGAGCTCCAATCTTCAAGCTATCCAAATTTCATGCAAATCTGAGCTGTTATGTAGAAAATATGAAAGTTTTTGTTCCTCAGCCCAAACCAGATTTCAAAGTCTCAACTTCAAATTTGTAAGGGGTTAAATTATTGTCTGATCATCATGAAGTTTAATTTTCTTTCCAAAGTCAAAAAATTGTATAAGAAGCATTCAAATTTTGAATTCCACTTATGGCTTTATCAAAGTCAAGCATCTATACACCCATAAAGTCACTTTGTGAAAATTATTAACTTTGTAAAAGTTGACCTCTTCATTGCCACGGGTCTCCAAAACATTAGAACTCCTCATTATTAAGGTTCAAAGGTTCTTACTTACCCCGACCACCTGACTCCTCTTCATTGTCGGGAGTTTTACAAGTTATAAAATCTCATAAGCGCTTGACTACGAGGTTCTCAAGTTTGAGTTATGCCCGACTTCCCGACATGGCACGACACATATGGAAAATGTGGAAGTATGAACCTGGCGCCTGAACTGTTTGATAGGTGACCCCAAACGATGGTTTGAGATGTTTGCAAGATATTTTAATAATATTCATCAATGCAAACGGCGGGATACACATCAATGGATTTGTTATGAGGATTTTTGAAGTTTTTGAGCAAACGTTGATGTTGAGCATTGCTGCCAGTGATTTCTCAGCTCGCACCAAATTAGATATGCATCAAAGCACAGTGGAAGGTGGATTCTTACCGCTCATATCATCGGGTATGCTCTAATAGAATGTATGAAGAATGTGAAAGCATGGACATCGCATAGTGTAAATCTGAGTGCCACAGCCTTTACCAACATCCTTCCAGCTCATGCAAAAGTTAGAGACCTATGGTGTAAATCTATATACCATATCCTTTGCCAGTATCTACTTGGTTTGTGCTTGTCGGAGAGATTTCAGTTATGGAAACGCAGAGAGATAAAAGTACATAAATGGACCTTGATAAGTCTCTACATGTTTGTACATGTTAGACTCCAATTACATAGGAGTCACTTTAAGCTCTGCAACCGATACCAAATCTGCCATTCGAGAGACTGATCAAGACTACCTGGAAAATCATGGGGATGCGATCACAAGGTGTTCGTGCAGATATGTGATATCTGTATCATAGCTATTATGACATGGAATGTTTTAAGTAGTGATAACAACCGAACCCTACACGTGGAACTCCTAATCATTGATCATCTTGACAAGATTGGCATGGTAGCTAGTATTGCACTTCTAGAACTTTAGAGAAATTTTCATGATTCTCTATCATTTCACACTTCATCAGATGTAAAAGAAGTTGAGCATTATTTAGAGCATGGCTCTATCAATTTATTGGCTTGACCATTGAAGTGAGGTGCAGGTTTTATGATAGGCAGCCAAGGCTATGAAGCTCTGAGTTCACTTTGAACTACTTATTTCATAAGCAATTCATATTTGGTGCAATCAAAACAATCTAAGCTCAACCAATGAGAACTTAGCATAAGCCAAACCGATTGTGAGAAATTTGAAGTCGAGGTGAAAAGACTATTAATGTTTTAGGGAGGCGCAAAGGATGATCATGTCATTCTATATAAACGAATCTCTTCAACAGGTGTCTAATCTCAGTAAGAACAACAACGTTAAGAAGGTTAATCAGTCTCGAGACCCTTTGACAATTATAGATGAAAGCATTAAGAAATTATTAAAGCATAGGCACATGATAATCATCAAAGCATGATACTTCTTTGCATATCATTTGGTTCTCAAAACATGTTGTGGTTGTGTAGCAATAGGGAAGTCACTAACAATGCATCAAGCAGAGCAGATGGGAGCTCAATTAAAGGCGACAGGATATTGCCACAGTGTTCTTTTTCTGAGCACCCGAGTTTAGATACTATTAAATTGTCCATGGAAATTGATAGAATAATGGCATCTAATAATATCACCAAGGTTTTGGGGATCTTGTTTCAGTAGCTCTTTCAAAATTATCTTGAGCTTTAAGCCTCAGCTATGGTTGATATAAGATGAGCTTCTGGAATGTCAGAGATTGAGCCCAATTTCTCTCAAGAGCTTGAGAAGATGAGGAATATATCAAAGTAAGTTGATGATCTTATGTCAAACATTGAAGGAAAGAAGACAGCTTCAAAGACAAACAATATATCATTTAGCAAACGTGCATCTTGAATATTGAGGACCAAATCAAGAAACTCTCAAAAAATTGCAATGAACTCAAGGAAAGGTTTGAGGAGCAACATTTTGACATTCAAATTCTTCGTGATAAGATGATGCAAGTGGGTGCATGGAGAATCTAGATAGCATTATCAAACAAATTACTGATGAACAATATTAAGATTTACGAAATCATCAAAAAAAATTAAACCCTGAGCTTGATATTAAGCGACAATTGATTTCCAAGTCAAAGCAGAGTTTAAAACAACAAATTCTAGGGTTGGAAGGGCATCTTCAGAATCTTACGATTAGTAAATTTGAAGTGAAAGTGTTAATTTAATATTGTAGCTCGGACAGTTGTTTCTCCAATTCCAAGAATTAGTATTTAATTCTTGAGACTTCTAGATAGAAGTTAGTTAGGTCCAGATATTTAATTATTTAATTAAATAATTGATTTCTTTAGAGACTTCTAGAAACCAGTTAGTTAGGGTTTGTTAGAGTCTAATTAATCTTAGCCATTGATTGAGATTAAATCTTGGCCATTGGTTTTCCAATGAGAATAGTTTAAAAGGGGGTCATTGGGCATTTGGAGAATACAAGACTGATAGACACAAGTTGGAGAAATATTTGCAATGATAGCAAATAGTCTTGCAGTGATAGCAAGGGCGCAGTGATAGCGTTGAAGGCAGCAGCAATGGAATTTCAGCAGGAGAAATTAAGAGAAGAATATCCGGTGAAGAATATTGTCAGAGCTTTGTCAGTGAGAGGCAAGGAGTTCTTTTGTATCTCTTGATTTGCTGAAGATTAATATAATTCCTCATCTGCAGTACTAGTTTTCCCTCCGGGGTTTTTCCAGGGACAATTTGTCCAAAAATATTGTGTTTATTAGTTTGCATGTTTTCTTCTCTATTCCTGTGAGTTTTATTTGTGAAGTTGCAGTTGTATTATTTTTCACTATTTGTTGTGAATTAATTTTCGGCAGTCAAATAATCTTTATAGATAGGAGATTAATAATCAGTAACTGCAATAGATTTTTTCACATAGTATCAGAGCAGATCTAAGGGCAGAAAGAGCTCAGCTCAGGCACAAGAAGAAAAGAAAAAGTAGAGGGTTTATAAAACCCAGTTCTACCTCTTCAGTATTATTATTTTTGTTATTACTATTTTTGTTTGAGATGGCCTTAGCAGGTTTAAGAGATCAAAACAGATTGGATGGAGCCTCAAATTTTGGTGTCTGGAAAGCCAGAATTTCTTTATTGCTGGAAGAGAATGGTATCAAGGAATATGTTACCAGTGTTGTAGTTGTACCTACAGATCCAGCATAGCTCTTAGCATATAAGAAGGAAGATGCCAAGGCAAGGAGGTTGATTCTTGATGGTGTTAAGGATCATATTGTTCCACATATCGCAGAGTTGGATACAGCGAAGATGATGTGGGACGCCATTTTGAATCTGTACTAGAATGCTACCACTAACAGGAAGCTGATTCTCAGAGAAAAGTTGAGGAATACCAAGATGAACAAGGGAGAAGACGTTACAAGTTACCTCACTAGACTTAGACTTGTCAAAGATGAGTTGGCAGCTGTTGGAGATAAACCAGATGATGACGAGCTAGTACAAATAGCCCTAAATGGGTTTACTAAGCAGTGGGATGTCTTTGTTCAAGTTATTAATGGACGAGACACCTTACCGAGTTGGGATCGACTATGGAGTGACTTCACTCAAGAGGAGCTTAGACTAAGCCTTGTCAATGGTGCCAGCAGTGAGAGTCAGAAAAATGAGGCAGAACATGAAAACATTGCCCTAGCAGGAAAAGGTAAAGCAAAGAAGGGGTCTAGCAAAGGATCAAATCCTAAAGGCGAGAAGAAGAAGGACTTGTCTAAAGTCAAGTGCTACGGTTGTCACGAGTTTGGCCACTATGTCAGCAATTTCCCACAAAAGAAGAAAGGCAAGAAGCAGACGGCAGCTTCAGCAAGTGCAGATGAGCTCTCTAGCAGAATGGAAGATGAGTTTGCACTCATAGCTTGTATGGTTAGCTCAACCTCACAGGGTGTTTGGTATATAGACAGTGGGGCATCATTTCATATGACAGGAGTTAGAGAATACTTCTCTAGTTATAAGGAGGAGGACATCAGAATCCAGATTTCTATGGGGAACATGTCCAAACTAAATCCAGTTGGAAAAGGGACTGTTCTATTTCAGAGGGAGAATGGCAAGCCATTCCCATTCATGATGTGTTGCATGTGCCAGGCTTGGGTATGAATCTTATTTCTGTATCTGTCCTTCAGGATAAAGGCTACAATGTACTCTTTAGAGGGGCAAATGTGTTAATCAAGCACAAGGATTGGAAATCACCCATAGCTATTGGAGTTAGGAGCGGCCGACTTTACAGGTTGCAGTTTGATACTCATAAGGCACTGATGAGCAGCGAAAATTCTAGAGATCAAGGAGAGCTATGGCATAGGAGGATGGGCCATATACATCATGGAGCACTTAAATTGCTTCGTGAGACAGTGACAGGTGTTCCAGAGGTGAGCACAGAGCATGATGATGTATGTAAGGGATGTGTGTTGGGGAAGTTTGTGAAAGCAGCTTTTCCAAGGAGTGACACCAGATCCAAGGGTGTTCTTGATCTAGTACATTCAGATATATGTGGACCAATGTCGATGAAAGTCTCTCAGAGGATACGAGTACTTTGTTACTTTTATTGATGATTTCTCCAGGAAGACCTGGATATACTTCTTGAAGACCAAGGATGAGGTTTTCAGTCGTTTCCAAGAGTTCAAAGCTCTTGTGGAGAATTTGACAGACAGGAAGATGAAGGTTCTTTGGTCAGACAATGGAGGAGAGTACAAAGGGAAAGAGTTCCAGGAGTTCTGTACCAAGGAAGGAATCAAGAGAGAGTGGATTGTTCCTTACAACCCACAACAAAATGGGGTTGCTGAAAGGAAGAATCGATCTATATCAGAGGCAGCAAGGGCTATGTTGTATGACCAGGATATGCCACGTTACTTATGGCCAGAGGCATGCAGTATAGCAGTATACATATAGAACAGGGTTCCACATAAGGTATTGGGCAAGATGACACCAGAAGAGGCATTCTCAGGGAAGAAGCCAGATGTCAGCCACTTCAAGATATTTGGGAGTTTGGCATATTGTCACATTCCAAGTGCTACACGTTCCAAGTTAGATCAGACTGCAGAGAGAGGGTACTTTGTGGGGTACAGCGAGACCTCAAAGGCATATCGGATATTTATTCCAAGGGCCAGGAGGATTATAGTCAGGCATGATGTCAAGTTCATGGAGGACAAGGCATTTAGAAGGTCCAGAGATTTGCTGGCAGATGATCAGAGTGAGCAGCCAATAGAAGCTCCAAGGATTGAGCAATCAGATCAGGGACAACAAAGCTCGAGTACAGTGACTAGTACAAGCACAGGCTCAGGTGCTGAGAGTTCGCAGAGTATGGAGCAACAGATGCAGCAGATCCAAGAGATGCATCAGGAACACATGGGGGTTGATATTTCATCCTCTACAGTTGGTAGCAGTAACCAATAGGATACTCAGGAGTTTGTGGGAGCTCCTAGGACGAGTAGTAGGCAGCGAAGACAACCAGCCAGGTATAATGACTATATGGCTTTAGTTAGTCAGTTGGTAGATAGTGAGCCTTCCAATTATTAGGAGGCCGCACAACAGCAAGTGTGGCGAGATGCGATGGTTGAGGAATATACCTCAATAGTGCAGAATAATGTGTGGGAGGTTGTGCCTAGACCAACAGATAGGGCAGTGGTTGGATCACGCTGGATCTATAAGATCAAGCACGGTGCAGATGGTAGCATCAAGAAATACAAGGCAAGGTTTGTGGCCAAGGGTTTCTCTCAGAAGGAGGGAATAGACTATGAGGAGACATTCGCTCCAATGGCCAGGTATACTTCTATATGAGCTGCGATCTCTCTTGCAGCATAGATGGGATGGCAGATCCATCAAATGGATGTCAAGACAGCATTTCTTAATGGTGAGTTGAAAGAGGAAGTATACATAGAACAACCAGAGGGCTTTGTAGCACACAGCAGTGAAACCCACGTGTGCAGATTGAAGAGAGCTTTGTACGGACTCAAGCAGGCTCCCAAGGCGTGGTATGAGCGCATTGATGAATACTTGTAGGGATTGGGCTTTGTGAAGAGTGAGGCAGATGCTAATCTCTACTACTTGGTAGTTGGGGGTGAGATTCTCATTTTTGTTCTATATGTGGACGACTTGTTTTTAACAGGTTCACTAGGGCTCATAGAGGAGTGCAAGAGGGACCTTGCAGTAGAGTTCGAGATGAAGGATTTGGGGCTTATGCACTACTTTCTAGGCATGGAGGTATGGCAGACAGATGGTGAGATTTTCCTTGGTCAAGGGAAATACTGCATTGAAATCTTAAGGAGGTTCGAGATGGAGGATTGCAAAGCCATGTCTACTCCTATGATCACGAATTGGAAGAAGGTAGACTCATCCAAGGAGAAGGATGTAGACCCCAACTTATACAGACAGTTGATTGGGTCTCTCATGTATTTGGTCAACACTAGACCAGATATATCCTTTGCAGTAAATTCTCTTAGTCAGTTCATGGTTGAGCCGAAGAGAATGCATTGGATAGCGGCAAGGCATGTGTTGCGGTATTTGCATGGTACAATCGAGTATGGGATCAAATATACTTGAGGTGATGGTATCAAGTTGATAGGCTATACTGACGCAAATTGGGAAGGTAGTACAATGGATAGGAAAAGCGCTTCAGGGTGTTGCTTTAGCTTGGGATCAAGAGTTGTCTCTTGGTACAACAAGAAGCAGAAGTCTGTGGCCCTGAGTTTTGGAGAGGCAGAATACATAGCAGCTAGCATGGTGACATGTGAGGCGATATGGCTTTGAAAGTTGTTGGTAGCCTTGTTAGGTCAGAGGGTTGAGACTACAGTGATACACTATGACAATTAGAGTTGCATCAAGTTGTCTGAGAATCCGGTGTTTCATGATAGGTCTAAGCATATAGACATCAGGTATCATTTCATCAAGGATTGTGTACAACGGGGGATTATTCAGCTACAGTATATACCTACAGATCAGCAGGTAGCAGACATTATGACAAAGGCATTGGGGAAGGAAAATTCATCTTCTTCAGAGATATGTTGGGTGTTATGCAGAACACCTTCCTCGCTAAGAGGGAGTGTTAATTTAATATTGTAGCTCGGACAGTTGTTTCTCCAATTCCAAGAATTAGTATTTAATTCTTGAGACTTCTAGATAGAAGTTAGTTAGGTCCAGATATTTAATTATTTAATTAAATAATTGATTCCTCTAGAGACTTCTAGAAACCAGTTAGTTAGGGTTTGTTAGAGTCTAATTAATCTTAGCCATTGATTGAGATTAAATCTTGGCCATTGGTTTTCCAATGAGAATAGTTTAAAAGGGGGTCATTGGGCATTTGGAGAATACAAGAATGATAGACACAAGTTGGAGAAATATTTGCAATGATAGCAAGGGCACAGTGATAGCGTTGGAGGCAACAGCAGTGGAATTTTAGCAGGAGAAATTAAGAGAAGAATATCCGGTGAAGAATATTGTCGGAGCTTTGTTAGTGAGAGGCAAGCAGTTCTTTTGTATCTCTTGATTTGCTGAAGATTAATATAATTCCTCATCTTCAGTACTGGTTTTCCCTCCGGGGTTTTTCTAGGGACAATTTGTCCAAAAATATTGTGTTTATTAGTTTGCATGTTTTCTTCTCTATTCCTGTGAGTTTTATTTGTGAAGTTGCAGTTGTATTATTTTTCAGTATTTGCTGTGAATTAATTTTTGGTAGTCAAATAATCTTTATAGATAGGAGATTAATAATCAGTAACTGCAATAGATTTTTTCACGGAAAGCTTGCTTCCTATCTCCAGATTTGAAGAAATCTTCAAATTCATACTCATTGCAGAAGTTTGCATATTCACCATCATCTACTGCAAGCAAGGGAAGCTCTATTCAAAGAGAGTCAACAATGCAGGAACTAGATTCTTTGAAGGGGAGGAAAATTGGGAGTGCATGGGCTAATGTTGGAACTACCAAGACAATAGTGAAAAGGGTTTCCTTAGCTCGAAGTCCTAGGGCCAACAAAAGTAGATCATCATTGGAGTTAACAGAGAGTTCAATTTCCAAACTGACATCTTCTGCAATGTTTTACCATGAAGGTTTTGTCATCATTAAACCCATCAGATATGTCTGAGGTCAAGTGATCCCAAATTCCCATCGACCCACAGTTGGAAGGCAATCTGAAGGCGTTTATTTTATCTCTTGAGTGAATACCTTTGGAGAAAATAGTTGGCTTTGACCAAATTTTTCATTCCCACATAACAAGAGGTTACTCTTAAAAGAGAATTTGTGAATTGTTTTACAAGGAGAAAACAAGAGTTTCTTTATGTTAGAGGGAGAGTTATGATGAAAATAATTTATTTTGTTTATCACCATTTCAAGAATCAGTTACGAGATGAAGAAAAAAAGAGATTTTCATTATTTTCCAAGAATCGGTTGTTGGGAATCAAAGAGTCTGGTGGGTAAAATAGATAAATATGCGATTGGTAGTTATTGGAAAGGATCCTTTTCTAGCTGTCTGTGAATAGGGGAAGGGGAGAAAAAAAAATTGCTAGTTTGTAAACAGTTGTTATTTTCTTGACTCAACCTATGTACAGGAAACGATTTCAGAGATTTTGTGCTTTGTTTTATTAAGAATGAAGAGTTATTCCCAGAACTTTGTGTCTATATATGTCTCCTTTGAGTGCAATTTTTCCTATGTTAATTCGTATTCAATATTCAATGCATTTATGTTACGTATGGATGTATCTATTTTTAGATTCAAGTCTTTCTTAGGTCAGATATGTGTTGAGGAAACATAATTGTTCTGAAATTAGTCTGTTATCATTCATAGGTGTGATAGGTGAATTTTGTTTCATTTGTTTGCATTCATTTTATTCTAAATTTTCCCTTTTGCATCTACTTTCATGGTTATGGGTAGGTGTTAGTTTACCTTTTATGCTTTCTGGTGAAAAGCATACCCCGTGTTTTGTTCATTGCATATCATCATAAGGTAGTTGTGCCTTGTAAAATAAACAAAGAGCACTTGTAAATATCATCGCAAGTGACTCAACTGTTGGTTCATTTGTCATTAGTGTGGGCAAAGAGTATAAAATTAGGTGACAAATCTACTAACCAAAAAACCCCTTATTAACCTTTAGATCCTTATTAAGCATCAAAAAAAAGTAAACATATGAAACATCAACACAACAATACTCATACACAAGAGAACACCAGATTTACGTGGAAAACTCTAATCAAGGAAAAACCATGATGAGGATTAACTCACATATATATTAATAGCAATACCAAATATAATAGGCTCTACCAGAAGGGCTCACTACCCAAAAGAGAAGAAAGACTCACTACCAAGGGCTCACTACCCAAAGGACTCACTTTCTGGAAGAAAGAAGAATAGTCTAAGACTTTTACAAGGAGGTTCACTACGTCAAAGCAACAGGAAGATCCACCACAACAGCTCTACACCATTTGCAACCTTTGAAACACTACCTCCAACAACTTTAGGTACACTGAAAATGTAGACACCTTATACTCATTGAATCTAGTAGCCTTAGGCATTGAAGCTCACACCTAAATCGCTACACTTGATCACATTCACATATTTTCATATCACACAACACACCACAATATTCTCTAGCACTTGACATTGCTTATATATCCTCCACAACCTGAAAAACCTTCACCATGTTAGCCTCAATGAAATGTATGCACCTCAAACATGTAACCAACAAATAGATTGGCACCAAACACGTTTGTGGTGGAATGAAGTTAAGGAAAACCACACAGAGGGTTAAGTAGGACCCAAATATACACCGACATGCTTCACCACACTTCCAACCACAAAATTCCTCTATAATCAGCACTAACATGTCAGGTTGGACAAACCTATATTAACACTAATAAACAATCAATTTCACGCTTATTCAGGTCCATAAACAACATGCAGACCACATAGCAACACTCCACAACATCTAGGAATATTCAACACCACTGACGCAACCAATTGAAACTAATGAACACTTTCATTTTGTGTGACCAAACATACTACCACGAAACACAACTTATTAATCCAATCTTGTGGAGAAACTGAACACTAAACACTCCAAGGGAAGGTAGATACAAGAAGTATAAGCATTTTCCCAAATCCACAAGATAAGAAACAACACAGAGAAATGTGGAGCAATTACATCTCTCCTAGACAACCTTTTGTTGGCAAGAGACACTACAAATGTCATCTAGTGTTTTCATTGATGGAAACCCTAGTCAATGATTTGATTCGCACTTCAGTAGTCACTTGTACTGGAAGTCAAATTGAAGTTTTGTGATTAACTACCAAGCTAGAATAGAGCATCTAACAGAGTTGTATTTTTTTATTCATATGCAACTCTCTGTTATAATTTTGAGTTGTGGATCTCATGGAAGGTTTTTCGATGTATGATCTATGTTATTTGTGAATCATAGAGCCTTGTATTGATTCATGTGCAATTTAGAAGATTTGGTTGATTAATTTTTTGTTTAACAGTGCAAGAAGGCCGACTAAGTGAATATAGCGTGTTGTGGATCTTCATGGGAAATTTTTTTGAAGTGTTTTGTGCTTGGACATGTTTTTTTGGGTCCTCACAATGTTGTGGATGACTTTGGTTGGTGCGCATTGAAACTTACCTATGGATTGAGCCGACGGTTTGTAAATATTCTATGTCTTATTGAGGTCAACATGTGGTTGATTAAATCTTTAGATGCAGATATATATAAGTGCTCATTTATATCATTTGGATATATGTAAGAAGTGAGTTGATGTATGTTGTGAAAGTCAAAAATATTGTAGAGTGATTATGCATAGTCTCACTTGTGCATAAGAGGATTGGTGATGTGAATTAAAGTAGACAAAGCAGAAGAGAAGAATCAGACAGAAGGTCAAGAATGCAATTGATGTGCTTAATCGGAACTGTAATCAAGCATTAGTAGATGTTATTCTATCAGTTCAAATCTTCAGATGGATTTAATCTGAGTGTTTTGTAACACAGTGAGTCTTCATTTTGTATCTGAGCAATGAGCTCTAGGCAATGCACCTAATTGCATGTGCATTCCCATTTATAAATACTTATATTTGAGTATACTCAACTATGGATTGGCCTTCCACCATGGTTTTTCCCCTAACAGGGTTTCCACGTAAAAATCCTTGTGTTATGGTGTTATGGTTGATTCATTTGTGTTCTTGCATCTTTATTTTAAGTTTAATGTTGTAAAGATCATATTAATAAAGTTAAATTATGCAAAACACTAATACACCCCCCTCTTAGTGTTCCTTGATTCCAACAATTGGTATCAAGGCCTAGTTCCTCAGAAGAAGTTTAAAATCTTGGGGAAGATTCAAGAAAGTGATCCAATGGATTCAAGCAGTCTTCAACAATAAATTTTGGTAGCACTAAATGATCTTAATCAGTCCAAATTTGAAGTCAGGGAATTGCAGAAAAGCCTCTTGAATGCTAAGAAATTCATTCAATCACTGAAAGATAAAATCAATGAGTCAAGAGAAAAGAGAAAGGAGCTATATGATTAGATCAAGCAGAAAGACAGTAAAAGAATGGAAGATGAACACCTGAGTCAAACCTTGAAGGAAAAGATAGAAGAATGTGAAAAGCTCACCAGAGGAAACGTTGTCGTAAAGCATGAGATGGAATCTATTATGATGAGGATGACCAAGGAGATGGAAGATGGAAAGAAGAATGAAGAGAATCTTTCTCAGTCCTTGAAAGAGAAATCTGAAGAATGCAGCTGAATCAATGATGGATTCATTCAGTTGGTGCTTGAATTGCAGCAATCGAGAGACAATGAAGAAGAGCTTGAAAGACAAATTGCTATTCTCAGGGATGAACTTGCTACTGCAAATGAATACAAGGACAAGTTCAAGATTAGCTCAGCTAAGCTAGATGAATTGATTAAAATTCAGAGGACTGGAAGTCATAGGCAAGGTCTTGGATATGAGGAAGGAGAAAGCTCTTGATCTAGACAAAGGAGATTTAGGCAAGGAAATCAGATGAACAAAGTTGGAAGGTATCCAGTAAGACAACCTAATGCTCAAAATTTTAATGGTTACTATTTTGGTTGCAATAAATTTGGTCATATGGCTACTCAATGTAGAATTGGAATCAATCCAGGTGGTCCATCATTCTCTAGTCAGTGTTTCAATTGCAATAAGTATGGTCATAAGTCAGTTGAATGTAGAAATATGTCAAACAACTTTCTCAATAGAGATGTCAGATGTTATGCGTGCAATAGATTTGGCCATATTTCTAACTAGTTCAGATCAACAGAAAATCAATGGAACAACTAGTATAGACAAAGAAATGTGATATGCTATAGTTGTAAGAAATCCGGTCACATTGCTAGATTTTGCAGAAGTAGAAAGGGTCTGAAAAATATAAAGAAAAACATGCAGAAGGATGAAAAGGGAAAAGGGAAATTTATTGTAGATGAGATCGGGGATCAAATGAAGAAGACATGGGTGAAGAAGAGTTCTATTGCAGGAAATAATCCAGCACCAGAATCTGGTTTTAGTAATTCATCTAGGAATTAGTTTAAGGTCTCTGGCCTAGGGGGAGTTCTCAAGAAAATCATTTAACCCCCTTGTCGGTAGTTGATACCAGAATATGGTAGATAACATTGATTACATTAGTGATGTGCAGATGTTTTGGGATCTCTTGTGGAGGAGATTTGTGCAAAATTGAAGGTCTGCTGAAGAATTTTCTTTCACAGTCTGTGAAAACAGGGTATCCGGATAACCTAGGACAAAAGCATTTATTGTGAATAAAAGGTTAGGTGCGCGAATGATAAAAAGTCATTTTATCTCTCATTTGTCACCTTGCACTTTGAAAAGAATTTTGGAGAGCTCTAAAGCGAACTTTAGCAAAGATTCAAGTCTGAAGGCGATTCAGCGATCAAACCCTAATTCAACGAAAAGGTATTTATCTATGAACTCGTGAACTTGAAAATTCTAGAAATGGATACTCCATTAGTTGTCGACATTAAGAATAGGCCTCGTCCGAAATTCAAATGGAACTCGTTCAAATCCATCAAGACATAACCATTAGGTGCATTTTCTTTCATTTCATATGGTGTTTTGCATATTGAAGATATTAGGGCATACATTCCTGCAAATGTTGAATAATTAGGAAGCTCCCAGTTGTTGAATTTGTACAACAATCACATTGTGGGAGAATATTTCTGTGTAAAACCTTGGGATCCGATAGAAGAAAGGTTTGGTACCTTTTCAGAAAAGGATATACAAGTGCATAACCAACTGAGAAAGCTTGTGATAGTCAGGAGAGTGAGAAGGGAAGTTGAAGCTTTTTCAAAAACCCTTGGTATAACTATTCAAGTTGTGAGGGAAGCAAGGAAGAAAAGAGAAGAAGATGAAAAAGGAGAGCTAATTAAAACTGAGTCAGCTAGTTCGGTAGCATCCTCTACCCAATCTAGATCTACAAGGAGCTCTGCTCTCTCATCCAGTCCTGCAAAGAAGTCAAGCCCTGTGAAAGCTCAAGTCCAGACATCCAAGAGAGAAGGATAAAAGAACAAGAGTCTATGTTGTTGTTTCAAAGGATGAAGAAATCAGAGAAATTAAGCAAAAGGGTTCTAAAACATCAGAAGTCTCTAAGGACAAGCCCTTCGGTGAAGAGAAAGAAAAGAAAAAGATGAAAACTGACAAATCAGGTATGTTTGTAGAAGAAGTAGAAAAAGCTTTGATTAAGGATGGTAATCTTTGGCCTTTGTGTGAATGGTTGACACCTTTGATAGTGTCGGTCAAAGAATTCTTGAGGAAGCCATAATAAAGTATTTGAATAATTTCAATATGACTCTCATTGAAAAAATGTATGGGTTACCTAAAGGTTTATATGAAATCCTAGAAATGAGGAGAGTGAATGCAAGAACTAAAGAAGAGAAAATGAGAGAACAGATACTTTTTGATCTGTGTCCGGTGATGTCAATGGATGAAATGAAGATGATCCTAAGTGATGCAAAAAGGGATTTTAAGAGATAAAAAGGGTGAACAAGTTGATGATTGGACAAACTGAAGAAGTTGCAAAAGACACTGAGAAAATCTTTAAGGCAGTGTTGTTGAAAAATAGATATAATGTTGTTTCTGAAGAAGCTCATAGTGAAGATACTCCATCTGGTTCGGTAAATGAGGAAGGAAAAGAAGATACATTTGATGATAGTCTGAATCCTCTTGACATGCAAGATGCTGAAATTCCTATGGAGACTGAAGCTCCTAAATTTGTGTCAGTTGATGAAATTGAGATTCTTAAAGTTAAGGAAGAATCAGTGATTGAAGAAAAGAAGGTTGAAGCGAAGGAGATTCCTATGGAAGCAAGAGACACTACTAAGGCAGTAAAGGATTTTTTGGAAGAACAATAGGAGGAGTTTGATTCTGAACTAGTTAAAGGTCCTATCAACTTGGCCACTCTATCTCCTATTGAGAAATTGAAGGTAGCATTGTTTGCTCAGGCCAAGGCAAGGGAGGAGATTCTAAAATCTCACATTGAAGGCAGTGAGCTGTTAAATCTTGCATCTAGTATTCTAGAAAAGATCATACCTACATATGTCAAGGATTCATCTTATTCTCCATTCAGTTAGCTAAAGAAACTTGTCAATTTTGTAAGTACTCACTTTGAGTCTCTTGAAAAGTTAGCTATGGATAAGGTTCAGAAGGAATTTGATGCAAACAGGTTCGGTAGATTGAAGGGAATGATTTCTAATGATAAATATTTGTTAGCTACCTGTGTAAAGAATATTCAAGGTGCTTTGTCTGAAGGTGGAAACATTTATAATTCATGCTTATCATTGTCTAAGTTCACTGAGGACACTGAAAATCAAATGAAGGAATATGAGAAACAGTTAGTAGATATTTCTGAAGCATTTGATCCTCTAATAGTTTTTGTGAGCAAGCATGAAGGTCAAGTCATATCCCTTCTTGACAAAATCAAAATCTTGAAGCATGAAGAAGGAAAAATTGTTGAAAGAGTATGCGAGCTTAGATGACTAATTGGTCCTAAGATGGAGACAATGCTTAGTGCAATGAAGGAAGTGTAGGATGTTATGGTTGTCAATGATCCAGAAAACCTTGAGTCAGCAAAGATACAATCTTACTTATTTTGTGGTCACATGACTATTTTGGAAAGTCTCAAGAAGAGTTGGGACACAAGTTTGAGCTTGTTGAAGAGTGACTTTGCAGACATATTCAAGTTAATGTAAGTTGTAAAAGTATGGTTGTACATATGTAGTTTGTTCATAGCAATTTTGTTTCATTTTTGGTATGTGGATTCCCATCTTTGCCATTGATGTCAAAGGGGGAGAGTGGGACAGTGAAAAATATCATATTCATCTGAGGGGGAGTTGTGTTGTGTTTTGAATTTTTGAAGGTTGGCAGTGTATTCATGTTGGTACTAATCTGACACTTAGTCATTTTTCACTAAGTGTTGCCATCAATGCCAAAGGGGGAGATTGTTAGCAAGAGACACTGCAAATGTCACCTAGTGTTGTCATTGATGGAAACCCTAGTCATTGATTTGATTCACACTTCATTAGTCGCTTGTATTGGAAGTCAAATTGAATTTTTGTGATTAACTGTCAAGCTAGAACATAGCATCCGACAGAGTTGTGTGTTTCGATTCATATGCAACTCTTTGTTATCATTCTGAGTTGTGGATCTCAAGGAAGGTTTTTCAATGTATGATCTATGCTATCTATGAATCATAGAGCCTTGTATTAATTCATGTGCAAGTTAGAAGATCTAGTTGATTAATTTTATGTTTAATAGTGCGAGAAGGCCGACTAAATGAATATAGTGTGTTGTGGATCTTCGTGGGAAAATTGTTTGAAGTGTTTTGTGCTCGGACATGTTGTTTTGGGTCCTCACTATGTTGTGGATGACTTTAGTTTTTGCGCATTGAAAATTACCTATGGATTGAGCTGACGGTTTGTAAATATTCTATGTCTTATGGGCATGTGCAGGATCATGATGGGCCAAACCGTGGCAATAGGAAAAAGTAGTGTTTTTCACTCGCCAAAAAATGTGGAAATCCCAAGTTGACTTTCTTTTGGGTTGGGTGTCAGTATATTGCTCCATAGAAATGCCCAAGCCTAAGTTTTACAAATCGGATATCCGATTTTTAAAAGTATAAAAAATCGGGGTTGGGCAATATTTGAAAACATTTAAAATGTATTGTGGTGGTAAAATTTTGGTGCCAAAAAATGGATATCTGATTTGTGGCACACATAGACCCAAGAGTAGTTAGGAGGTGTAGGGTGGACAAGAGATAGAGAGAGAGAGAGAAGAAGGAAGGGGAAGGGATATGGGAAGAGGGG